>JAHKNS010000003.1:4938103-5445604 GCA_019054645.1 Fusarium sporotrichioides
TTGGTATTCTTTTTTTTTTTTTTTTTTTTTTTTTTTTTTTTTTTTTTTGGTGTGGGGGGGGGGGGGGGGGGGGGGGGGGGGGGGTTGGTCCTTGTTTTCACAAAATCGTTGGAGCCTCGAGCACGCTCAACCTTAATTGTACAAGATCCCTTTCAGTGTCGATTAATAACACTGCTCGAATCTGGGGTATAATCGGGATCCGCAGAAAAGAGCCGTCAGGTGATAGACGATACGGTCAATGAATATGGACAAGACGATACTGGCAACGATGGTGGGCTTCAAAGTCGTGTGCATCACCCGCAACATCTTGGCTACGAGGCTTGACCTTCTGAAGTCACCAATTATGAATGTTCAAGGCGATGTTTTGAGTTAAATCATTGGGCGTGGCACTCAACGCATTCTTCAGACTTGAGTCCAGCCGCCATTTCGTCACGTCTTTGCTCGAGGATCTCCAAGTATTCGCGGAGCTGTTCTCTTGTGAGTTCGATCAGAGGGCGGTGAAGATCCAAATCACTGGGCAGCGGGAAAACGACTCGTGCTTCTGTCAACGCCGTCTGCAACTTGTCGTGGTCCACAGGTTCGGCTAGGTACATCGCTACCTTTTTCGTAGCCTTCAACTGCTCCTCGCTTAGACGCTTGGTTGATTTGGACTTCATAACTTTGATCACTTGCTTCGTCTTGGGCGAGATGCTCAAACAGTCTGAGCTATGTTTGACCTTCTTAACCCGCAAGCGAGAGGAGGCACGGCTAGGCATGTTGCTCAATCGTGTCACTTAATAGCGTTGGAGATGATGGTGTCTTGGAAGTTATGTCAATCCGAAGTGGTGTGAATTGATAGATGCAAGAGGGCGGTTTGTGTGTTTGTGTAAATGTGAGGAAAGGGCCAAGACAGCAAGGAAGATCGCGCTTGCTTTGTACCTGAAAATAAACCTCTATTCTGCCCTAATGGCCTCAAAAGTCTATACCACTGGTGCCCTACGACACAGTCAGTCCACTGTGCCTGCCATGGGAGAAAAGGATACTTATGTACACATCTCGGCCTTCTAGGTTTTCCAGATAAAAACAAGAAATACCAATATATCTACCAATATGCTAAATACAGGCAGGATCCCAGAGTATTCTTTTGTGGGTGCGTCATCTTTTTCGCCTATTTTCCGAAATGAGAGACCTCATCATTGTATTACCTCCTCAGGCTTTGCCAACCCCATTTCTGGAATCCCATTTGGTGCCGCGGAAATTACGATAGAATTAAGCTAAAGTTGGCTGTCTGTTCGTTCTGATTAGGTTCAGGAACATTAGCTTGATTCCTTGGTGGCCATCAGTGAAGCGCTGTCTTGTAAATGACCTTTTATCTTATTCTACAAACTGAACTCAACCATCAGAAGCTTTCACTTTACACGCCAGGCAGGTAAACTTCAACAACACAACTGAATACGTAATCAGATGAATAGGTCATGTCTTGGTCATTACGGATCTACAATATTAGATCACAATAGACATGGGCCCCTTGAGTTCTGGCTGACACTAAAGGCCCAGCAACTTTGAACATTGTACATTTGACGATAGGGAATCGCGGGAAGAATAAAGAATGCTATCTGTTGACTTTCTGATAAGTTCGTATCAATATTTGCTTGTCGGTGACCCCTATCAGACCAGAGAGTGGTATGGAAACCTATCCCGTGCCCCAATCGCCGTGGTAGTGAATCGCGTGACGGTCCACAGACAGCTTTCGGAGAGATATTTTGTAAGACAACATCTGGAGCTTTCTTGTCTGGCGTACCGGTAGGTAGGTCGAACCGAAAATACCTCGCACGTCTCCTGTGTGCCTTATTATATCTGTCCAAAACCAACATCTCCTTTGAGTCTTGGGAAGGCACCAGGTGACTTGTGCAGGACAGTTGGAAACGGGGATATAGATGGGGTGTTCGAGTGATTCTAGGGCGTTCTTTGAAAGTCCGTTTGGGCTAAATAGGTTTGAGTAGGCAATTAATTGACATGCTGCTGCTGCTGAGGTGCGTTGTCGAAACGCCGGAAGGGAATGATCGTAACTCGTACGCGGAGCGGTCGGGCCTTCTCAACAGTGTATCTGTCTCTCTAGTCATTATTAGCAACATAGCATCGTGAGATTTCAGCTGCCAAAGATAGTATCATCATTGCCGATGTTTAAGAATCCGAGATCTTTGGAAACGATGGCTTGTACTCGACGCAGTGACAAAGCGTAGGAGTAAGGGCAGGCACTCCCATCGGTTCTCGGTCGGTCCTGACTTCTGACACTTGCCCTGGCAAAACAAATACGAATCACTTATTCACTTTAACTTTTAAGAAATATTCAGTCAGCTCGGAGTTTGAAAGACATTCACTACCAAGGGTGGGCGGATATCGGAAGAGACCAAAGTACAATGGTCATTATTGTCAAAATGTCCTCATCGGAACTATCAATAGCGGCGATCTAGTAAACTATCTACCAAGATCACTCGCAATATTTTCATTACAAATTTGCATCTTTCTAATTAACTTAATAGCCTAGCATCAGCAAGCTTCTCATAGAGAGCCTGCGCGCGTAGAAAGTACTCAACACCCCAGGCTTGATGTGCGCTTGTGATACAACTCACAACCCTCAGATGGGTATTTGACTATTCGCATTCTGCCTCTGCTTTCGATAAAACCTCGTCTCGTAAATAGTCCACGCAAAGAGAACATAGTTAATAAGTCTGCAGGTCATCAATACATCGTGTCTCGTTCACGTGAATGATTCAATACGTACGCTAGTATCGCCAGCAAAGCGACCATGATGGATTCCGAAGTTCTACCCCAGACCTGGTAGTTGTCGAGGTGGTAAATAAGAATGGCAAAACAGGCCGTCGCACCGAGTGCAATTATGAGCTCCATGACCGCACTGACAATTGGAGGAACGGAGGACATTGAGTGCGTTGCACGGCGTGCAGAAATGTTCATCACGACAGACCAGATGGCTGCAACGCATGCCTACAAAGTGTCAATCTTGGTAACCCAAGATGGGAGGATAGGATGGGAACATACAACTGGGAGAGCAGTCCAGAGTCGCCACGAACACGGGTGTCCAATGGATGCATTGTCGGGACATGTTTGTGATCTAATTGACCACCAAATACTCAGTATGATAATGACAACCGGGATGGCGATGTTGAATGATCGCGCTGTTGTGACAGCCCAGTTTTGGCGGGGAGAGCGTGGTCGGTATGGCTGTTGGGGTTGGTAGCCTGCGTGGTACGCGTACATAGGCGGCGGCGCATTGTATTGCGGCGGATATTGTTGCTGATGAGGTGGGTATTGCTGGTATTGTTGTTGGTATTGCTGCTGTTGATTACCGTACAAGTGATCCTGGGGTCCAGACATTTCGGTAATCCTGATGATGTTGCGAATGGATGGATGTGTTTCAGCGTTTGGGGATTTGTTAGTTGCAGAGGATGACGTTACTAACGGAGTGTGGAAGTGGGTGTCGGGTATTAATTAATCATTCGGTACTGGGAGTGGGGAGGATGGACGGAAAGTTTAAAAGTTTAAATACGAAATGCGAATAATTAACTGACTACATACCTACCTTAGTACTGATAAACGAGTTTAAGATCGACGCCCAGAACATAATTCTTGATTTTTATCTAGTATCAGATGACGTGTCGACAAAAGAAAGATACCCAAATGCCTCAAATCGAACACAATAGCCAAGCCAAGCCAGCCAAGCAATATGCGACTCAGTCCTCCTTCAATCTCGCCCAACCCAATCAGACCCTTGTCTATTCTCAAGCGCCCATTCATCATATGCTTGGGGCCTCTCGGCATCTCTCCACAGTAGGTATTTTTTGGAAAGAAACGGGAGACGACGGGTAATTTGGTAGTTTACAAATTGACCTTTGGGATTGTCAAACACTTGGTCGAGTTCTTCGAGAGTAAGTTGTTTCGTCTCCTCAACAAAGAAGAAAATGAGGACGAAAGCAACAACATTGAGACCAGCAAAGAATCCTAGTGTGCCGGCCATCTTAAACTGAGCATTGATACGAGGGAGGAGAATTGTTAGAAGGCCTGCGAAAAAGAGGTTGATGGAGATTGCAACGGATGCGCCCTAGTGAGTATTAGTGACTTTCAATGGTCATGTAGGTAGGGGGTGGCATGGCATACAGCCTCTCGATGCTTTAGAGGGAAGCTGCAACAAGTAAGTCGTCGTTAAACAAAAGATTGGATATGAGTGACCGACCTCTCAGATGCCAGAGTAAACGGGATCGGTCCCAAACCTGGACTATAAGCAGCAGCAAATACTGCAAAAGGTCAGCAACCAGCTCATCACGTAGAAGTCTACCCACAGTAAATAAAAATGATACCGGCAATTGCAGCCGAAGTATTCGCTTCAGGCCTGGACTGGCCTCCTACGTTATCCTGGGGTCCTACTGCGTATGCGATCGTGGCTGCCATAAGAAAGAGACTCATTACAGGCAGCGTTGACAATAACCAGCGACGTCTCCCAATGATGTCAATGGACCTGTCATCAGGTTAGATGTGTAAACGAATAGATCAGAAGGCGACACTGTACCTCATAGCTAACAGACCAAAGAAAAAGTTGACGCAACCTGCTTTTGTAAGCAACTGCTGACATCAGAGAGCGATGAGATACACACCAAAGCCAAAGCTATAGCCCATGCTTGTTCTGACTCCGTAATTGCTAAAGATCCCGTCTAGTAGGCTGTCAGTAATGGCTAAAGGCAAGGGTCTGTGTCCTACTTGAGTAGAATGCGAAAACGTTGACTAAAAAGACATGTCAGCTACACTGGATAGTGTCAGAACAATGGCTTACTTCCACAGAGTTGCTGTGCGAGAGCAACAGTACAGCTACTCCATAGGGCATTTCTCAGCCTTCGCCTGGTGAATAAAGGCTTAAACTGATCCGTTGAGAGTCTCATTACAACCAGAATAAGCGATGAATATGTCAATCCGGAGCTGGCTGTTCTGCTGTTACTAGAGCAGTCGGCGTTTACCGCGTCAACATGTTCGGGGTGAATAGTTTGTTCGTTATGGCTCTTGTGTGGTTCGGCACGAATAGCTTGTCCCTCCTCGCTTTGAGTGGACCACCATATCAGGAACAGATCACGGGTAGCTTGTAGCTGGGACTGTGTTAGCACCGGCAATACGATATTTATGCTTCGAGACTTACTCTTGTCTTTCGGACTTGGAGCAGAATGTCGAAAGCACAGCCAAGGTTATAATTAGGCGTACCAGGTCGCATATAGAACCGAGGACTCTCGTAACAATAGCAGACAGCAATGAGAAGTAAAATAGATGGAATAGCGGGAGCCGCAGCAATCCATTGTAGCGCGTGGTATCTACCACCGTGTAGATTAGGCTGCTCATTAGGCTTTCCATCTAGAGTGTTGGTGGCAGCAGCAATGATAAAGTTGGCAACAAAGCCTATCATAATGCCACAAGCAACCCTACATATGAGCGTTAGCTATGAAAGATTCGGGATGGGTTATCAATATTTACCAGAGCTGCCAGGCCAGGATCGTTGACCCTCTCCAGTATCCAACAGCTGTCTCAGAGGCGAGGACGGGGGCGCTGACTGCCTTGATGCCCATAGCTAGTACCATAATGTCAGTGTTTTAGTGGTGAGAAATGGTTGCGTTACTCACCTATTCCCCCAAAGATTCTCGCAATGATAACATGGCTGAATGTCTTAGCGAAAGCAGATCCAATCGAACTGGCAATGATGAGAAGGGCTGAAAGGCCAAGTGCTCCTCGTCGGCCAAGACAGTAATTGACAGGTAGTGACAATGGTGCACCAGGGAATGCAGCCGTGAGAAATGGAATTGCATTCATGGCTCCAAGTTGCCATTGGGCAATGTTGTCGCTGCCGTTTCCTTGCGTTTCGTCTTGGTTTTCGATGTCAATGCCAATGGTCTCGACAAACAGGCTCATGGCATTGATGGACGATTGGACATGACCCTGGAGGAAGGCCGCAAGTGATACGGTGCATATGATGCTGAGCATCCCCCTTTGGCTGAAGAGTCGCTCTCGTTCTGATACGAGATTGTCTTTCTCATCTTGTGTGAGCTCAACGACAGGGGAAAGGTTGGTAATCAGTCCTTTGGACAAGCGATAGTAGTAATTTCCATTTTTTGCTACTTCGGCGGCTCGTTCGACTTGAATACGCTCGAGTGAAGGGATTTCAGTGCATAGGGCATCAATGGCCTTTCGTAGAACGGGTTCCGATACACCAGCTGAAGTAGTAGTTAGCACAGGTGATATTTCGACAAGAGCTTGCCTACCTAGAGAATTACCGAACTCGTCGCGTTCGTGAATTTGTCTCTCGAAAAATGCTTCCAATCTCTTCTTGAGAATGGCCAATCTACCGTTGTCGCTTCTGGGCATGACCGTTGTATTGGTGCACAATTAATGCAGAAGGAGAAGGAGAGTTCCTGAACTCGGAACGAAATGAGATCGGGCAGGAACTAATGTCATCTTTTCGTCCTCGTTACCTACTACCTAGGTATTCAGCGGCAGCCTGGTTTAATTCAAGGTCTTTTGCATAATGGCTGAAACGAAACGCAACGCACCAACATAACCCTCAAATCCAAGTATGTAGGACAAACAAGGCAGAGTCATGAAGTTCTGTACGACACTGCTGCGGGCGAACCAACATGGTCAGCACTGCGAGCTCACCAACCGCCAAACATCGCAAGACTCTCGGAACTAGATTGAAGACCAGCGGGTCATGTCACCATTTTGGGAATTACCCCACGGGGAAATATATTTCAACCCTCCTGATTGTTTGCAAGTTATGATCACTGAGCTCCCATCCCAGTCCCTATTTCAGCCCAACAGGGCTAAGCGGTTAGCAAAAGGGTGCTGAAGTCAGGTTAAGGATGCAGCAAATAAGAGAGTACATATCAGGGAGGGGAACGGGGGCAGATTTGCTTTTGTGGAAACGAGGTAGCCTTGGCAGTTCAGGGAACTGGAATCCTGATCTTCAACCCAGAACAATCACTCAATTCTGTTGCAACGAAACTGCAAGGCCGATGGCATAGCCTCATTCTCATGTCTCAGTGATCTATAGTCCGCCTCTTAGGCTCAAGGACGAAGTTTTCGAGTCATTGAGAAGCCTATTAATCACCAAGGTAAGATCATCTGACGACAGGGTGTGTGGCACAGCCTGATTTTCGTATGTGGAGATGCAGTTGGTTGCATATATCCCGTATCTAAACCAAGACTTGCGTCATCCTCAAAAACCACTTCTGTCTGCCTTGAGGGTGTAGTGTAGGTGTATTCAAGATTTAGTCTACCTGTGCAAGCTTACTTACCTTCGAGAAACAAGAGAGATCGACATGATCCTGCTGCGTTCAAAATGGCAGAGTTCGCCTCAGCCATCCTGAGTTTTGTTGTCGCCGGCCTTGCTTCATGGAGGAGAATCGATCAAGTCGTCAGCTCGATAAAGAATGCCCCGAGGAATGTCGAACATTGGAAAGTGGTGGGAGGAGTGTTGGCCGAGTCCCTTCGTCTAATGGACACGAGGATCAGGGCTCGACACGGTAACTTGACAAGGCCGGAACAGAATCTCTGCAAAGCCATCGACAAGTTCACTAGAGACTTTATGGATGATCTCCAAAAGTTGGAAAGAACAATAGACCCAAGAAGGAGTGGTAACAAATATTGGCTGCCTCTTAAGCTAAAACTTCAAGAAGACAGCCAGTTACTTGAGCGTCTGAGTCGCAATACCCAGATCTTCCAGCTAAGTGCTATTGGTCTATCATTGTATGTTGTTTCAGCTCTCTCAGTCTACACAATACTGACAGCTTCGCCAGATTAGATCCCCCATCTGCATCCGCGTCTGGTCCAATTGTTCGAGTAAACCGAGTCCAACAGTTTCTCGATGGCATCGGCGATGACAATCCTGAGCAACTAGACAAAGAGGAACAACCCGATTTGAACAGATGGAGAGAAGCGCTATATGAAGTCGCCGACGTGGCAGCTCAACGTGAATTTCCGGACCCTGTGGCTGCCAATGCCTCCCCACCAGTAACACCGAATACATTCAACAGCAACGACGCACCCAGAAGGCCTTCAGGTGTCATCAGCCCCGAAGAGCTAAGATACAGGTTTGAGGCGGCGATTTCCCGGTCAAAACGCATGCATGAGGCCGGACTACCAATGATCGCAAAAAAGGCACACGAAGAAGCGATACAGCATCGACAAGAGATGCAGTCAACAGGCGAGGATGTGATTGCGACCCCCTTCTCCATTTCGGTCGAAATGGAGGTCTCCTATATCCGTATCATCAAATCGTGTGTGCCAAACATCAAATCTTATGAAGCGCTCGCATGGGAGCGATTGAAGAACCTTAGAGAAAGACTTCTCGAACAATCTGGCCTCGACATCAACCCAGAGTTTTGCGATGAACAGGAAAAGGTCGGGATCCTATGCGCCGAGCTAGGTGACCGCGAAGAAGCAATAGAGTTCCTGAGATTATCGCTCAATACATATTTGTCTGATCACAGCCATAACGCAGACAAGATACAGCGAATATCGATGTTAATATGCGAACAATACGAGCGCTTGGGACAATGGGACAATCTGGATGCTTTCAAGAGGATCTTATCCAAGAGGCTGCTTTTCGACCCTACCTCCGAACCTAACGCACTCGTAAAGACGATCAGCTGGTGCCATAAACACGACTTCCAAGCCGCAGATAGAGAAGGGCGTCTTTCCATACCTGATGAATATTTGGTTAACGGTACACTACTCCACACGGCAGCTGCAGACATGAGCATCCAGCCGGAAGTTATTCATCAACTGATGCTCACAGTATACCATGCAGCTCCAGACACGAATGGCGACACGCCTCTACTGGCGGCGGTTCAACATTCAAACATCACTGTACTGCGAGCGCTATTGCGAGTCACCGGTTCAGTTCATGTACGGGATGCTAGAAATGGAACGCCATTGCATCGGTGTGACAACGAAGAGACAATGGAGTTGCTGCTGGAAGAGATGAAGAAGCCTGTGCACCATTCGCCTTCTGCAGAGGTAGGCCTCAAATTAGTCCATATAGATTCGACCGACGCATATGGGACAACAGCTCTTCATAAGGCATGCGACAAAGGGAACGAGCGCATGGTAAGGCTTTTGCTACGCGAGGGCGCGGACGTCAATCTCGTCTCAGGGCTGAATGAGACACCCTTGATGATTGCTTGTGCCCCAAGTGAGTACAAAGGCAGAAAGAAATTGAACAGAGACAGGCAACGGATCTTGGAGATGCTAGTGAACCGCAATGCAGACACGACGTACAAAGATGACCGAGGAAACCCGGCAGTAACCAAAAGCCTCAAGATTAGAGGCTACAGCGATGCTGAGATTGAGAGAATGCTGTCACCGGACCCGAGAAGAAGATTTACTAGGAATTTGGGGCATGAAAGAAACTCAGACTCGACGGTTGATGGATCTGAAAGATCATCGTCCATGACACTAAGCACAAGTTCGCCTGTCGAATTGGCGGGAGACATTCCAACAAGGCCATACGAGCTGGACATAGTAGGGGGCACCCCACCACATTTCAACCACAATATACCGACGCATGATACATTATCCAACCTTCAGCTGGCTGAGTTAGAAGGGTCCATGTCAGGCGCAACAGCTGTAGAGGCAAGTCACAGGACGGTGAATGGAACGGCCGAACCATCGAACCAAAAGTTCCTTGTGACCGGGACGATGAAGAGTATACGACGAAAGATAAGGATGCTGGGAGGTTGATCTACAATGAAGAGGGGGGTTGATAGATTATGTTACCAATGGTTGACGATCGAGACACGAGTACATAGCGGGATTGCAAAGTTTGCGCCAGGACTATCCCATCATCTCTATTAAGTTGCTAGCTCTTTGAGCATTGCAAACATGGAGGAATACCCCCAAAACTCTATGAGACTTTTCACCGCTATAAGTGCTAAGGGCCATCCGCACCAACGCCTCGATATCATACAAGACTACTGCCTCTCATTAGCATCGGGTCTTCTTTTTTCCATCCTCGACAGTGATGTGATGTAGCAGGATCATCCGACGTGTCATGATCGCCGCCCAGCTTTTTTTGTTACAGATTCCCAGCAAAACCTCCCTGCATTGCGAATCTTATCTGATAGTCTCGTAGGTCCGCCCAGTGTCGCAGTTCTTCCTCCTCGTCCTGTGATGTCATCTGTGATGGGTCCTGTGCATCGATGCCTCCTCCGCTGCCGGGACCTGTCTTTTCCAGCTTGACCAAGATGTTGATCAATTGCGACAGCGCCTCTTCTGATTTGACCGCAAATGGCCCCTTTCGCTCTGGTGCGTCATTCAGAAGTGTTGACGCTACTTGACGAATCTTGTTGATGAGTGATCCGCCGTTGGGCTCCATATTTCGCTGTGAAATAGATCCCAAGACGGTGAGCAGATTCTGCACAATAAGCTCGCGCTCAGCCGACATGAAATCGTGTATCTCCTTCTCGTCGGCATCTTGAGCTGCTTTCTCCTCCTCTGATTGACCCTCGATAGGATTGTTGTCCTGTTGCTGCTCCGTCAGGTGGACGTCCCGGAGGTCAAAATACAACTCCACAAAGTATGAACGAGTGGCAAGTTGTGAAACAAAAATGTTGGCTTTTTGTATCTCATACTGAAGATGCCGACGCCGTGCGGGCTGGTTCTTAATGACGTTGCGCAGGTCGTGGGCTGGCTGGCTATTAGGCCAAGCGGGGGGTGCATATTGCATACCAGAGTCGTCGAAGCTAGTCAGCGCATTTGCTTCGATGCCGTGATCTCCAAGCTGTAGCTCAGGTGGCAGATTGTCGGTGATGCTCTTGGCTGCAAGCAGACCGTCCCGAAGAAGAATTCGCTGGTCTGCCCAGGGCAGGGTGCTCATGCCATAAGCTAGTTCGAGACTAACGATACCATTCATGGTAGTGTAAATATCGATTGCAAAGCGGAATCCGGTTAACAGAGTAACACTGCCGTCTTGTTGGTGGATGACTTCATTAGCAAGAACACAGATATCATCAACATTTTCGGGATACGCGGGATAGGGCAGACTAGGTGTAGATGGAGCAATGACCATGTCAGCCGACGATGCACCAAGCTGGGAGAAGGATCTGCAACATGTTAGTTGGGCTGAAAACAAGCATCCTTGATACATACCGCACGCCTAGAAGCAGGCAGTAGAAGATGCGTTTCCCGATCTGATCCTTGACGTGGTTGAAAGGCAGAGGATCCGGCGAACAGTTGTCATTGCCAAAGGTCGGTAGATCGCCGGGGTGCTTAGGCCGGTTGAAACCCAGCTCGCGAAGAAGGGTGAGGGTCTCAGCCATAAACTGGCCTGAGGCGTTCCACTGGTGAGTATATCCCGAAGCGAGACCCAAAAAGTAGCTGGTCGCGGCGTCATCAAGCGTTTTGGGCTGCTTGAGTTGCCATTTACTTCCACGTGTCAATAAAGCAATCTCACGGCATTTTTCAACCATGACGATAGCCCGAGGGAACAGATGAGTGCTATGCTGGGCCTTGAGGTGTTCTCTCGCGCTTCTGGGAAAGGACGCAACAAGGGCGCAGATCATGCTGGCCAATAGACCGAGAAACTCTGGCTTGGTACGGTCTTCGCGGTTTGCAAAAGACTGACGGAACGTCGGCTCATGAGGGAAGGGTGCAAGTGGATGGATGTAGGTGAAAAAGTCGTCAACGAGGAGTTCCAAAACTGGCATGGGCGCAATAGCTTCAGCATCCAGAACACCCTCGGTCGAAATGTTCATCAACGTCTTGGCCGCAGTCTGGGGTGAAGGAGACAACGACTCAAACACAGCTGCTGCTGCCGCTGCTGCAGGAATATCCGGCCGTGTCCGCTTGGCGGCCTTTGCAGCTTCAGCATGCTTGTTGGGTGGTCCGCGACGCTTTGTCTCTCGATTGAAGGTGCAGTCTACACCAAGCTCTCGACATGGTCGGCAAGGAATGTTGGAATCGTCACATTTAACCTTGCGCATGCTGCACATATCACAAGCACGTCGGAGACGAGTTAACTTTGGGTTGATGGTGGGATCGCGCATAACAGCTCCATTTCCAGGCATAAGCTGTGTTGACAATTCGGAGGTGTGGGGGAGATCTTCTTGGGGAGATTGATCCATTGGTTGATGCTGATGATGATGTTGCTGCTGCTGCTGCTGCTGTTGTTGTTGCTGGTGACCGACAACCTCGGCAGCAGCTAAAGCAGCATGCTGCAAGTTCTGGGGACTATCGATGATGCCATGCGCCGCATCACTGGCGGCCTGTAGCATCTCGAGCCCATTGCTTGCGTACGCGTGAGCCGTCGCGTGTGAGGATGGCGATGGGGGAGGTGAGTCGGACATGGCGAAAAAGCAATCAGGTCAGGCCTGCGCCGGGCCTGAGCCTGCAAAGGCGGCGGCGGAGCTCGGAGCTCAACTCGGTGGGCGGAACTGGAGTAAGCGGAGCGGGACCCTTGAAGACGGCGCCGGAGTGGACTGGTCTGGATCGGATCTGAATGGTCGCGGCGCTTCGCGATGGCTGATTGTCGGCGGAAGCCCGGTTGTTGGAGGTGGTTGAGCCGAAGAGGAATTGGGATTTGTCTGAGATTGATTGTGGGTAACATTCGGGTATATGCATGCCTCAGGCTTTGAGGTCCTCGGTCAATTTGACTACCCTGAAGTAAGGCTTCAGATATGGTTTTTACAAACAAACATGGCTGGAGTGGACCATGATGATGACTGATGCTAATAATCTTTCTGATAATTTAAGATTATTTGGTCTTTAAATGTCCGTTCACCTACCTACCTTTGTAGGCTATCGTTGTTCTTCGTCTCGTAAATGTTGCGCTCGCTTGTGCGCGGCAAAATCACAGCCCAAACCAGTTTGTTAGGAAAGAGCGACGTACACAAGACAGCTTTACTCGTTCAAAATTGGGATCTCTAATCTTAGAATCTGCAGAATGTTAAGCAATATAATAGAAGAGATTCATTAGCACGAGGCCTAGTGCAAATATACGCATCAGGCACAGTCTACTATACCATTCTTCACATCTAGAAGTCTCATTCGTTCAGTATATTGCTTCAAGGTTCTAATGCGACACGACCCTGAAACCGTCTTATTGTATATCTCGAGCGACTTCCCGGAAGATGGATTGTCTAAGTTACTAATGGATGGCACTCATCCTCAGGCTGAGTACCGTATGTCGCCGTCTCCTAGAGTTGTCCAGTACATATACATTAGTACCGAGCATTGAACCTTGCACCAATCACAGTAGACCGATTTCCTTTGTGAACCAAGTGGGCGATCGTTCCCCACATGGAAGCCGCCGTTTCAATCCACTTCTACCTGTCACTCGAGACGACATGGTGTTAGACATTTAAGCGACAAACTACTTAGCTTGCTGCTCACAAAGAAGTCCTTAACTCTGTTCCTTTTTGCAAATCACCAACGAATGTATGGAATCCTGAGGGTTGTCCAGCATCCATCTCGGGCGCGTCCGGCTGGCAGCTTCCTCCTAACAGCATCACAGACCCTGGAACGGCCCCACCATCAGCCCATGGGCTGATTTATCGACCTGGCGTGATCGTTCAATTCAGCTACCGATACAAAGAAAACATAGCGGAGCAAGGCGAGACTCGGGAAAGACCTCTCATGTCATGAGAGCGCGTATGATGAGAGAGGGAATAGAAAATAGTTGTCATGGACCAGGGACTGAGGGGTAGAAGGATTGAGGAGGCAGAAAGTAATAAATATCATGTCCCGGCTGTCTCCTCGTGTCTGGGGCTTTTTATATACTTGATCTGCTCATAGACTTGCAATATTGGACTCATCAATAGTCCAATCCCACTCAAATCAGGCTTCTTATCGACAATCTCTCCAACTGATCTCTCATCGTCAACGTCTCAGACCATCTTCCACTCTGCGCCATCAAAACAACCAGCGATTTTACTCCAGCAGGATCACCTCCAGAGTTGCAACTATCACTACATCAACTGAACGACGGACACACTTACCTCGAATTTAACCACCCAAAACGCAGCTAAAATGAATTCACGACCTATGAAGCACATCGATCGCGAGGATCTCTATACCAATCTAGAAGCTCGTGTTCAGTATTTACACTCATTCCTTGACTTTTCTAGCCGTACGTACCCTTACGTCACCTAACCGCGACATCGTTGTACAGTTAAACTGATAGTTTGTCTTCCCAGGTGATATCGAGGCTCTCATCACTGGCGCAAAATACGTCAAGGCTCTTATCCCCGCCGTCGTCAATATCGTCTACAAGAAACTTCTCCAATATGACATCACTGCCCGTGCTTTCACCACACGCAGTACCTCCTTCGAAGGCCCTCTCGATGAGGTGCCCGACGAGAACAGTCCTCAGATTCTGCACAGAAAGATGTTTTTGCGGGCTTATCTGATGAAGCTGTGTTCGGATCCTAGTAAGATGGAGTTCTGGGAGTATCTGGACAAGGTCGGGTATGTAGTTCTCACCCATGGGTAACAAAAGAACATTGGCTAACATGAGTAGAATGATGCACGTTGGTCTTGGTCGCAAACACCCTCTTCACATCGAATATGTCCATCTCGGCGTCTGCTTAGGCTTCATCCAGGACATCATGACCGAAGCCATTCTATCGCATCCCCGTCTTCACATCCAGCGCAAGACAGCCCTGGTCAAGGCTCTCAACAAGGTCATATGGATCCAAAACGATCTCATGGCCAAATGGCACGTCAGGGACGGCTCAGAGTTTGAGGTTGGCGACTCGGATATCGAGATCGAGCGCGAAGGCTACCTACACGGAAAGCGAATTATCGGCGATACCAGTGGTTCTGCTTCTGACGATGAAGCTTCAGAGCAATTACCGCCTTCACGAATCCCCCATCCCAATGGTGCGTCGGCTGGAGGCGTGTGTCCCTTCTCGGGGATGGGTGCTCCATCTGAGGAGTAGAGCTGTAGACGTCCGCAGTGTGTCCGAGACGAAGGCTTGGGAATGATGAATATCTCTCAACAACATATATCTGGCGTTTGTGACAGTGACCTATTCAGGGTGGCGGGCATGGGACATTGGGGGTTCTGGGAGTCTTTTTGGTATAATGCTTTAAGATAAAGAAAAACTGGTTTGAGAATAGGGACATCTTGCAATTAATTTCCATTTATTTTCATTTTGTAGTTGGCGAACCAGTATACCAAACATTTGGTTACTCAAAATTGAGGTGTTTTTAGATTGTCACTCATGGGCTGTTTTTCACATGCATCTGCCATACTTAAATGTGGGAGAATATTTTTGCCAAGTTGAGAGGTCTGGTATTCAAAACCACCCAAAGGTCAGAGACAGCTTCAACAGGGTCTGAACGACCATTGTCCTGAATTTCTTTCAAGTTGCGTCATGCGGCTGGAGCTTTTGGTCCTCTTTGGAGGGGCAATGGGTCCTACGATTGACAGATCACGATTGCTTGGATTGTTTTGAGTCTGGACCATCTCCGTTACACTAAGGTTCCTGGACGATTCTTACTAGAGGCTCCATTCGATATTAATATGAGGCATATGATTGGATCATGACTGGGCTTCCATAGCGGGATGACGGTAGTCGTTGAGCTCTGGTCATTGTAGCAACCCCACAGAGGGGTATCCAAGCTTGAAGCCGAAAGGATCATGATATAAGGATCTGAATAGTCACCGAAAGAGTACTATGGGGGAAACAAGATATAAACACCAAGATAGGAAAAAAGGCGAGAGAAGAATTGCCTAATATGTTGGTATTCACGCGTGTGCTGGTATCAGGAACTTTATGTAACTTGTAACGGAGTTGCTGGCCGGCATGTCCGAATTTTTCGACGTTCCAGACAGTCTCGAACGTCTTGGAAACTCGTTGCACAGCCAGTCAACCTCCAATGGCAGGCCGTTGATAAACCACACGATCAGGCAAGACGACGAGGATGCACAAGTGGGAAGAGTGAGACAGAGTACATAGTGTAAGACATGCCATACTCGGAAGCTCCTTGATAGGATCGCATAGCAGAAGCTACTGTCATAAGAGCGTACAAGAATGCTGTGTGTTTATAGACAAGACAATGTGGATAGTTCTTTTGTTGTTAGGCAGCAGTAGAAGATAAAAGAGACCAAAGTAAAGACGAGCACTAAAGATGGTACATAACAGCTTTCTGTAAAATGGCTCACAGGTGCATGGTTTGATGCAAGCCACCATCGAAGATTGTACAGTAGGGGATGAAGGAAGGGTAACTAACCACACCTTGTACCATTATCCATCTGCACCTGCATCGGATATTCTCTTTTAATAATGAAATTCCAAATAGAGAGATTAACAACTAACCATTAGGAACGTGCGGTCACGTTTGGCAGTGGATGGTTCATATACAAGTGACAAAGTCAATGGCCCGGCCCGTGAATAATGGCTAAGATAGTACCTACCAGGTCCGAAGGTTAGGTATCTAGGTACGTATTACCTACTAATCTGCCTAGTATTCATTCTGTTTTCATTTCACTGATTTACCATGTGCCAATACCATGGCGGGGGAGGGGTACTATGACTCCGCCCCGGATGCGGCTCGCGATGGGTATCTTGGGGCGGACTGGCACCGGTAGTCTAATACTGGAGGAAATGCGCACCGCCTTTTAGCGAGGTTATAGGTAAGTGGTGTTTATTGTAATTGCAGCGTCATATTCCGCCAGGAAAACATCAAGAACCCAGAAGCTTGGACGATAAAATTGGGCAGTGCGCTGTTTTGTATGCTCTGTAGATATTTCAAGGCAAGCCTGTCCCAAATGCACCTGGGTATTCATGAGTTCTACTCAATTTTGTACATGCGCTGGCACAGCACAGCATAGCATGCCTAGTATCTCGGGAGTGCATCTCCGTTGAAGAATCGGGACTCACCGTCTTTTGAACAGGTCATTCTGGTGTGTTCACTCACTTCTACGGTACAGTCAGTAGCTTGCCGATGCTGGTGCTGGTGCTTGTACTTGTGCCGTGCCGTATTGCTTGTTTATTGCTGGTGCGTAAACTTGTGGAGACTGCAAGAAACCCTGAGGCTGGTAGACTGCGAGAATGCTATGTAGCATTGCATCTTATCAATTATCAAGGTGGAACTGTCGATGATGAACAGAGTTGGTCGATCTCGGACATGTGTCAACCATGAGGCTGGGACATTCAAGATTAACAACTCGATAGTATGACATTTATTACGGTGTCTTGACATGTTGTCAGAATTAACTTTTGGGTAGCAGGGTGCCACAAACAATATTGGAAATAATTGCAATGCCTAGCCCCGAGCGATTGACAAAATACCTAAACACCAATCTGCGGTCCTCGACGTTATATATAGCAAAGGCATCGGCCAACCTTTGGTGATGAGTCAAGGTCAGAATAGCTGAGTAATACAATTACAATTGAGAACTAACCAAGCTCGTCTGCCAACCTTTTCTCTTCCCCAGAAACTCAATGGGCAGTCAACTAACGGATGGGGGCCAAATTGTTTCTCACGATGCCTCTGCCCCGCCATGCACGGTCACATGGGAATAAACTATGCGAGACTGGGGAGACAGAGTTCTCACTATTTTGCCAGTATGATCTGATATGCTGCAGTGAAAAAGCCAGGCATGAACGACCTTGACTCGGAAAAAGAAAGTGGTGAGATGTTGGAGATGATGCATGACAGGTACTGCAACGGTGCAATGGGTACAGCATATCCTGTTGGTGATGCTGGTAAAGATAATGCTATTTTAGCCAGGTTCAGCCAGTGAATGTCCGTCTGTGCCTGATCGGCATCGATATTTTGGGCCTCCCTCAAGTCGGCAGCTCAAGTCGATAGATCTTGGCAGCTTTCATGAGACAGCAAAACAAAGAGATCAGGTGAGCAGGCCAAAGATTCAAGTATCTCAGTACCTAAGTAACCGAGTTTATTAAGAGACAATATTGTGATCGCAATGGGTCAGAATTACATACAGTCTTTTCGAGCAAAGGGCAGTCCACCGAATAAGCCCAGAACAGTTGGTCTACCATGTGTGAGTCTTGATGCACTTCCAAGGCACCTTCCATCATGTTGCCCCACTATCAAGTGGGATGGGGAGGTCTGGTTCTGGCTTCGTCTGTCAGTCTCAGCAGCACACGACGATGAATCGCCGAAACCGCCCGGGCCGATTTGAGACTAACCAGGCCTTGAAGTCGAGTTAGTTCAAGTTCAAGGTAGCTACCTACCTACTAGGTAGATCAAGTTACTGGGGAAAACCATCTAACGTCACTGTTACTGCTGTCTACTCCAGGTACCTTCCCTAGGTACCTTATCAGACTTCTGTTCTTTCCCCTTCTCTTGTCTCTCTGCTTCTGTCCCTCTACGTTCCTCCAACAACCTCTCTTCTTCTTCTTATTATTATTCTTCTTCCTCTTCCACATCATTTCCTCAACCACTCTTTACTCATCGCGCAGCTCGCCTCTTTTCTCCTCCCTTCGCCTTTACATTGGTCGACGGTAGACCTGCGCGCATTACTCGCACAGCATACAGAACTCCGTCGCGCAAAAGAGACAAGTCCTTTCATTCGACAAGACGACATCAAAGGAGGCGCCAACTGACGACCCTCCTCCTCCTCCTACTCCCTGACGACACTCTTCTACCGAGCTCTTACTCCGTCAAATCACATCATCCCCCATCAACAAAAATGGCTGCCAACAGCGAAAACAACGGCAGCGAGCCTACCTTGCGCCGTCGCGAGTCCTTGTCCGAGATTCGAGCTGCCAACCCCGACTTGGCTCTCAGCGGTAACATTATCTCGGCCACCTTCAACACACCGCACTCTTTTGTCTATCGAAAAGGCGGTGATTGGGTATGTAGACTAATTCTTCGCTTCACTTTCGCTTCCTAGACATCCATGGATACTCATCTCGTATCAATTGTATGGACTGGGGTCAGCTCTTTAGCTTGCATTTCGCTTTCCCCTCTTCTCCAACCAAAGCTAGCTAATTCCCTGAACCCCTTCCCCTCGCGCTCTGTTCCGCTCTGTCACATGAAGATCGAACTCAGCTAAACATCGTCTTTCGTTTTAGGATCTAAAATCTCGTCGCGGCCAATCCGCTCTTTTTGACTCCTTCGCATACCTTTCTTCCGACGCTACACCATGGAATCACACCGTCGTTGCGTGGACCGGTGAGATCGACGCTCCCACTGATGACGTCGTTTCCTCACCTGGCACGCCCGCCCCAAACACGTTAGGTGCCACTTCTCTCAATGCACTCTCCGCACCTGTTCCCATTGATGGTAACACACGCCTGCCAACTCCGCCCCCCGTTGATGGTCTCTGGGTTCCTCGCGAGGACCAAGATCGTCTCGAGTATCGCTTGTCCCACAACAAGACTATCCGAACCTACCCAGTTTGGCTCTCCGATGAGTCTGAGGCCACCTCCGAGGGTATCCTTCTCAAGGACCAGGCCCGCTGGCGACGATATGCAGAGCATGATCTTTACACACTTCTTCACTACAAGCAACATGAGCCGACTGACGGCCGACGGGAGCGCGTCCAATGGGCCGATTACTACCGCATGAATCAGAAGTTCGCCAACAAGATTATCGAGATTTACAAGCCCGGTGACATCGTCATCATCCACGATTACTTCCTCATGTTGCTTCCTAGCATGTTGCGACAGAGAGTGCCTAACATGTACATCTCGTTCTTCTTGCATTCGCCTTTCCCAAGTAGCGAGTTCCTCCGCTGCCTTCCCCGTCGCAAGGAGGTTCTCGAGGGTGTTTTGGGCTCCAACCTCATCGGATTCCAATCCTACAGTTATTCTCGCCACTTCCTGAGCTGCTGCACTCGAATTCTTGGCTTCCCATCTGACACTCTTGGGATCGACGCCTATGGAACTCGTGTCCAGGTTGGTGTCTTCCCCATTGGTATCGATGCCGCCAAGGTTGAGAGTTTTGCCTGGACCGATGCTGTAACCGAAAAGTGCAATGCTCTACGACAACTCTACCACGGCAAGAAGATCATTGTTGGACGTGATCGTCTTGATAGTGTCCGAGGCGTTGCTCAAAAGCTACAGGCTTTTGAGCGTTTCCTTGAAATGTACCCTGAGTGGCGTGAGAAGGTGGTCCTGATCCAAGTCACCTCGCCCACTAGCGTCGAGGCAGAGAAGGAGGATCTGGAGGACGATACAAAGGTTGCGACCCGCGTCAACGAGCTCGTTATGCGCATCAACGGCATGTACGGCAGCCTGGGCTTTTCACCTGTCCAGCACTACCCGCAGTATCTCAGCCAGAACGAGTATTTCGCTCTTCTTCGAGCTAGTGACATCGGGCTTATCACCTCTGTCCGTGATGGCATGAACACCACCAGTCTGGAGTACATCATCTGCCAGAAAGACGGCAATGCTCCTCTTATTCTCTCCGAGTTCAGTGGTACTGCTAGCAGTCTGGGCGACGCCATTCACATCAACCCATGGGATCTCAGCGGCGTTGCTGAGAAGATCAACGCCGCTCTCACCATGTCCGACGATAAGCGACAGGAGATGCAGTCCCGCCTTTACCGACACGTTACTGAGCACAACGTCCAGTCATGGATTACTAAGTTTATTCGTAAGGTCTACAACGTTCTTGGCGACACGAGCTCAGCAAACTCAACGCCTCTGCTCGACCGTGCTCTTCTTCTTACCCAGTACCGCTCAGCCAACAAGCGTCTGTTTATGTTTGACTACGACGGTACTCTAACACCAATTGTCCGTGAGCCTAGTGCTGCAGTGCCCTCGCAGCGTCTTATTCACACCCTCGACCTTTTGGCGGCCGACCCAAAGAACGCTGTCTGGATCATTTCGGGGCGAGACCAGGAGTTCCTGAAGCAGCACCTCGGCAACAACACACGCCTTGGGTTCTCAGCTGAGCACGGTAGCTTCATGAAGCATCCTGGCTCAGATGAGTGGGAAAACCTTGCGGAGAAGTTCGACATGGGATGGCAAACTGAGGTGATGGAAGTGTTCCAGAAATACACAGATAGAGTTCAAGGTTTGTTCCCTCATAGCTTTTCGAAGCCGTGTGTACTAACATACATATAGGTTCCTTTACTGAACGAAAACGATGCGCTTTGACGTGGCACTACCGACTGGCCGACCCTGAGCAAGGCATCCACATGTCGCGAGAGTGCCATAAGGAGCTTGAGTCGACAGTCGCTTCCAAGTGGGATGTTGAGGTGATGCCTGGTAAGGCGAACATCGAAGTCCGCCCCACATTCATCAATAAGGGAGAGATCGCGAAGCGTCTCATCACTATGTACCACACCCCTGGTACCGCTGACGACAAAGATGGCAATGGACACCTCGAGTTTGCGCTGTGCATGGGCGACGACTTCACCGACGAAGACATGTTCCGTAGCCTTAACGCGGCTTCGGGTCCTGTGCTCGACGCCAACCACGTCTTCACAGTCACTATTGGCGCTAGCACAAAGGTCACACTAGCCAAGTCCCACCTTTTAGAACCAGAGGACGTGATCGAGTGCGTTGCTCTGCTGGCAGGTGTCCAGGACCAAGGCGAGCGTCTCGGTGAAGTGAACCTTGGAGCGCTGAGTGCTGTCGAGGGACACGTTCCCGAACAACAAGAGATGTAATGACTGGTAAGCACGAGGTGGACACTATGATGTTTTGCAGGCGTTTCTGGACAAGACGATGATAAGCTACGATAGACAGGCGATGGGGCGTACGGTCAGACGGTACGAAGGGCAGGCAGGATATAGAAAATGGGAGAAGAGCGACAGCGGACGATGTGCTATTTGAGAACCTTGTTCTTGGAGCTTTCATGATAGCTATTGTATGTCAATGATAATGATTCGAAAGCGAGTTGAAAATTTGAAACCACATCGTCATCCTGCGCGTTGCCGCGATCTGGCTTTCTGACTTTACCATGCTAATAAAGCAAAACACCATCTGCCTGCCATATTCGTACATAATGTATATGGATCTAATTGGGCTCTATCTCACTGGGTGCCAATGCCGAAAGCAGACCCGTCAACGTGAATCGATTATCACTGCCCTCCGAAGCCTTCTCGGCTGTAACAGTATGATCCCTGACCTTGATGTCTGTCAACTCCGCTACTCCTTCACCCACACCATGAGGCATGTACTCCTTTGCATAAGTTGGCAGAGTTATCCCTTTATCCTCAACAACTGACTCAATGGAGTACCGAACCTGCTCTGCTACAGGATAGGCTTCGCCGAGTTCTAGTAGTGCACGGCATGCCTTTATGAAGGTTTCGAGCTGTATGGGGCTTTCTTGAATGGCCACGAGGACGCGGAAGGCGCACACGGCACTTGCTTGGATGAGCCAATGTTCGTTGCGGAGAGTGTATAGAGCGCGGAAATGCCAGATGGTCGACATGGCGTTGGTGGCGTGAGCGTAGGTCGTGGAGCGTGGGTCAAAGGGACCAAAGGTTGACTTGGGGACGTCGTCAAAGGGTTGCAGAACACTGATGGCTACAAGATCCACGCTGAGACTTGGAAGATGGTCAGTATTCGAACAAGAATCTGTCTTTATATTTGTCAGAATTCTTACTGTAACAGTATAGCGGCAGGGAGAGCCGCATTCTCAGCCCTCAGGGGTTCTGGTAGAGAGAACTTCCACTCCATTAGTTGGTAGTACAATTCGACCGCCCTTCCGGGATCTAACGAATGTGAAACACCCTCTTCCACAGGGATGATAAACTCAAGCACCTGTTCGGTAATCTCGGCGAAAGTGCACTCTACATCGAAGAGCTCGCGCTTTAGAGACCGCTGAGGCGCCGCGGACACGGGGTAAGGGAACCACCAATACTCGGGACCTTCCTTTCTGTTCAGTGGCGCCATATCCTGCTGCCACGTCTTCTCCCGTGTAGGCTTTTTGAAGACGAAACGACGACAGAGACCATGCATTGGCTTCCTGGCCCATGTGTAAGTTGGACCGGCTCTCACAACGTGTGTTTGACTTACCAATCCCAGACATAGAATCCCCACTGGATCCAAGATAAAGCATGCGCTTCAGCACGTTGTCTCGAGCCAGCAATAGCTGTGTCCGTTGAACGCTGGATATCGTCAAGCCGAAGCTCCATATAGCGCTGCTGCATAAGACTGTGAAACTCAAGCGCAGCGTCTCCATCGCCCAAAGCACCTTCATACACATACATTAGTCCCAGGCCCTGCACAACCGGCAACAAGGGGCGCGTGTCTTCAAGTTTTAGACACCGTATAGCCTCCTGGGCGAATCCGCGGCCTCTACTGCTGATTTCATCAGGCGTGCTGAATGTTGCTGAGTTGGTAGAATACAGCTACAGTTCCACGGTCAGTCAGAAAGTCAGACCATGAAATAGAGGTTCAATAGCCTACATACGCAACTAACGGCTAAGAGGGCATTGACAAGGAATGGAGAGCAGAAGCGGAGTTCCCAAGGCGCGCTCGTAGTAGTGGGATCGAGGTTCTTGAGGTCTTCTTCGAAAATGCTTCGGTCAATGATGCGGTTACACAGAGTATCCCACGTCCAGAATAACAACAATAAGTGGTTCAACAGCTTATCATCTTGGTGCACGTTTGTCCATCGTGAAAGAGGCAGCGTGTATCCTGAGATGTCAACGAATATATCGTCTGAAAGTCTTCTTTGATTGCCTCGCCAGGCCTCCTCAAAGACATGATCAGGGTGGTCGTGCCTGAATAGTGTTAGATGCTGCGTACATTATGTTGCGCCAACGCAAAATTTCGTCTTTTACTTACGGGGCCGTGAGTCTAGGTTGGTGCGCCTGAGAAAAGCTCGTGTGAGCAACAAACAGAGTAGGAGAACTGGCGCTTCCGGAAGTATTGGTGCTGTTGGAATTATTGGCACTGTCGTTCCGTATTAGTGGGTTCGCCTGCTGTCTGGATATCGTAGAGGTATTGTTATGCTTGGTTGCACCCGCTCCCTGCATGTCTCCGGTGACTGTCTTGACGTCGTGTCCAGCACGTATCCTTCGTAGAATCTCATCTGTCTCGTGAGGTTCTCGTGTTTTTAAAGACGAGTACAGATGCTCGTGCTCACTCACGCGCTCCTGGAGTTCTTGATGCTTCCGCTTCAAGGCCGCAGCCTCAGCTTCGAAAGGGTGACTAGCATACTGGCATTCACGCCCACCATTTTTACAAGCCGAACATTTAGGTCTCTGGCCATCACACTATACACCTAGTCAGCAGTGAAAGATCAGCGGCAAGTAGTGGTATCGTGTAACCACCTTTGCCTTGCGCTGTCTGCAAGTTTGGCAAGCGGTCTTGACAGAAGTTCGTTTCGGAATGTTCAGCTTGGAGGGAGGCTTGGAGCCAGAAGAGCCATCGCGAACTGGACCGGGTAGTAAAGTGCGTAGCCGGCTAGAAGCTCCGTTGTCGTCCATCTTCTGTTGTTTTGTCTCTGGGGTGCAAAGCAGGGTTACAACGCGATCATGAGCTGCTAATGATGCGACAAGTTGGATGGTGCTAGAGATCAACAATGGGCGTTTCCGTCACTGGTGAGCCGCGAGGGGCGAATGTGAATAGAAGATCCTGTAAATGGCCCGTCATGGTACTGGTAGACTGGACGGAATTTTGCCTGAAAATGATGTATACACGACGTCACTTTGACCCCCAGTCCCGGAGCTTTGTTAAGCGAATATTATCTCTCGAACTTGAGACTCGACTCCAGCAAAAAACCACTTTATCACTGTGCAAATCGTGGGGGTTGACTTTTGTTCATTTATTGTCCTTCGTGTTTCGGTGCTTCTTCTGTCCTCTGTCCAGGATATATAAGAATGTTTGATGGAGGATCAAAGAAGTAGTAAGTGCATTGAGACAGCCAAGCCTCTTATAAAACTCAGGCATATGAACTATACTATTATACTGTTGAATATAGCTTGATCGTTATTCTTTCCCTAACAAATACCAAATGCCAATTCAAAGTAAGAACAGGAACATGAGTTGTGGCTCAAGGACAAACTCGGTGTAACCTAGCACACCCAATACCCCCGTCACATACAGATCTCGGTAGCTGATCTGCAATATCACTGATCAGGACGTTCATGTACAGGGCAGTTATTTCCACACCAAAAAAAAAACAAAAAAAACAGTAAGATGGACAAGTCACCAAGACGACTAAGATATGCTAGTCATAAGTCAACTTTCATTACAACCCAGTTTCATGCCTAGGCAATACTATCATAACTATGGAAGGGCATCATCATAAGTTTCAAAACTGTGTCTCCTCTTCATCAATCTGTAACTGTAAACAAAGCCACGACTCCATCGTCAAGCCAGCCGCCCATAACAAAAACAAGGTCATGAGAATCCTGAGAAACAAGTCTAAGCCAATCATCTTGATAAACGCCAACAGAAACGCTATAGTCATAGGGTATCAAGTTCAAACCCATCTTCCAATCCCGCGCGATAAACGTGTCAGAAAACGTCTTCAAGATCCTCTGAGCCGGATGCAGGGCACTCTTGTCCATCCGTTGCAGACTGTGCCCGGTCAGGTGGAGAAACGGGTCGAGGAACCCTCGATAAAAAAGGAAATGATAAAGAAATAGTGTGACAAGGGCCCAATCTACGAAACGGCGTGCTTCGAAGCGCCCCGCGAGCCAGATAAGCCGATGTGCTGAAGTCAAGGTTGTCCTCTTGAGCGACCCACCAGTTCATGCTGAAAGAAAAGGGTCAATTCCAGGGTAGGGAGTTCGTTATGTGGACAAAACAAAAGGGATCATGCTCGTGTATCATGCGACAAAATCATGTCCGTAACGTGCTTCGTTTCCGCTTCCGGGTATAAAACCAAGTCGAACCAGATTCAAGGAAATGTGTCGTAAAGTCATTAGAGTCATTGTCGCCTCAAAGCAACAACGTACAAATTGAGGCGATGGATGTTTGGAAGAGATGAATACTGTTTAAGCACTAGTATTGTAACGAAGGAAGAGGCAGCAGCTTAGTACGCTTTGGCGGTTGATCCTTCACTTGTTGCAACGGCAACCAAGGCTTCCAGTCGTCCAAGAGAGCCATTGCTTCCTGGTCGTCCCTGTTGCTGTTGTTGTTGCTGCTGCGGGTGTTGGACCTGCTGATACTGGTGCTGCTGAGCCTGTTGCTGAGCCTGAGGGGGCGGCTGTTGTTGTTGTTGTTGCTGCTGCTGCTGCTGTTGTTGTTGCTGCTGCTGCTGTTGTTGTTGTGGATGTTGATAATGGTGATGAGAAGGAGGAGGGGGTTCCTTTACAGGAAATCCACTGAACCCAGTGAAATTGGGGTGCACCATCCGTTCAACATGCGCCAGTCGGGGGTCCTGCGGCTCCTGTGGGAGTCTACCATCCCTTTGAACGGACACCGGTCCATGATACCAACCTCTGCGTTTGTTTTCTCTAGACGTGGTGATGGAGGGGGCCGACATCGTATGTTGGTGAAAAGATCGCGGTGCAGACGTAGGCTTAGATCCGTGGTAAACCGAGGGGTGTTCTTCGAATCGCACAATAGGTGGGTTGAGTCGTACATGTTCAGCCTGAGCTTGGACTGCCTTATTCGCCTCGGAAGCCCATGAACCAGCACTATCACGAGGGGGGGTATTATGGTTGATGTCCAGGCGATTGAGTCCACGCTGAATACTGGCATCATACATGTTGAGGTTCCGTCTTTCGTCCTGCATCGGGGTCTCGGGGAGATGTGGCTGATAGGAAACGCGTGCATGAGGTTCCGCGTCAACGATCATTGGCGAAGGCTGTCTCCTGGATGGAGTGCCTGGGCGCGGTGGGAGAGGATCAAAGGATTCGATGCCAGGCAGGCGGAAAGACGACTGGGAGCTGGAAGGGTTCGCGATCGGCGGTGGCGGGTTCGGGCGGACTGAGGACTGATTCACAACGGAGCTTAGCTGACTTGGATTCCCATTGATATTGCGGCTGTCTGGATGCCAGGTTCTTCGTCGCCAATCGCTTTCAGACAACGACTCTCTGCGTGACCATTGAGAGGTTGCGGAAGTTGGGGATGAAGGGATTCCATTACTGGTTGGCGGAGGAGCACCCACATTCGAAGCATTGGCAGGGCCAGGATTGGGTCCAAACATCATCGGTCTGCCTCCTGTTGCGCCAGGAGATTGGAACGGGTTATTCCCTGAGGGAACACTCAAACGACGGCCTGGCGTACGAGAGCCTGTTGTATACATGCTGTGAGATCGTGAGTGGGAGGTTGCCGGGGAAGAGACGCCAGGTCCCCATCGAGGGCTGCTCTGCCCGGTTGAGAACGTCGAAGAAGTAGGGGTTCCATATTCACTTGGAGAAACGGGTCGATATTGGGGCAATCCGCCGTCCATAGAACCTCGGTACGACTCGAATGATAGCCGTGATCGAGGGTCAGCCATGACCAGAGGCGGCGGTCGTCGCCTGGCGTCTTGAACGCTATAAGCAGAGCCAACCGAGCTTACACTAGTAATGCTCGATGTTGATAGTGATTTAGAATGCCCACGTTGGGGACCGCCAGCGCTACCGCCTGTTGATGCTCTTGCTCGATTACCGGCTTGTCTTACTCGGTCGGGACGCATTTGCCGTTGAAACCGAGAGCCTGTTGCAGCCAGGGAATCCATGGGAATGTTCTCGTTAACATGAACCGTTTGTGCGTGCTGTCTCAAATTGTCGAGTCTCGAAAAGCGTCGTGAGCAGTGGCATTGGAATGGACGTTCGCCTGTATGCTTTCTACAAGTATCGGTTAGAGTCACACTCGTCACAAAGCCAAGCTTTTACAAACCTGATGTGTCT
The DNA here is from genome assembly GCA_019054645.1 of Fusarium sporotrichioides. Lineage (NCBI taxonomy): Eukaryota > Fungi > Ascomycota > Sordariomycetes > Hypocreales > Nectriaceae > Fusarium > Fusarium sporotrichioides. The sequence goes on from JAHKNS010000003.1 coordinate 4,965,858, forward strand.
GGCCAGATGCTCACTGCGTGTAAAGCTCAGATTGCACGGAGGATAGTCAGTGCAGTAAAAGCGTTGTGATTTCTTCTTCTTGCTAGAGCGGGGGCCATCTGCTCCAACACTTTCGTCGTCAGACCCAGCGCCATCGTCGATCGTACCAGTCTCTCCATCGGAGTCGTCCATATCTACATCTCCTGAGTCGCCTGATTTATTCGAAAGCCGTGAATCGTGACGCTGGGGCATCTTTGGTTTGAGTGGTTGTTCGGGTACCTGAATTCCCTGTGGAAACGGGCTTGAGGGAAGGGGCTTCTGGCTAGCCAAGTTAAATGTCGCCCTTGTCGGAGTTGTACCATCGTCTGTAGGTCTCGATGGGTGTGGTTGAGGAGCTGTATTGGGTCGGGGGGTTGAGGACGATGGGCCCATGACGTCTTCTCTTGAAACAGTCATCGCCAGTGGTGAGTTCACTGGTCGAAAAGCGGCCGCCATTGCGACAAAGTAGAGATCAGTATTAGATGCAATACTACTGACGGTTTTACCGTTGCGCAGGATGATGACCTTGCGGGAGTAGGCAAGAACGATGCCCGCGGGGGTCAGTGCGACGTCCTAGTCGCACAGGTACGACGAGAAGTGTCGGGCAATCGTTATCCACGTATGTATAGTGCTGTCGGAACTGCGTTATCTGCACTCGTATGCGCCAATAAACCTTCCTGGCACCGAGAATCGCAAGACAATCGGAAGAACACAGCGGGCGGCGTGATTCGGGATATGATGGCCAGGCGCAGGCAACCCCGGGGAGGACTCAGCGATTTGGGGGAGATGGAGATAAGAAGTAATATTCCGAGAGGGTTAAGCGAAACAAGACAGGCACACACGACGAAACAGGCCAAGACTAAAGGCTGATCCCAGCAGGACGAAGGGATAGAGAGATATGTAAGGGGTCAAGAAGAGAGACAATAATGATGCAGAAAGAGGGAGCGTGTGTGAAAGTTGTAAGAGAACGAGCGGAGATGTTTTCAGACTCCTACAGTACACTACCCACGACGTGCTAAGGTCCACCTCAGAGTGTGCGAAATGCCGGCGGGGGGAGGCGTGCGTAGTGGTGATGCAAGCGAGCCAAGGCCAGGGCCTAGATCCATCAAGCGACACGGACCAGAGTAAGGTGAATTGATATTTTTTGGGTGACAGCTGTGAAAGTGATACAGTTTGTCAGACCCTGTCGACAAAGTTTGTGGTTTGTATCTTCAGCACCACGCTTGATAGTCTCAGCTTAAATTCGTCAACAAGTGACTAAAAAGCAAAATTATGTTGAAACTGCATCTACTGCAAGTAAATGGTAGTGACAAAATAAAGCCTGCCGTATGTGACGCAAAAGAAAAAAAAGGTTGACAGTTACAACTGGCGAGTCGAGACAGGGGCACAGAGGAAAAGTGGCAGGGCCGCAGGGGCAAGCGTGGCGATGATGTATGTGTGTTTATGGTTGCTTTCCCACCCCAAATCGATTGTCTTTGTGGAGTCCGGATCCGGGATGGATGCATGGAGACATGGATCGAGTCGTCCAACTCTCTCTTGTTTCCCTTACACTAGGACGGAGTCTTTGTTAGTCGCGTTGCCCGACCAATCAGTCTAGGTGCTAGCCACCTCACACAGTTGTCCTTGCTCTTGTCATGCTCATCAACCCGGATCACCACAGATGGGAAGACCGACAAGAACCTAATCCTCTAGGGCTCCAGCTGGCTGTAAATCTAGCCTGGCAACTGGGTGCCATCAGTCTTGAGTTCCGCTGGGCGCGGAGCTCTAGGCTCGGTTCACACTGCACCAACAGCCATCTGAGTCTCCGCTTTGTCAGTTTGCGACCGATCATAGCTCGACCTGTATAATGGAAAACCCTGACAGGCAGAAAGGGCAAGGCACTGCCAGCTTTGGTGGGGAGAGTGTAGCAGGATGAGTCGATGCTTGTCACGGATAGAGGTCTCCGTATTTTGAGCGGTGACTGTTGGGGACAATAACCAAAACATCAGATGGGTGTGGTGGGTGTGGGTAGAATTGCAGCAAGTAAGAACAACGTGAGTACCTGTCGTACCCAGGCGCGCGGGTCCAATATCCAGCAGTGGCATCAAGCAGCCTTTGCAGACTGATTGGAGTCGTACAGCATCTTGCTGAATAATTCTACTATTTCAAGGCGCACAGAATAACAACTCATGCCAGTCAGAGACGTCAGGTACAGGTCACCTGCACTGCTGAGCAGGGGGCGGGCCAGGTACATAGCGCCAGCATTTATGTACCTGATATTATGACCCATGCTAAGTACAACCCTGCAAGCGTTGCAGCTCGATCAACCAACAAGCTGCAAGCTAGTGGTGAAGCAAGCTGACGGTTGACCAGCCTGACCGAGAGCGACATGAACTTAAGGGTAACCAGCCTTTTGATGCGTTGTTTTTTTGTTGTTGTTTTTATGTGACCGCTAAAACTTAATAAATTGTATATATTCGTTCCATCGTGACGGCTCACTACACCTCGTGTCGTGAAGTCGGTGGCGAAGTAACCCGTTGATCAAGGCCCGTGGGCAGACCAGATTCTGTTCATGCCTTGGATCAGGTTTCGCAACATCGCCAACCGAGTTAGGGCCAGCATACATGCGAGGGGTTGGTTTCTCAGCCTTGAGTGGGCCTAGGCCATGCCATGTCAGCGAGGGTTGTATGGGTTGTATGGGTTGTATGTAGGAGGCGCTTTAATAGTTTGACTCACTAAAGACCCCCAATCTGCCGCTGTGCGATGGTAAAAATAAACCTTACGCCAGCTAGGTACATGGTGAACCAAAAATCTGTGTTTGACTCGAAGAGAAGCTGTCCCTGGCCGACCAGCCGCAAGGGGCCATAACGGGGCCTTGGAGTTCACATCGCAAGTTCTTGTTCTTGTTTCTTCGTATCATGTAAGGTTCTTTGTCAATCTTGTTCCCGGTTGCCATAGACACGCATATGGCAAACAGTCTATCTCAAGTGAAATCTAATACGTTGCTGATATAGAATACGCCAAACCGCAAAAGAAGATGTGTTGATTGTCAGCCGGTACCTTGTACACTGAAGTCATTTAGATGGCCAGACCATGTAATCTGATCCAACAGTACCCCTCGCAGCATTTCGCTGCTTTTGCTCGACTGATAGGTTGAGAGGCATAATGGTGCCTGAATCCCGCAGGCTGGTAGGCTTGAGATTCAGGTCGACAATGAACATAGTGTGGGGAGAAGTAAGCTCCATGGAAGCAGAGTGCAACCCTTCCCTATCCCTCTTACTAAAATCAATAATCCCGAGATGTCTCTGCTACATTGTTATTCGCCTTCGATATTGCGGTCTGAAACCGGACAAAGACTCGAGATGGAATGGCCCCAATGGCTTTAGAGGTCAAAAACTCGAGGTGTGCTCAATCTTCGAGACTTGGCGCCCTGGCACCGTTGGGCGCAAGTAATGACGCAAAACCTTGCAAAATAGCCGATGTATCGCGGGTGATAAGTAACGGCCGTGGTGAGAGGCTCTATTAGTTCGCAGCATGAGGCTGACAATTGATCCCGAAGGTGCCGTACCTAAGTCAGTCCCAACTTAATTCTGGCCTTGAATGACGCACTGGAGTTCTGTGTAGTGATGGTGTTCTGTTCTTCCAGGGGCTACGACGCTCTCAATTGCAAGGCTCATCCGTAGCTGTGCATGTGGCAGAGGTTCTCTATGCAGATCGAATGACACCTCTATTAATATACAGTTCGAATGCGTCCAAAATATTTGCTTGTTGTGGTCGCTTGTGTTTCACGGCGGTGTGTCTTTGTAGTTTGATGTGAACTAAGTGGATCGTAGTCAAAGCCAGGCACCTTCAACCTGGACCAAACTCTGACTACTGAAACCCCTCTTACCCTCCAAGGAAGTTAGAGTACGCAGCATCGCAAAAGACAAATGATGGCATCAAGGTTGTACTTGTGCCTATACAGTATCGCCATACGGAGACCAGGCATTCAAATCTCAAATAAAAACCAGCCAGGGCTCATGCCCCATCCGTTCACGTTGAAAGAGGCGTAAAGCGTGTGGGGAGAACACCATGGTTCGCGTTTGCGTTTCTGCAAGCTTTGGGTGGACGTTGGGCTTGCAGCTTGGAAGGAATGCATTTTTGCTTCGGGGTTCACAAGTTGCGCACATATATGCAAATGTAAAAATTCTCGTCGTTGATGAGAATTATAATCTGGGATGTAGGTAGTGAGCACAACACACATGATAGAGGGTCTTGCAGTTGGTACGCACTTCTTCTCCTGATGCCGCCAGAATTTATCCCTGAATATACCTGGCGATGCCCTCAGCAGGTATCTGCTCCATGCTGCAACCTGTGACGATTCCATCATCTTAGAAAGATCGGTGGCAGCCGATTGAAATTGACTTTTGGCGTCTTCCTAGAGAAGCTTTCTAGAGTTTGTGGTGGCTGGTTGACGTGTACCTTACCACAGCTTCTATGCCGGATAACTCACTGAAGGGTCTCGTCCCTGGAAGAGACTTCCCTAACCAAGTCCAGCCAAGCATGTGTGTTCTTTTCTTTTCTTTTTCCCATGTAGTCGTTCTGTTATGTTGCTCGTTTCGAAAGCAACCGGTGGTGGTACTTGTGAGCTGTCAATCTTGGAGGAGACTAATGCTGCACTCTGCAATGATGGGGCCACTAAAAAGCGGTACCTTCTTCCTCAAGTAAGGAAAGTGCTTCTACCCCTCCTACCCTCCAGCCCTCCGCGCACCGTCCGTTCTGAACCCCTCCACCATGAACGGCAACGACCTACCCCACCCCTCTGTCTATCCTTCGTACCTTCATGCACGTCCCCCTCCTTCCCGTCATCAAAGCGTCCTGTGACCCTGTATCGATAAGAAATCCCCAAACAAGTGGGATGCAGCTGTCCAGAAAAAGATGAACACTAGAGACGCTTCTTTCAGCATAGCGAAGATAAAACAGAGCATTGTTCTGCCCATTCTTTCACAAGGTTGGCCGTCTTTTTTCCACACCTCCTTGATCATCTTACTTCTTTTCCTGCAACCCACTGACTTGCATGATTCAGGGTTCCCCTGCTATCGACACCTCCGATGATCTCGTTCTTGATGCTTTCGATTGGCCTGAACGCTACAGGCCTGCACATCCCATGAGTCTCGTTTCGCCAGACAGTTACATAGTATTATCGTCTCTATATCCGTACATAGGCAATCATCACAAATAGGGATCTTGAATATATTCACGATGCCAAGCACTCCAATCCACCAAGGTACGGAAGATTATACCCGTCCTACGTTTCTATTGGCAACCAGATTGCTAGTGGCAATCCTGTCAACTGGTGGCAATGGTTAGACTTTCTTCCAGCCTCTTTCTCCTCTCTTTCTCTCCGTCTTCATCAGCCGCCATCTCGTACCAGGGCTTTTCTCTTGGTCGCGGTATTCTCAGGTACCTGGCAAGTTCAATCGGACAACTCACGCATTCCGTCAAGTCTCTGTCCCGACTCCAGGCCAACGCCGTTCCCTTCTCAGATGCTTGGGGATCACGACAGAGGAGATGCGAGAATTGACCTGCATACGCTAAAACAACGCAACCAGCCGCCTCTAAAGCAGCCGCCGTTTGCGCCTCCTCACTATGACAGCTCCACTTGGCGTCTGTGATCAACATCGAGGGTCTTTTCTTCAACTCAATCGTGCGACTCCTTGATCATGTAAGTGTGTGGCTGGCTACTGGGTACCAGAAAAGTTGGCCTTTGAACTAGGGTACAAAAATAAACAGCCTGAGAAGTCTGGTCTAAATGGGATAAGCTGACCTAGTAATTTCGTCTCTTATGCTTCTAGCGGCCAATTTTTCTGATACCCTAATGGCTGGCTTAGTTAGCACTGGGTCTCCAAGTGCACTGGTATTCAATTCCTATTTCCAGGTACGATTTGGTATGGAATTCGAATGCCGTCCCGAAATAGCACTGGTACATATGGATTCGTCCGAAACATCTACCTACTGGAATGAAGAGCCGCAGATCAACTTACCGCATCTTACCGCCTTTTAGTTGTTTCCAGGCTGTTGGCTGCTGGGAGACAGCCGTTCTTTTCAACACTAGGCAGATTGCTCGCTCGCCGGAAGAAACACCATGGATCTTTTGGACGAGATGTTGAACCATTCCCTCAACATGTGCGGTACCTTGATCGTTCCTGAGCTACTGTCTGAGCCCTCGTCCTAGTCTTTGGCCCGCTCTTCAGTCATGCCACCAAATGCAAGGCACGGCGCAGGTTGACGACAGAGTTATCCACCAGAGTAACATGGTCCCTCAAGGATGCCACACTCCACCCTAAGCCTAACCCGCATGTGCTGGCTCGTACTCTCAGTACACCAACTGAATGTCGACGACAACCGATGACTCTTCTTTGAGAGATTCTTGTTATGAGCCCCGCGCCCGACCATTCCGACCTGACCCATGTGACAACTCCATAAGCAGGAGAATATCACTCAAGGGTCGGCAGACTACAGTAGGTGGGCTGCCGGTGAAGCAAGGGACCCTAATTTGACTGATTCGGCGACAAGTTCTAATAACTACGCCCGTTGATGCCAGTACAAACGTTGCCCCAGCCGAGTTGGTGAGTTCTTAGAGCCACTATTTCCCCAACCTCTCAGTTCACCATTTGACATGCTCTGGAATTTGATGGGTTTCCAATTGTCTCATCGGACACCACAAAAGACTGCCAATTTCATGTTTTCTTTGTTCCAAGCCACATACTAGTGACCCTGTACTATTGCCCGATAGAGATCCACATCATCTGGTCATTACCTGTCTTGTCCTGAACTTGTCTCATCTTGCTTTCGACCTCTCTGGTTCGGGCCTTTGTTTCTACACCGCTCTTTTATACTCAAACCCAAATTCCCATAATAACCTTTACATAGTACTCATTTTGGTGGATACTCCAGATATGTCTCTCTTCTTAGAGCTTCAGCCTCGCTAATTATAATTGATGTTTGAAGTTGGCTCTCGGGTCAGATCAAGCGATCGTGAAGCTGAGCTTGGATCTGGATGGACGCAACTAGCTAACTGCACTGGGTTGGGTTGTACTTTCTTTTTGAGTCGGGTTCAGGGCCCGACCTGATCCCAACGCAACACGAGCTAGATGTACTGTTACGTATCATGGCTGCATGCGTCTCAAGGACCTTCTATGCAGGTATCCTCATTTGCGTGCGCAAACGCATAGATGTATGTACGTCAAAGGTCTCATGATTTGATTCGCGATCTTTCTGTGAAACATTTGAAGCTTATCCATATCACAGAGTCTACTTGTTGTACGGAAGTGAAGCCCAAATCTGACAGTCCCCATCTCTCGGTTCTATTCCGTATTACCGTGCCGGTTTGCTTGTGCTGACCGACTGTCTTGGAGTTGACGTACTATTCGGGAGTTTTCACTGCTCGAAACATCGTGAAACCCTGTTATCCTTTGAAGATACATTTGCGAATGACAGTCAGCTAGTTTGGCCTTCGGGCCCGACTCAACGATGGGCTTTCAGCGCCAACTTCTACAGTTTCTTCTGTCCAGACCTGTTTCTGAGGCTCCGCGACCAATGCCAAGTAGCTTGTCGCCTTCAGTTAGGGGATAGATCCCCCGCATGTGATTATCCTGCAGACTAAGTAAGCAATGGTCTAGATGTAGTAAGAACTGACATCATGATGGTTCTAGTGTCGATCGCAAGGGTCTTTGACGATCATACTCACGATGCTTCGTGACATCGACCCTATCGCTGCCTCGTTGTAACATTCTTTCCGCTCCATGCCATGAGAATAGCAATATCAATTTTATTCTGCGGTATCTAAACTTGTTGTTTTGAAACGGGCGCCAACTTTTGGTTACGGCATATCGTGTGACAGCTATTGCTTTTATAGGGTAGCCAGCTGTGTTGCGTGATGATTTTGATGAGTACATCTCGTCTGACCCTCAGTAAGAATATGTTGCATGTTTGATATTTTTTGTAACATAAATGACTGTGGCCCTGTTCCTCTTTCATCCCTTGGCTCAATGCACATTATTGGCTCAAGCCAAAATAGCCATCGCTCACCCGAACCCCTTTTGCATGTATTATCCCTAGATGCGGCAAAATGGGCATTTCATTGGCAGACATTGCGGTCAGAGAATCGAGTGACCGGATATCATTGACAACGTATTGATTTTCATACAAGTTCATAGCTACTAAGGTAGGACCAATGGAGTTCAAAATGACCGACTATGGCAGCGCCCCAACAAGAAACACCACATTGTAAAACTGACAGCCTATTTATGCGCACAATGTAGACACTCGTTGCGTAATAACTAACGTGAACATACAGAACTAATCGTGAATTCTAAACTTTATCATATGTGAAGATTAGTGCTGGTAGATATCTGGGATACTGTTCCCTAGACGTCCAGCATGCTCTTAACTTGTTGTGGAGGAGCTGTGATAGAGTTGGTAGTCTCAGTGCTGTTGCTGCGACCGGTGGATCCGGGTCGCCCAGGAGCTCGGCCTCGGCCCTGGCCATCGGTATAAGGAGGAGGCGCGGGGCCATCAAGGCCGAGTTGAGCTTCACGACGGGCGCGCTCCTCGGCGAGGTTGTTAGGAAAGAGGACACTGGCGGCGGCTTGCATGTTACGCTCATGTCGACGACGATCGTTCTTACCGGTGTAAGGTTGGACGTATGATATCCGTGATGCACTGGAGGAGATGGAAGCAGCACCGGCACGATCCACTCGAGGATTGTTGGCAGCATCAAGAGGGCGATGCATGTGGCCCATCTCAAAGCCATCGTCATTCCTAGCAGCAGCCAAGGCTTCCTCACGCAGGTCTCGCTCTGCATCACCCTCAATACGTCGGCCGGTGGCGCGACCGCCCCCGATCTCGTGGACGTTACGAGTGAGCTTGTCTTTGAAGGTGAGCAGATGGTCGCCCCTGACACGTTTCCACCAGGCAGGCTTGTTGACAAGTCCAAGTTCACGGTCGAGCATCTCGCCGCGCTCACGTCTTAGTCGGATGAGCTCCTTATCTTCGTTGGGCGTGAAAAAGCCATAAAAGTATTGGATAAAGAGGATCAGAAGAGCTGGTAGGAAACCCCAACAATAAATCACAGGAATGTTTCCATTGTATTTGACAATGGAATACTTGAACTCCCATGAAATAAAGCCCTGGTATGCGATAGTAGCTGCCGACAAGGGCAGAATAAGCCAGAAACGGAAGGGCACGTATCGAAGGAAGCCGACAGCACGATTGAAGACACCGCGGTGGCGAGGCTTGTAGTGCTTAATCGAGTGATAAAGGGAGAAGACAATAGTAAGCCATGCGACAACGAGACAGAAAGCGCCAGCCTTAAATCGAGTATTTGTTGCTCCTGGGACTGCCTTGGCCAATGTCTGCTCCTCTGAGTGCTGCAGCTGAGTGAACTTCCAACTACGAGGAACAACCATGAAGAAGTTCAGCCAAAGCCAGAGATAGAACCACAAGGGCAACCAAAACTCGACCTTGGCACGGCGATCATCATCCTTCACAATGAAGGGATCGGGATCAACGAATTTCCTCTCTTGCCAGGAGCCCCAATGGCGAACGGCCTCCCAGGTCAGGGCGACAGTACCTATACACAGAAGATACCAGAAGAAGACGTTGACAGTAATGGGTAATTCCTGGAGGTAATAACGATCGATATCGACGCCAACGAAGAGACTGATGAGAGCAGCAGCAGCCGTAAAAAGCGCCCAGTACCATTGCCACCGGCGACCGACAGGATAAAATCGGGAATCGCGAGGAGTGTATATCTTTCCATGCTTGGCCAAGACAGTCAGATTAAGGACGAGAGCGATTCCAAAAGCAACGGCAAAGCCAATACCGACAAAGCCACGGGTCTTGATATTTTCGATGGCGCTATAGCACTTGGTGGCATTGGTCCATGAGCCGTTCGGAAAGACATAGGCCGGGGTGTAGGGATCGAAAGTCAGGTAACACTTGGAGCCATTGGAGACGGTTTCGTTGCTGTAGTATGTGTAGTTGAAGTATTTGAGGGTGGTGAGATTGAAAGGGACGTTGGAGATGATGGTTTCGCTGGTGTTGCCTTTTGATCCTGCTGGCCAGTCCTTCACGGCGCGAGCCGAGATATGGGCGAAGGCTTCGCGGAGACCATCCATTGTGGGTGGTTGTTGTTTTAATCGAGGCGAATGCGATTGGGTTGCTGTTGTTGTTTATATTCGCGCCAACTATGATCCCGGTCGAATCGGATGTTTGAGGGTGAACACTACAAGCGGAAGACTCGGGAGGATCTTCAGTTTATGCTGTATCGTATAGATGTCGCAATGGATGGAATCGCGTCTGTAAGAACGCCTTAGGAATCGGTGGTGCTTGTCAGTCGAGATGGAAGAGGCGATTCAACAGAACGCATCAGGACATGACTCAAATCGACGAGGATCTCAACTGAAAAAGAGATAAGACAACGTCGAGATGAAGAAGGAAAGAAGAGAGGAAAAGCAGGGCAGGTCGAGAAAAACAAATGTCTGTCTGTCGCTGGATGGCAATGGCTGGCTGGATCGACGGGGTGCCGGGCATGCCGTTGCGATGGAGAAAAGGCTCTTGGTTGAGTGGACGGCAGTCATCTTTTTTCTGGGTACGTATTTCCGAGGGTGTGGAGGTGGAGACACCGAGCGGTCCGTTTTTGTTGTTGAAATTCTCTCATATTGGGAGGCTACTAAGACACAGAAATGAGATCCATGATGCAGGAAGGAGATACATGAAATTGTCAATGACAAAGGCTTTAAACTTGGTCGCTACTGTAAGATACCGAAGAATCGTAAGCACAAGTTTATTAAACGTTGTATACATAAACATCTGCAGCTTCATCATATTTACCTTAGTTTTGTTTGTCTGATGTTCGGTGCATCAGCATCCACTCTCAGCATCCATGCACCTGTGATGACCTCACTGCAACAAGCTCTTTCACTCCACTTGATTGGTTGCTATGACAAGCCTTGTCGAATTCTCCCGCTTCCTAATCCTCGCCCCACGATCGCGGCCTGCTCCGCCAGAGCCGCCAAGTCAAAGAGCTTGCGTTGCGTGGACACAGGCTGGTCAGTCAGCAGTCAGGTGAGGGTACGTACCAGCGGGTGAGCGATGCCCGAAAAGGCCAGCAAGCTTCCAGAACATCCACCAGGGGCCAGACCAATTGACAGGTTTAAGCTTAGGTGCGACAATATCACCAGCCTGGCCTTCAACGGCTGTAACCTCGAATTAGCAGCAACACAGTGCAATTGTTTTGCACAAATCGTCTTCGATCATGGCAGCGGACACGATAGCTGACGATGAACCATCGTACATTGACTACGAAACCTTTCTCGACCCCGATTTCTCTCCTGCTTCTTTCGCGAATACACTCGTCGTCTCGACCAACAATCCCAACGATACACCTCTCGACCTCTCGACCCCTCTATCCCGTGTTCTATTCGATGCTCAAGAGATCGACTCACATATCGATGTTCTGACAACTCGCTCCGCCGTTCCGCTTCTCGATTATACTCAACAACAGACCCAAGCTTCAAAAAACATCGTTGGAGAGTTAGATGGTCAAATCCAGAGCTTGAACGACAGCTATCGTCAGCTCGAGAAGGAAGTCATTGACAAGCATGCTGAGGCGGATGAGATCCGGCTTGTGGCTCTACGGTTATGGGAGACTCTGAAGCTTGGCCGCTCGGTCGGACGTTGTTTACAACTTGGTCGACAGCTTGAAGTCCAGCACCTGGAGCTCGATAACGGCTCTGGGAAGGAGGACCATTGGGCCCTCGTGCGTTGCGCTTATACAATCTTGTCACTGAAAGAGATTCTTGATCGCAAAGGCCCAGGCGAAGAAGGCTTTGGACTCAATCGTGTAGACGCTGTCAAGAGTCTACAGGATACGGTGATAACGCCCATTGACCGATCGGTTCGCGAGCGGGCAGAGCGCATTATCCGCGAGTTTTCGATCCAGCAGACCTCGACTTTTGCCCAGGTTGAGGAGATCAAGGCCCGCACAGCATCTGCTATGACCACGCTTTATCTGTTATCGCCAACTCTCGGGTTGAAAGCTGATAAATGGGTTCCGCGGCTGCTGCTCCAATCTCTGGAGACTTATATTCGAGCAGCTCTGCAAGCGAGTATCACCTCCTTGTCCCGGTCTTTGGGCCAATTGCCGACGCTGGACAAGGCATTGTCTGACGTTATGCTTAAGTGTCAAAACGTAGTTTCCCTTGAGGCTGTACTCGACACAACAAAACCGCCAGCTCATCCTCTCCTCCCCGCCTCAAACCAACCAAGCCAATCGAGTCTGCTTCATTTTGTCCTTGCATATCTTGAGACGGGTAGTCTTGCCTCGTTCTTTTGGAGGACCATGGCAAGCAGCCTTGCAACGCGGGTGCAAGATATCATGAACCGTGGGGGCGTCGTGGCTAGAACCTTACGAACGAACAAAAACACGGTTGGAGATGCAATCCGGCAGGCTGTTGTCAAGGGATCCCAGTTACACGGCGCATTGACGGGATCCAAGGGAAGGACCAAGGCAGAGGCGAACTGGGACAGGGAGGTGGCTGTGATGGTGGGAAGTGTCGTGAACAATCTTCGATAGGAGCCAATCCAACAATGAGCTACGTAGAGGTCCGGTTGGATCCAGAACTCTTTGACTATTTGATCTACTACGCCCTTTAACGTAGTGAGTGAACCATACCCGCTTACAGTAGATAATGACAGTAGCTAGAAAAGCAATCTGACATGTGCTCCGAGCTTCTCAAGCACGCATCTGATTCATGCTTGTTCCAATAATAAACGATCGTCGTCGAAAGAAGAACGAAGCTCGCCTCACAGATCAGTCATCACTGCCAAGCAAGATCCAATCAGGACACATTCTCTCCCCGCATTAAGTACCATCTCACATAAAAGAGGTCCATCTCATTCAAGAGCTGTCGCGTTCCTTGTTTCAGACAACTTCAAGCTTCATTTAACAAACAAACCTCGCTGTGAACCATATACTTCATTATTCTCATTTGTACCACAAGCACAGTCAAAATGGCACCAAACCAAGGCCTTGTTCATCCAAAGGAATACGACATCAAAGATAGCAATGTGGAGCTGATTGGAACCGATATCGACCATCAGGTAAAATATAACTCTGCACTTACCGAACCGGCGTGGAATGATGGACGAATTGGCATCGAGCCTGGGCTATTCATATGGCGTATTGAGCAGTTCGAGGTCGTTCCTTGGCCAAAGGAAAAGTACGGCCAGTTTTACGACGGGGACAGCTTCATCATTCTCTTTTCAGATCTTATCGGAAGTAACGACGGCGCAGAGAAGCTTGTTCACGATATCTTCTTCTGGCTGGGCCAGCACACCTCGCAGGACGAGGCGGGGACAGCAGCCTACAAAACGGTTGAACTAGACGAGTTTCTCAAGGGTGCGGCGACTCAGCATCGAGAGATTCAGGAATCACCGTCAGATGACTTTCTAGCGCTATTCCCACGCATATCCATCCGCTCTGGCGGAGTGCGTTCTGGGTTCCGACACGTGGAGGAGGAAGAGGAGCCACAGGAGACGCTCACCTTACTGCGTGTGTTTAAGAACCCCGCTGCCGGTGCCAGTGGCGTCGTCGTTCACGAAGTCAAGCCTGTCTGGACGAGTCTGGACGACACGGATGTGTTTGTCCTAGATGTTGGTGGTAAGATCTGGGTTTGGCAAGGAAAGGACTGCAGTCCCATGGAAAAGGCAAAGGCTGCTCAGATCGTCCACGACATGACCGTCGCAAAACATTCGGAAGTCGAAGTCATTTCGCAGACCGAGTCCCGGTCGCGGAGGATTGTTGATCTTCTCGGCGGAGACGACGAAACACCACACGATGGGTTCCACTGCCGAAAGCCCTTCAGCCCCCGTCACATTGAGCCGACATCCAAGAAGCTCTTTAGGCTCAGCGACGCTTCGGGCCAGCTCTCATTTGGACTCGTCAAAGAAGCAGAGCGTATATCGCACGGTGATTTCGAGAGCGATGATGTCTTCTTGCTGGATGATGGCGGAAAGACAATTTGGGTGTGGCAGGGAAGCGGATCGAGCGCTGTGGAAAAGAAGAGCTGGTTCAAGGTTGCGCAGGCGTATGTGAGGCACCTATCAGCTGAGAGCGGTCGTGATGACGCGTATCTCACGCCTGTAGCCAAGGTTGTTGAGGGTGGTGAGAGTCGGGCTTTTGCAAGGGCTCTTGCAGCATGAGGTGGTGCCTGTGGTTGAGTGTCGAGATAAGGTCGGTTAGATATAACTCGTAGCCGAGGCTCTGTATGCACTGGAAATATATAGACTGGCAGGCTACTAAATGGGAACGTGTAAACGATGGTCAAGTCGGACGCATACGTTGAGCATATCGTGATGAACAGCATATTACTGTAGATTCGCCTAAAGAAGTTGGGTTACGCTGCGCCATCATATTTGGGAAAAGTGAAGCTGTTTCTGCCAAAAGTCGCATCCATACCTGAACAGTTCAAAGAGGGTGCCTCAAGGAAATTCAAATGTGCCCGACAGGAGCAAGGGCTGCCCCAAACCCGAAGACGACTGCACGACGCGAATGGGAGAGTGACGCCTGACTGCTAGGAGCGTCTTTTCGTATTCTTATTTGCTCGTCTTGATCTTGTCTGTTTAATAAGAGGAAGGGTTATGAAATGCAATGGATACTGTCTGGTTACAATAAGGCTGTGTGTTTTAATTTTTATAACCAACCTATGTTAGCTACTGCATACTTGGCTACCTACCTAGGTACCTAGTCTAGATAGTTGGTACACAATGAGTGGCACTCTCTTCTTTTCTTCTGGAAAGAGGGGAAATAACCGTAGTGCTTCCTGGCATGTAACTCGATCCCGTCCGTAAGCATGCGACTTTGAACCCAAACAAAGGATCGACAATGTGAGATAGTAAAGGGTTGATGGGAGCTACCTACTAGATAAGGTATTGAGTGTCAGAAGATTAGAGTAGTTGTGCCCCATGTGTCATCTTAGTAAGATCATTTAACTATTTGGTTTGTTCTTGCTCTTGCTAACACTGGTCGAAAACGTGCTGTGCATTGACTTAAACCACCGATCTTTTTTATCCATGTCCAACTGCATCGGCGAAGGTTATCGACTGACGAAGCAGCAGAAATCTACTAAGCTAACGCTGTATGCACGTACTGTTTACCTATTAGTTAGTATCCAGTCTCCTCATGGCGATGACGAGCTGGGCATTCGTACCCCTGGTCTGCCACGTCCGCCTACCGTGATTGCCCCGTCCCGTTCCTTGGCGTGCATACGTGCGGGAGCCTTAACCGATGTTGAGTTCAAGGAGAGAAATTGACCCCTGTCCTTCCTTGTAAATCATGGCTGCTGCGATGCGCTATGGCCAGCAGCCAGCATGGAAGCCAACTTGTAACTTCCCCTCCCTGTAGCGTAAACTCTATGACTTAAAGGTGAGTAGAAAACTTGGATAAAACATTCAATCGAAAGCCACACTAGGGTTGGGTCCCAGATTAGGTTTTACAGTTGGAGCGGGACATAATTACATCGTTAACGTTTGATGCCATGACTGGGAGGAACCTGTGCCCAAACTAAAAGCGTTGTATTGCAACGTCCACAGTAAATGCCCTGGAGATTATCGACCATTGGACATGCGCGTTGCTCAATGGCAATCTATGATTTGCGATACCAGCGGAGATAATAGTCTTGGCAGTCTTACCCACCAGTCTTTGCGAATCTGCAAGATAAGACTGCTGTAACCCATGTGTATTATCCGTTGTCGCTGAGTGGATGATTGCATCTCTGCGTGACCACGAACACGAGGTACTTTTCTGAGCAATGCGGTGTGATAGCGTAGATGCTAGAGATTTAACGCAATAGTTACGGATTCACTTGTGCTGTACTGTGCTGTGTAACAAATAAGTGAAAATTAGGCGAGCGCCTAGCAAAACGCTTGGTGTTCAAGAAAGAAAAGGCCTTGCTACTCTGCAACGCATCACTTTACAAGGGCTGCGAAATCTATTATGTACATCGGTTAGATACCTAGGCGCTTGTGTAGTTGGGACGTCGGCTTGTGGGAGGTGCAACCGATGCCAAGAATCCTGTAGTCGTTGCTTTTCCAGGGATTGGACTGTAGTAAATAGCACAGACTTATCACCACCTAACGATCATACGCCACTGACATAGGGGCCACGGATGCATTGCGTAAGTACCTACCTTGTCTAGTCGAGTTATGTAGGCTGGTAGTTTGCTAAGGGAGAGAGCTACTCTACTGTAATAAGCTAGAGACACCATGGGTCAAGACAAACGTGCTAGCTAGCTAGGCCAGGAATAATAGCAGCGTCATCGTTCATGGAGTCTTCCGTCTTAGCGGCACTCCGAGCCTGCCGGAATTCCAACAGTACAAGAAGCCATAGGTCCCCCAAAGACTGCGCAGAATTTCCAAGGTCTTGGGATCTGCGTCTGCGTCAATTCATGCCAATATGTGCATCACTGCCAAGTCTTAGCAGCAGTGTTTAACACGTATCATATCTAGTACATACCCAATTACCTACTACATTGCTACAGAAATCCCCCGACTGAAAAGCTGCCATACCAAAGTACTTTTGAGAAACTCGACCCAGGTACAAAAGACGGACGCGTACGAGTACAAATTCATTTCTTCTACTATTCACAGAACTTGAAGAGCGACAAAAATGAAACTCGCCATTCTTCTTGCCAGTGCCGTGGCTATTACTGCGGCGCCTCTATCACGGACGACAGATGTGCGGCTTATGACTTACAACATTCGTCTGGCCCCAAACCACCCCGAGCGAGGCGAGGAACTCTGGCCTGTTCGTCGACCACGATTGGTCTCTCAACTAAATTTCGAAACCTCGGGAAGACCGGAATCTCTTGTTTGCATGCAAGAAGCGACATACCCACAAATTCAAGACCTTCAAGAAGATCTTGGCGATGAATGGGATTACTACGGTGTAGGGCGCAAGGGCGGCAAAAGGGGAGAATTCTCGCCCATTTTCTACCGTCCCTCTGTGTGGAACATGGAGGATTCCAAGACCTACTGGCTCAGTTCAACACCCCAAAAAGTCGGTTCTCGAGGATGGGACGCCGCATTTCCCAGGATTGTCACGGTCGCGCGGTTCCAACATATTAGCACTGGAAACCGTTTGGTGTATATGTGCACACACTTCGATCACAAGGGAAGGATGGCTCGCGAAAACTCGGCAAAGCTTCTATCTACTACGGCTGAAGAATGGTCTTCGCACGGATTTGAGAACGTGCCTGTCTTTATCGGCGGCGACCTTAACTCGTCCCCCGACGAGCCGGCTTACAAGCATCTCGCCAGCGCGATGAACGACGTAAAGAATATTGTCCCACTTGCTAAGCGCTTCGGACATTCATCCTACACATACACAGGATTTACTGTCAGTCCATCAGACGATATGGATTTGGATCATATTTTCGTCAAGGATACAAACGGTCTTCAGTTCAAGTCTTTTGCCGTTCTTAACAACTTATATGAAGATGGCGTCTTCATTTCGGACCATCGGCCAGTCGTTGTGGACCTGCGGTTGAACCATGTTAGTCGCAAACATCGAAGGGAAGATGACGCATCCAAAAAGTAAGAGAAGGGCGTTATTATTTACGACAGGGCGTTAGCGTGTATTGAATATTATGATACCCATATGAAAGGATTTAGATTCCAATAAAAATAACTATAAATTATTTCTTGTCCATACTTCCTAATCACTTGTATTGGCGAGCCTTTCGGTCGCACCCGCTCACAAGGCTTCATCAGACCTGCTATCCCATCATTTTCGCTTTTGTCAATTTCGTATCACCTGGGATGCTTCCAGTCTCGTTTCATATCTAGGAAGATCAATTGATGCCTGGAGTCAGCTCTCAACCTCTCCACATTCACGATGGTATAGATACGCGAGATCACCAATACAACTCTCCTCACAGAAAATACCGGAAATGCTGTAAATATAGCTTTATTTTATCTCGCCAAAACCCTTATTTTGGGTTAAAACAAAAACACGATTTAAATCACAGCAGTTGTTGTATACCACAATGTTGGTTGACTCGACATCACTTTGCAAACGTCACACTCTAGGGTATATTCTAGGTCGGAAAGCCATTTCCAGACACCTACCTTGACAGGCGCTATCCGGGCCTATAGTGGACTGTTTGCAACAGAGTCCGTTTCGCTTTGGAGTAGGTATATTTAACTCTAATTAGTGAGTTGGTTGCTGTTGACAAAGGTTGGAGGTTGGTGAACGTAAAAGGACGATTTCCCTTTTGGTGTGCCCGCTCTTTGATGATAAAGACGATGAAAGTTTATACATCGCCCTACTTCACAACAGAAAGGGCGCTCAGGTAAAGACCTCGTTTCAATCGGGGTAGCCATCGCGCAAACGAGATAACACTTCAAATCAGGAAAACTAGGAATCTGACCAACATCGTGAGTGTCTCAAGCCTGACACCAAGGAATCTTGCCAGCCTCATCCCGCGTCGAATTCCAGTACGCAAACTAGGGCTCCGGCTCTCAACCAATAAGAGCCACGCCCGGTTAGCTCAATCGGTAGAGCGTGAGACTCTTACGAGTACGCGATCTCAAGGTTGCGGGTTCGACCCCCGCATCGGGCTGTTCCTATATAAATTCGATTGCGAGGCTTTGCGAGGCTTTCTCTTTTCTTTTTGTAATTTTCCTTATCGTGACGCGATGAAGTCTCCTTGAGTTGTGTCGCAACTAATGTAGCAAGTAAGTAGGCCAGTAGGCAGCAGAACAGATAACTGGTCTCTAAACTTTAGTTTTCTGATATCCTGAGGCTACTGGGTTCCAGAAAAGTTGACCTCTAAGATTTAGGACATAAAAAAATAAGCAGCCTAAAAGGTATATCTTAAGTAGCATAGACTGACCTATTTATTTCGTCTCTTATGCTCCCAGCGGCCAATTTTTCTGATGCCCAAATGTGAGGGAGTTGAAACGCCTGTTGATCAGATTCAAGGGTCGCGTGGCTCCGCTTTGACAACCAATAAGACTTTTCGTTGATTGACGTCATCTACCTTTTGTTCGCCTTGTAACACATGTAACCGACTGCTTTCTCTCATGGTGATACCTTCAGGTACATTATTCTTAAAGATTGATCGCAAAAATGCCACCCAGACGCCCCCACCAGAACCAAAACCATCCTCATGTAGGGCCATGGACAGGGCCCCTTCATCGGCCACTGATGTATCTCAAAAGAGCCGGCAAGGCCGGATCATATCCTTTACGTGGTATCTGGTTCTTTCTATGCAACCGCGAGTTTTGGCCGCTCTTTGTGAGCAGGATTCTACCTTTATCTTTAATATCGTTTCTTGTCTACTTTGTTCTCTTCACATTTACCTTCTTACCCCAGTATGCGTTCTTAGCGATCTTCCATGGCTGGGGCGCGTGGGTCAATGCTGTGGTACTGGTACTGGGGGAAGGCTTGGTCATTATACAGGGTCTATTTGAGGGTTTCTTCGTTGATGAATGTCGGGTGGATGTGTTTGATGTAAGCTCTTCAACTCTGGTATCTGCTCGCCGTTCGAGTCACTGACGTCAAGCAGGCCGCTCTCATTAAGCTGGGACACAAGGATCTTATTGCACCGCAGCGGATTCTCTTCTTGGATGCACCAAATCCCGTTCGGATGCTTGGAAAGCCTACAACTGATGCTGTCTACACGCCCTGGAGCATAATTCAAATCGTCGAGCTTATTGTCTTCCTGCCACTCAATTTCGTCCCTGTCGTTGGCACGCCCGCCTTCATCATCATCACTGGCACCCGACTTGGAAAGCTCGCCCATTATCGATGGTTCCAGCTCAAGGGCTATTCAAAGATTGAGCAGAAGAAGGCGTTGAGGGACCGTGCCTGGGAGTATATTTGGTTCGGCACAGTTGCTATGATCCTGGAGCTCGTTCCTGTCTTGTCGCTATTCTTTCTTCTGACCACTACGGCAGGAGCTGCTCAGTGGACGGCAGAAGTCGAAGACGAGAACAGAACCTCTGATGAGAATGTGCAGAATGGCCAGAATGGATATCATGACCAAGATGGGCACAACGAGCAGGAACAGTACGATGATCATCACCCTGATGCGCCTCCTCCCCCTTACACAGACGACTTGGTATGAGTGTACCACTAAATGATAATCGGTTATTATAGATAAGAGATTCGCCTAGGCACACGAGTTATTCTTAGAGTTTGCGATCTCATTGATGCATTATGTGTATAAATACCCTTTGTCTTTCTGTTCAGTACCTTAGTATCTAGTACCTATTCTGATGTTTCTACGTAGTGGTTAGCACTAGATAGCTGAAACCCGTCTGCGTGCTCCTTTTTTGCACTTCTCAGCCGTCACCTTCCTTGTGACCGAATTCCTATTTGTATGCTGGAAGGTATATGGACGAGGCAGTGGCTGTTGGGCTGGTGCCTGAACACCCGGCCCCTTTCTTTCGTCGATATGGTGCAAACTATTGGAAGCAGGAGAGAGACATGGCGACGAGGAGAGTGCAGCCCTGAATGTGGGCCTGGGTCATTGTAATGTATTTGCGTTTCTCCGCGTTGCTGCACATTGGAGTGCTTCGTACTCATGGTTCACGCTCACCTGCATTCTGAAGCAGACAATTTACATGAATCTACTATATAATAGTAATGTCTTGAGGTAGTATTAGCAGAGTTACAAAATGAATTATTACACAATACGCAACAAGTTGCACTTCCCCATGAATGCACCTTGACCTCTCTTGGATACTCCCATCCAGAGTGCACTGGTAATCGCTTGCACTCCCGTCTGCATGGCCACTGCGCGCTCTTTCCCTCTCTCCTTCTCCTGCAGTGCCTTCCTCCCGTTGCGTTTTCGACCGCGTGCTCAATGCGTCATCCTCAACGAATTAACTCACCAGTTCTTCAAGACGGAAGGAGCTCCTGCCTCGTCCCCCTCCTCAGGCAACCCACGGACCATCACCTTCTCCTCCATTACCCCCCTTCCAAGTTTCTTCTCCCCCTCCTCATCCATCCTCATCCTCTCCTCTCTTCATCCTCAATTCTCACCACGAGAAGAACCCTCTTCTCATTCCCTTCGTTTACTTTCGTTCATCTTCAAACTCCCCTTCGCTATCTTCTGGCACATCATCATACACTTGCCCGCTTACAGCAGCTCGCCTCTCTGCACCCACACACTCTGATCGTCCAGATTTCCTCTCACGTCGAAGTCGCTCGTACAGGATGCGTATCTCCGCATCTCTTGGGCTCCTTATGGCCAGTGGCTTTTTGGGCTACTCTGCCTCCCAGGCAACTGACTACGGGTAAGTCGAATGCCGCCGTTGTTCAAGATCTCGGACTAACCTTCAATGGCAGTAACACCAACGGTAGCCCCATTGGCAACCAACCCGACAGCTCTGGCAATGGAATCCCTGGCAACAACGGGGGACTGCCCAACACCTTGCCTTACCCAAGCAACGCTGCGGGATCCATCCCTGGATCACTTCCCAGTGGTGTTGGCCCTGTTGGCCCCGTCTCTCCTGGCGATGGCTCCAACGGTCTTCCTCCTAATTCACCTGTTGGTGGCCCCGAGAAACTTCCTGGTTCTGTCTCTCCAGGTGGTGGCTCCAACGGTCCCTACCCCAATGGACCTGACGGTATTCCCGGGAACCTTCCTGGTTCCAACTCCCCAGGTGATGGCTCTAACGGCTTCCCCCCCAACGGACCTACTGGCGGCTCTGGAAATCTTCCTGAGTCTGTTCCCGGTGGCTCTCCAACCAACGGCCAAGATAATGCTCCAGGTAACATCCCTGGTGCTGGATCTGTGATCATTCCCGGCAGCTTTCCTACCAACATTCCCCAGAACGTGCCCGGTTCCCCTGATTCTCCCCCTTCTGGTGCATCGGATATCCCTACCTGCCCCCTCCGCTCTACTAAGACTGTGGTCGTCACTATTTACCCCACGGATAGTCAGAGCGAGTCAGGCTTTCATTGGCCCGATGATTCAGATTCCGATGAATCTTATACCCCGACGCCTATGCCCACCAAGCCTCCTGGAATTACTTCGTTGCCCTCAAACTCTGGTGTTCCAATTTTCACTACCTTGACACTTGATATTTGGGGTCCTGGCGGTAGCCCTTCCAATTCTGGCTCTGGCAGCAATGACGATACAGGCAGCAGCAATGGAAACCAGTCTAATGACGGCAGCAGTCCTGGCAGTGGTCCCGGCAACAACGATGGAACCAATTCGCACGATGGCAACGGCTCTGGTTCAAATGGTGAGAGCGATTCTCACAACAACCCTGACTCCCCTTTCTTTCCTCCGACCCCTGGCCAGAATGGTGCTCCTCAGTACTCTGACAAAGCTTCTGACGGCCTGTCCGCTGGAAATCAGGGAGCCTCAGGAA
Organism: Fusarium sporotrichioides; assembly: GCA_019054645.1. Lineage (NCBI taxonomy): Eukaryota > Fungi > Ascomycota > Sordariomycetes > Hypocreales > Nectriaceae > Fusarium > Fusarium sporotrichioides. Next base: position 4,988,286 of record JAHKNS010000003.1, read on the forward strand.
TTAACACACTGGCACCCACCCCTCTTCAGACACCTGGCTTTCCCAACGGAGGTATTCCTGGCAACCAGCCCCAGTCTCCCTCCGCAGGTCCTGACCAAGAAGCCAGCGATAGCCTTCCAGTCACCACCCAAGCCGGCTCTGAGGGTCAGGGCGAGACTTCTCCTTGGTTCACTAACATCCCTGGTGGAGATGGTGCTAGTCAGCCATCGCCGTCATATATGACCATCCCTGGCCAAGAAGGACTTCCTACTGTCATCAGTAGCGGTGGAAATGCGATCTCAGGCAACGCTCAACCGTCAGCGGCACCAGGATCCCCCGAAAATGGTAACAGCCCAGAACTCCCCAACGGGATATCTTCCGGCTTCCCCATCCCTTCTCCGATCTTCACTGGTATCCCAGAATCTCAGAACCCTTCCAACTCTCCTGCTGGATCTCTACCTGGCAGTGGACCTGATGCAGGTGTCACAACCTGCGCGACATTCATCATCACTGGCCCCAATGGCCTCCCCACCGTCGTGGACTCAACCTGGGTCATCCCTCTCAGCACACCTTCCTTCGAAGAATCTTCACAACTCTCCACCACGTTTGACCCCCAAGGCCCGCTATCTACCATTTCCTCTGAACTCGGTCTTCCTACTACTCCAGTTCCTACATCTGGATCACCCGAAGATGGGCCCGGAGGTTCAGCCGCGATCACAAGCACAAGCTTCACCATAATTGGTGCCGATGGTAACCCTACTGTGGTTTACACCACCTGGAATATCCCAGCTGCCACTGCTTCATCCGGAGACCCTGGTGACGCTTCTGCCCCTGCCTCTTCTGGAGACTTCGTGAGTATTACTGCACTTCCCCCCTTTGGTTCCTCCGGCCTTGGTGACCAAGTCACCACTGCTCCTGGCCCAGATGATGTCGCCCAAGTCACAACCTGCACTAGTTACACTGTTATTGGTGTTGATGGCCTCCCTACTGTCATCGATTCTACATTTGTTATTCCTGGTCCAGTTAACACTGATGTCACTATCGGCGGTGACCCTGAACTTCCCTCAGGAGCTTCCGATGCTCTTCCAAATGGTGTCACATCACCTGCTACTTCCCAAGTCACAAACACCCCCGAGATCCCTTCGCATTTCCCCACTGCTGCCAATGGACCGGGAGGACTTGGTAGTGACGGTATTACAACCTGCACCAGTTACACCATGATTGGCTCCGATGGTCTTCCAACTGTTGTCGACACAACTTGGGTCATACCTGGATCTGTCAATACACAATCTGAGCTACCAGCCAACCCATCATTTGTCTCTGACTCACTTCCATCTGGCTTGCCTACTGGTATTCCTGGCCTGTTGACTTCCTCTGCAGGCATCCCCTCTGATGATACCCAGGGAAATATGCCTAGTATCACTACTTGCATCACATACACCATTGTTGGACAAGATGGCCTCCCTACCATTGTTGACACAACCTTTGTCATTCCATTGGCTACTGCAACGCCTCCTGACACAAGCCTGACACTCCCAACCGCCGATGCTGATGGTCAAATTGGTTCGCTACTCAACCATACTGGAGCCTATACCATCACCACGACAGCAGCGATCATGGGCCCAGATGGCAACCCAACACCAACATTGCAGACCATTGTATTCAGCGACTCTTCCGCCCTGGGAGTTTCAGTCAGTGCTCCCCAGGGAGTAACATCAGGCATTTCTGGACCTCTGTCTACTTCTGGAGACTGGAATCCTCTTTCAACCGACACCCCAAGCCTCAATGGATACGGCGATGGTATCCCGGATGCTTCCGTGTCAGCTATATTGACTGATGGTAGCGCTGCTGCAGAAGGTACATCCGTGATTGGTACAACCACCGGAACCCTCACCTGGACTATCACCTCCATCACTAACCCTCCTGGCGCCCCCATCTTCTCAGATAACGCTGCTCAGCCTCCATTCGTGTCTAACCCTTCAGATGGCATTCCTGGCGGACCGGCTCAGCCCGCCTACGGATCCATTGCCACTGAAAGCACCCTGTGGCCTCTTTCTGCTGTTCAGACTTCCACCTGGACCAACGTCATCAAGGCGGAGACCACTTCTTACACATTCAACTATCCCCTTACAACACTCGCTACCGTCAACGTACCTATGAGGCGGCTTGCTCGTCGTCAGGCCATGACTGCTTGGTCGAACTCAACCACTTCTTTGTCGAGTGAAACATCCGCCTCCACGGCCACAACCTCTGAGGCCAGTTCTCCCACTGTTTGCCCTGCAGGTGGAAGCATTGGCAACACCGCCATTGATGTGAGTCTCCTTGTACTAACCAATTTGACTTTCGCTAACTCCGCTCAGTTCGACAACTCTAAACCTGGACCTCTCTTCAACCCAGTTGAGGATATTTGGTTTTCTGGCGGCTTCCTCATTGCACCCCCAACTTCACAGCAGCCCCAGCCATATATCCCCTCCTCTGGCGGCCAGCTCGTGGAGTTCGTTCCTCCCGCTCTTTCGAATACTACAACTACGATCTCAGGAGACGTCGCTCAGATTGGTGTAGGTTCCCATGCATCTAGCCCTTGTTTCCGCTTCGATTTCTTTGGTGCGAACCTTGGATGCGATGCCCGCGGAGACGAAAAGTGGTGTGAGTTTGATATCTCAGCCTACCGCTGGAACGAGACTTCATCCACCGAAGAATCGATCGCTTGGTCGGAAACCAAGCAAGTACCTGCTTGTCCCAAGTTCTCCGAGGGCGGCTACCAGCTGACCCGGATTGATCTGGATGGGTACAAGGACCTCTCATCGATCCTGATCACCTTACGTGTCTCGTCAAACCTTCGAGTCTGGTGGGGAGATGATTTCCGTGTTGGTTGGAGCGACAACAGCTGTATCGCTGCGTCCTGCCGCGCAAATTCGCCGTCTCAGTTCGTGAAACGAGAGACCGTCATCTCCGCTCTGCGGCAAGGTGTCTACCGATGGACACCACATGAGCTCAAGCGACTTGATGACAGTTTAGTGTGGGAGTCTGCCAACTGAATTATGTCACGTTGCAAACACCTTATTTCCATTAGCAAATGGCGCATTCATGTCGAGCGATTTGCTCTGTATTATTGTCACGATTTGAAACGAATTTTCTTGGACGGGCGGTGTAATGCTTGATGCTGGGACACGGGTTTAATTGAGAGGCAGTTAGATGGATGGGAAAGCATCATGTCAGATATGATCGGATAACTGTTAGCCCAAGTAATCAAGATAAAAACGTATTACTTCTTTCAAAATTTACAAACCTTTACGCTGTGAGCTCTGTGACGAACGCATCATCGCATATTTCAATGTCCCAAGTCTCCTTGATTGCTGCAATGCACCGCTCTTCGTCACAGATCTAACATGTTCTGGGTGTATCGAATCTTACATGTAGCCTATGATTCAAAGTGACATCCTCCCCCGGTTATTTCTCTTTGGTCTCTAACGATGATATGTGGACGCCAGGCAAGTTTCAAATGGGAACTTCATGGCGAAGATGCGATAGGAGAGCTCACTAGGAGTCCCGGGGCTATAAAGGGCACATCACTATTTTCACACAGATGCAGCAGGGCAAATTGGTAAAAGGAATCTATTACAGTATTATACATTCTGTTCCGAACTGGGTTGTTCCTTACACCCATTATGCGCTTTATCAATCACTCGAGGATGTGCTGCCATACTCGGACTCATCGTACTCGATCTCATCATCGCTCGAGTCGCTACAAGCTTCATTAGCACCCATGTCATCCACACCGTCCTCTCCATCGTCTTGGTGCTCATGTCTACCAGTTGGAACGCTGATGGGGAGCGGGGCCATGGTATCGTTGCATTCGATAGAAACGTGTTCAGCCTGCTTGAAGAAGATGTGGTCTTGTTGTAGGCGTTTGCCTTGGCTGACATATCCCATTGGGCTGTGAGCGAAATCCTGGCCTCGGCGACGAACAGCCAACCATTCTTGCAAAAAGGTTAAGGGGGTCTGGACAAGCTGCTTCTGCTCGCATGCAGTGGGTATACTCAGCTCGCCATCCTCCAGATTGACTTCGTCTTCGGGACGTTCACCATCCGTTTCAGCGCCATTTTCCGCGGTAGCCTCCTGGATTCCAAGTAGGGCACACATGGAAAGATACTCTTCCCATTCGAAATAAAGCCGTCCACTGTAGATTCCCAGTTCAATCTGCAACCAGATTGGCGCCTTCCATGACGAAGGTAGAGGGGGGATGCTATGGAAGTTCATGTCGTTGAACTGAAGCATTTTCCGGGTTATAGGTGCAGAATAAACAAGGAGGTGTGTATTAACATTGACATTGAGATCTCTCATGAGGGGGATCAGAGCTTCAGCTTCTTCAGGTATGATGATAACAGCGATGTCGGCGACTGGACTCCAAAGAACCCAATTAACAGGACGCTAAGACTTTGTAAGTACGGCGCAGCTCAACTACTTTGTGATACATACCAGGAAATTGTCCATGGAGAGGTCGCCATGAGGTTTGATCGTCCGTCCGAATTCTACTGTTTCGAACAACTTGGATTTCGTGGCTCCAGATTGCACCTTGAATTTGCGACCGATACCAGTTCTTGCAATCGCACGGGACACATGGACGAAATAGTTGTTGTCTGTAGGGAGCCTGCCAGTTCTAATAAAAGCCTCGAGGCTGGTATTGAGACCCGGAAAGGAGAGCGCCGCATGATGCTGTGGCTTCTTGACCTGTCGAACAGACTCAACTTCAAAGGCAACCTCTCTTTCTTGCTCAACCTCTTGCAAAGCAGACGCGTGGACTGCTTTTCCAGTATCTTGAAAAGTCTTTCGTCGGGCATTGAGTTCCAGAATAAAGCCTTTGAGAATCTCATTGTTCGACGTTTGCATACCGGGCAGGCGGCTTTTCGTCTTCGGTTCGTAAAGGCTTTGCAAGCTTTGCTTCTCATCCTGTTTGATCGCCTGCACATATGCCTTTCGCTCTGCCTTGTCAGTCGAGAATCTGGAGTGATCCAGTGCGGCTTGCATTCTTCGGCAGTAATCCATTCCTTGAGAGTAGTAAAGGGGTTGTAGTTGTTCAATTTGATCACAGGTATTATCCAGAAGCCACTGTATACTGCAGAAGATGTTAGTTGAGTTGGGAGCGTATGCAATAGCAGACTTACACGTCGGCCGAGTCGATTGAAGCGTGCATAGTTATGCCCTGGAGATCAGCAATGCTTTGGTGGACTTCGGGAGGGATAAAGAAGGAAATAGATTGCGTTGTTCCGAGCTGTCGAAGGCGCATGGCGGCCTGTACAGTATGGTCCTTTGTTTGGCCAAGTCGTAGAGTAAGGGCGCCTTTGGCACCAGGAGGTAACCTGAGATCAGTGCCGCGAGTATGTGCCTAGATACATGTTAAAATGGTCAATTTATTTAATGAAACGTCTTTCATACCTCATCCAGATAGATCAGACAATTGCTGAGGTCGTCTGCAAAAGGTGAAGCAATAAGGGGTGTTCTTCGTCCTTCCTTCGTCAAGATCCAAGGTTTGTTTTCTTCATCAAAATACAAGCCTGCCAAGGCATGGTGATCGATCTTCAACCATTGTCCGACCAAAGTTATGTTGTCCATTTCTAGAATCTGTGCACCGGCATCAATCAAAATCCTGATTGACATCCATTTCAAGCAATTGAGAAGATCAATTTCAGACGCTCTTCCAGGGTTTGACTTCTGTACGTCCTGTAGCAAAATGCAACGCCGGTTTCGTGGATGAAGAAGATACGTGAGAACCTCAGCACTGGTGTGATGGAGACTGTTCAAGTCTTGTTGTTCAATGTTTAGCGGCAGCATTGTTCGGTTGTCGTTTGTACCGCTGAAGCCTGTACTCAGGGGCTTGTCCGTCGAGCTTTTTGGGTTGTTTGAAGCGATGCCGAGTGATGATAGAGGGATATCCCAACCGTTCGACTGCAATTTCACCTCGAACTGCTTTGCATGTCGCGGGAACACAAAGTTGTTCAAAAAGTAATCGACGACAACACCATTGTACCTGACGACTTCCCATATCTCCCACAGTTGCATCTCATCATCCACGTTGATCGAGTTCCATGCCTTGAGGGATGGTGGAAAGTTCTCGGTGCTGCTTGTCCATGTATCGTACTCGGTCGAAGGATCGTCAGATTTTAAGATGTGCTCTAAAGACTGTCGAAGTTGGGACAGGTTAACGCCGTCATAGTAGAACGCTAGACACGTGAAAAGAATAGCCACGTCAGGATGGCCCCATTCGGATTGGTCGCTAGGAACACCTTTGGCATGAAACGGGACAGCGATCGGGTCACGTTGAGGGTGGAGGCCATATTCAACGTTCCAACGCTTCTTCAGTGTCATCATGAGGATGCGGTTGACAAGGAGACCGCGAAGAAGGTAAATGGTTTGCTTCAAGCTAGGCTTGTCTGGCGACAGATCCCGAACAAGCTTGATACTTGTAGGCCGGGGTCTAGCTGAGGAAACGAATTCCTTGACAGCAACCCGGTCTCTGGCTGGCATTGCCTGCTCAGTTAATGGGAGTATACCTCCGGCACCTCGACAGATATCTGCTGTCAGTCTGCGGACCAATTCATCCTCAACATCCTGTCGGAGGAAGAAGACAAACGGAAAACCTCCACCCTCTCGGCGAATCACGCTGATAGAATGTGGGAATACGTTGGAAAGGTCGTACAAATGGTTGTCAACGAGTCGAAGCACAGCTTCGGCAACAAGCCATCGGTGCGGATGGCCATCAACTGTCGTCTGAGAACCGGACGGATAGATTAGTTGGGTTCGGACTGCTAGGGTATAATCAGACTCGTCAAGAATATCTCGTGAGACTCTGCTAAGCCAGTCGTGTACTTTGATCATTGGTCCCGCCTGCTGGGGTTGCTCATCCAAAAGTCGTTGCCGGCCACTGAGCATGAAAGACATGTGGTGTTCGGGCTGACAGATCATAACACCCGCGGACTTGAGCATTTCCAGATGGAGAGAGTGATACGCTCGGATATTCTTCTCGGTTGTGGGCGTCCTTCGAGAGAAAGGAACATGTCGGATACCACGACCTAAGATGCCTCCGAGCCTGGCTTGTAGCAACTGGGCCGTTTGTTGAAGCAGAGCTTTCGGTACAATGATACGAACAAGTTGTTTCTTGTTCGCGAGAGCTGCGGCTGCCATCGGGATAATACACGAGGTTTTACCTGTATGATCGGTTAGTTACTACGAAGTTCACGTCAATAATCTTTCTCACTACTTACCTTGGCCCATATTCATCTGTAGAACAGAGTTGGACTTGGACTCGGGTGCAATTGTTGCCAAGGCGACATCGATCTGGACAGGACGAATCATCATATCAGACTCGATTTCAAGAAGTAGCCAATCTGGATATTCCTCTGGGCTCCAATTTGAGTGACCTTTGTTGGAATCTTCTTCGTGGTACCTGCCGGATGTTTTCTTCAACGCCAGATCATGAAGGCGAACCTCTCTTTGGTACTTGGTAATATTGATTCCCATGTTCAGAAGAGCCTTTTTCATACCGCTCCCAAAGTGAGAACCCTGGGATGCCACAGAACCGAGACAAGAAAGCAAGGTAGATTTCGTCACAATTGGCCATAGGTTTCCAGCCTTGAGCCAGAAGATGCGTCTCTGTGAACAAACGTGAGTAGGCACATTCAGGGCTGAGCTGATGGCATAGAACCCTTCCTCAATATTTTTAGAACTCAGCAAAATAGCGCCATCCTGTGTCTGCATGACGCCAGTGAATCGTTGTGAGGTATCAAGCCGCTCAAATGCGTTCAGGCTTTGCTGGAAGTGATCGGCGTAGCGGCGTCTGACTGTTGATTTAGAAGAGCCCAAGCGCTGAGCAATGGTTCTCAGTCTCGCGGCGGACTCAGTAACTTGCCGATCTGTAGGGAACAACTCTTTGCCAGTCTTTGCAATACCATACCTCCGTATATTGACGCCAGATCCTGCACCTGCAACTCTGTTACTCTTCCATCCAAAATTGCCAAAACGTTGGCTAAAGTCGTTTTCGCTCAGAAAGGGCCGGTCTGTTGAGCCATGGCATTCCGTTAGAGTTGGATTGGCCTCAGCAGCCGCCTTGACAATGCTGTACGGTTTCGCTAGCAGCTGACGAAGGTCCACGAGCTCGCCTCCTCGTATCCTCACGGTATAAACATCTTCCGAGGAGGGCACTGGAGGAGGCTCGTACCTATCATCTAGTGAACGCCTGTCAAGAATAGCTTGGACGTCTTTCACATGTTCGACCAGGTCTCTGTTCATAAACAGGCGTCTCCATTCTGGGCGGATAGCCTCCAAAGCAGGCCCGATATCAATCAGGAGCGAACGTTCCAGGCCACTAACAGTAGGCTCCAAGCATGGCCACTGGCTCAGGAGGTGATTGGCAAAGAACTTGCAGTCTTCTTCCACCTTTGATTCATGTTTAGCTCGTTCAATCTGCAACTTTCTCAGAACCTTTCCACTCGAGTATTGTCCCAGTCCCGCTGCAACACTCTCTGCCGGGGCGACTTCGTAGGGCTTGAGGAGTTGAAGGACATAATCAAGTTGTGGTGTCTGGTTAGGTTGGAAATGTTCAAACTCTTCCCACTGTGGGAGCTGGAGGTCAGTGAGATCTGTGAAGACTGCAAATGCGACCAAAGTTCTCAGGAGTGGCATGTTGGCATCCAGATGGAATGACATTGGCCCAAGCAGGTACATCAGCTTGTAACGGTCAGCTGCCGCCTCTCGAGCAAAGCGGACTAGCGGACCCCACGATTGAAGAATGTCAACCTTCAGTTTCTCATTGAGGGATGTTGCCTCCAAAGGGGCTATGAAACCACCAATAGTCCCACCTTGTGAGAGTATTTGAGCCAGCGCATCAGTAGTCTTAAAGCTTTCTGGCCATTGACGAATCAAATGAACAACCTCCAGCACGTTGCGATGCATGATGTTGTTCACAGTAGGGCGGTCTCGAGATACATAAAGACGGTTTGTGGGTTGCGTGCGACTGGAAGCACTTTCCAAACATCTCTCAACGGCTTCTTGTCGCAGCATTACTCGTGTATGTAGGTGTGGCTCACCAGCGGGAGGCAACTCTGGCTGTTCAATGGCAGCTTGGTCCTTGGCTCCGAAAATTGCCAAAGTTGCAGAACCTTCTAGGATCCGATCGACTATAGGTCGGAACGCAGAGCTTTGCAGCCTCAGAGGTAACTCATCAATCCAGTAATCTGTTCGCATCACTTGAAGCTCCTGTGGGTAATAGACTCTCTGGGGCGTTAATTGAGCAATCCTCCGCAATACAGCCATGGAAGGGGGCGTGAGCGGCGTCCATGGCTGTGAAATACCTGCTTGGAGCCACTGAATGGCTTCTTCAGTTCCAGTACGGCCCGTTAAGGGGTCTGGCAAAAGAAAAGAGGTGCATGCATGAAGGAGTGCCTTCGTGAACACCAGAGTAGGCTCTGGCGCACAATCAACCCGTCCCAAGGTCGTGTTGATGTTGAACCTGCCATACTTGCCTGTCGCTGTGGTTCTCACCGTGACATGGCACCCATCTGACTGAGCAACCAGATGACCCAGGGGCACCAAGATAGATCTGTGCATCGGGTTGGTAAGGCTGGTGCATACTAGTTTGCTGCGTAGGCCGTACCAGGTCCCGGCATCCTGATTTTCGTCAATCTGGCATTGTAGTTGAGGTGATTGAAGGAGTCGATTCCTGTTAGTATGGAATGTAAGGTTAAGTCGTCGAAGCTCGACTGTAAGGTTTCGACCTTCGGGTTGATATACTAGGATCTGATCACGATCCTCAAAAGAGTCTAGGATTCTAGTGACACGGTTGAATAGCGGGCTGTAAGTGTTGATCACATAGTCTTTAGCCGGTTTTCCCTTGTAAAGTCGTTTCCTCGTACAGGTGGAATCCTGTATGCTAAGAACAAATGATCTGAAGTCATTATCCGGCCAGGGCTTGGTCTTTCTGGTGATCAAGACCTCGCCATTCCTTAGATTCCTATGTTTGTTAGCCAAGCTGCAGCAAGTGTGATGATAATCTAACTCAATGTGAAGACACTTACAGCCAGTGGAAACAATCGTCAACCAATGGGCCTGGTAGGTCAGAATGAATGCCATTGCGGAACACCTCTCGGGGTATGAGCTGCAATGAATATTGCTTGCGGAAAGCTCTCACAAGAAGCTCCTTCGTTTTGCTGTACCCGACATGAACTTGGTAATCGAAAGGGGATACACATAGAACATATTGCATTCCACGACGGTTCGATGGGAACGTCAAAAGTGATTGGTTTCCGAAAAGTTCCTCCAATACGACTGCATGATTTGGGTCTTGCGGAAGTTTCTACGAGACGAATTAGCATTTCGGAATCAATAGCAGTTCTATACCGGAAAGGGGGGGGGGGGGGCAAATTAGAATTCAAAAGGCAGAAGAATCATCATAGAGCTGGGCGTAAATGTCCCGAGACCTTTTCTCTACAGTCCTCTCCTAACCCCCATTTTGGTCAAGCGATCAGAATAAACTCACCCCCATCGGACGACCGTCCACAAGTAAGGTCCCTTGCACGTAGTTGTAGAAAACCGTCTGCTCCACAACATCACAAGCCTCGCCTGCTCTGGTGCGGCAAGATATCCAACAAGGCGCTTCGGGCTCTAGTTTCAGTTCATTGAACGTCCTGGCACACCCCTCCTCTTCTGGCCACATCTCCTGAAGTGAAAGGCGGAAGGAGTCGGGATCCTGAAGGATAGATTCGGACACTAATTTAGAAAGATGGTATGAAAGTCGGATGTCCCGAATGATGGCATGTTGGAGAACCTGCGGCAGAGCTTTTAGCTTGACAACAAGATTGTCGTTCAGCATAATGCTGCTTTGAATGTAAATTTCGAGAGCCGTGCCGTCTAGCCTCAGTGGTCCATGTACTAAGGGAGTAAATGTGCGCTTGCACAAAATAGCAGCCCATAAGGCATATTGCTGGAATCTCTGTGCTGTTTCAGCATCTACAAACTTGTAAGATTCGATACGAAGGAGTTTAAACCAGCGGACGCAGGTAGCTCTTGCTCGCAAGAGGAGGCAAACTACCTCATTGGCGATGCTGGCTATGTTGGCTTCCCATGCAAAGTCCAACATGCGTATCGTGAAGGTGATGATCAGCTCCATCAAGTGGGTTTCTCTCCAATTTGCAGATAGACTATCAAGGCGAAACGAGAGCTGTTCAAGGAATCTCATACAGAAGTTCGGGTCGTGGAATACTTCATGAATGAGTCTGAAAGCACTTCCGGTATTGTCCAAGGGGCCACACTGGATAGCCAAGTGACACAGAAGCATCACAGTTGCCTCATTGGAAAAGTTCAAGTTGGTAGATGCCAACTCCGTGAGGATCGACAACCAACGCCTGGACTTTCCTGAAGCAACTGTCTGAAAGGCAAGGTACTCGTGCACGTTGATTCCCTGGGGACATCTAGATGCCGTTGCCATAATCTCGTAAGATGAGGCTCCATAGACACTCTTAGCGGATGTGTCTTGTATGATCTGAGAGAAAGCGGATTGTGGTGAGCGAGGGATCTGAAGCTTTACATGTTGCAGGAAGCTAAGATGACCTCGGCGACTAGGCCACCGCTTTGAGCGACCATCACAATAGGTCAGCTTCAATCCGTTGGGTCGACAAACCCCAGATCGACCATCATCCCATTCAACAGGGAATCTTAAAGTGGCATAATGTGTGATGAGGACTAAATACATCAATAGTGTCAGCACGGGTTTGATGGCTTCGTAGTTGAAGCAAATACGAATGTTTGAACTTACATGGCTTAGTGACGGATGCTAGAGAGCAACTCATGGACGAGTTGTTGGCAAATTGATACAACTGCTGGTATTCCCGGGCCCAACACTTTGGCACAATACCTTCCTCCGCTGGCATGGCTAGATGCGACATGATAGTCCAGGTTATGTCTCGATAGGTCGCCAAAGTCTGGGGACAGAGGAGCTCAAAAATCACAGCTTTCGTGACGAATGGGTCGGAAGGCAGAGGATGTTCGTAGGCCTGTATCTGCATTCTATTCATCTTGCGCTTTAGAAAGCAACGGCGGCATTCGCGGTCATCGTGGACAGGTTGAGCGAATGGATCGTTGTCATTGACCAAGTACAGACACGTACTCTCATCCACGCTTTTCGATAATCGAGCGTATTCTTCTGTCTTGGTCCTCCACTCGTTCTCCTTGTTAGTACGCACACTAGTGGCCCATGTTTCGATTGACTCATGTAAGTCCTTCATCTCGTCGGACATTTCGGAGGAGTCATAGAAGCGATGTGCAAAAGACCCACGGGCTGGATCGTCGAAGATGCTCACGGTTGACCCTTTACATGAGGCAATGCGATCTTGAAGATAGAATTGAACCCTCTGAAGTCGTTTCATCTCACCTACTGTCGGAAGCAGCAGAACATCAATCATCTCTGGACGGAAAAGAGGATGGAATTCTCCTAGGATAGGATAAAGGGAGCAGGCCGCCTTGTCCATGGTAACCCAAAGATCCATGATGTTTAAGATCATTGTGCTCTTGAGTTCGGGCATGTCCGCGTAAACAGAAGTTTGTGTCAGATATTCCTTGATGAAAGTGCTTGCCTTTTCGATCATTATACGGGGAGGGAAACTGCAGTCGTCACAAAATTCATTGTGAGCCATCTCTTTTTGGATCAACTTGAGATGTTCGCGAGCGAACGAGCTCAGGTGTTGCTTGGCGGCCTCCGCAACACTGACAGTGTTGTGTTGGTTCAGTTCAAATATCATCACAGGTCGAGAGAAGCCTTGCCAAATCTCGTACAGATACTGTCCAGTGATCTTTAAGTCCACCTTCGCATCTTCAAATGTTGCTTGTTTTGGAAGAATGGGAATAGTCTTGGTCATGGCTAGCTTCTGTTGCTTCCAAGAAACCTCGATAAGCTGGGTTGCTTTTGAGACTGCATTCTGAATGCCAGGGCTCAGGCGCGAAAATAGATACTCAACCCTGTCAGTTGCAAGGGGATCTTGGGCCCTCTCTCTATCAAGATCCAACTTGACTAGACGTCTGCAGATCTTCTTCTTGAGGAATTCTAATCGGTCGATGCCAATATTTATTCGCTGCACATGGCTGAGGAACTCACTAAGGAGATGCAACAGCAAGAACTTATACTCGATACGACCGACCTCACCTCCAAGACGCTGGGCAAGGTAGCGCGAGATGGCGACGCGCAACACAAGCCAGTAAGGGAGTCGTTTCCAAGGCTTGTCGGCGTTCTTCCATAAAACATCGTCGCGCACCATCTTCTGCAAAAGCGTCGGTGCAAGCCGACGGCCGTTTTGTTGGAGAATTCCCATGAGCATGGAGGATATGAGAGCGGGTTCAGAAGCATTCCGGTACTCGGGCATCGAAGTGCCAGCTTTGAGCGCATGGGCGGAGAACTCTGATAGAGTTTCACACGACGCATTGTCGAGAAAATTGGCGAGGTGTAAAACGAAGCCATTCTCACGGAAAGTGTCAAGTGGAACAGCCACTGCACAGCCAGGGAAGTCCCACTGCAGAGCGTTATCGGTCGCTAGAATATCTTCGTTGCGAGCTGAACTCTCGAAGGCCTCGAATACTACTGAAGCACCAAGGACCGGACTGTTCGAAATGTCAGTAGGGCAAAATATTACTACAATTGCGTTTTGAGGTTCGACATACTCTTTGGATCTACGAATGTAGAGCGCACAATTCTGGCTTGAAGCGTAAACGACCAAGAAATCTGACTCTCCAAGGTCATTCAGTTCTCGTGCAAGCGTAGTACGATCGACATGTCCTCCGATGTGAATGTTCCTGGTGGTATCGAGACCACGTCGGACGGACTCCCATATGGAGGCGCTGTGCTCATTGTTGGGAAGGCTTTGAAGATGCTTTACAGAAGACAGCAAGCGTTCCGTGAGTGCATTCTCTATGTCGTTCAAGTTGGGATCCTGTCTGTGAGGAAGGTGGGGGGGCAGAACAAGATGATTGTAGAGTGCCTCGTCAAGTGGCAGAGATCGCTCCTGCTGGCCATTTGCTTTACCAGCTTGTGGCCGTCTTGCCTGGGCCCCATTTTGAGTCGACAACAGTTGACTCTTGAGCCTCGCGGCCATGGCGTAGAGTTCTCAGACAAACGCAGGTCCGTACTTGAGGTCGTGATAGGGTTGAGAAAATTATGTGATCAAGGTAGAAGTCGCAGGGTAAGATCAAATGACACCAGCACACAGCCTTGACAAGAAATGTGTATGGGGTGAAGAGAGGGAAAATAAGAGACGAAATCAGTTGGAGAAGAAAAAGAAAAAGAAGAAAAGGCCGGTGATCAATAACAAACCCCAAGGCTGTCGATGTGAATACCTTTTATGCGGCTGCCAGCTGTTGGCGGCCGGCACTTGGATTAACACTTGGCACTGGCACTGGCACTGGCACTGGCAACTCAACCTACTCGGGGCATTGATTAAAACAATCGCACAATCAATAGGTTGTTTTCCTACGAGCATCTTTCTTCCAAAGTCTCCGAGTGATAGTTGAAAATAATGTGGGTCGTCAATGTATATAAACCGAGAAGGTACATACACATCCAAGGTTCACAGCTGAGTGAAGCAGTGTTTTCAGCAAAAGCTCCACAGAGCAGAACGCCTACAAGGTCAATCACCGGGTGAACTTAGGGGGCTCGAACTGAATGACATCTCATATACTTGATGCAGGCAGAATGCAGGCTAATGCTTGACCAGTTGCAGGGGGCCGACTGTCGTTGGCCGTCCATGGTCACCCTCCTGATAGACGGCCTCGTGCAGATACATACATACATACACGCATGGGCCTCAGGCTCGTCAGGCTGTGTAAATTGTCTGATAAACATAAGAGACGAAATTATGAGTTTGGGTCATGCTACTTTGATAATACTGCTTCGACTGTTTATTTTTATACCCTGAAGCTTACTAACCTAACGGCAAACGTAGGTAGGTAATCTGCCAGCGCGTCACCAATCAACCCACAGACAGGCAGGCATCCCGACTGCCTTGTCGAATATGTCACAAAAAGGCATAGGTTCATAGCCCACGAGCCATGAGAGCAGCACATACGCGGTAGAATCTTGGCTGTTCCAATCCGATCAGCCAAGGTGCCCTCGATGCAATACTCTTAGAAAGAAGGACGTTGAATTGTAGGATGACGATTTCCATTACCGGATTAGTGCGCGTGGAGATGATCGTGTAAGTCATTGGACCGAGACACTAAACAATGGTGGGGGATCAGAGCCATGGAATCCCAAATGCTGAATTCATTCAACGTGAGGTGGACTGTTGACAAATAACCGACCAATCAGACCGGATTGTCTAAATAAAAGACAAACTATAGAATAAGCATTAAGTTAATAATTTAGGCAGATTGTATGTAAATAGCTTTATTTAAACTATAAAGAAAGACTTTTTTTTTTTTGTATTTAAACCTTTTTTTCTTTTTTAATTATCTTTATTAATATTAGCTTTTTTACTAGTTTTATCTATATCTATAACATATGATTCTAGCCTTATAATATAGACAACTAACTACCCTACAGCTCATAAAACCGACTCCATCTGACAAATGACGACATCTTCCCATAGGTAAGCGGGCTTTAAAACAAGGAGAATGACAAGATAGGAGTTCAAAATCGCCATCTTAGCACAGCATGATGACTTCAGAACTATTAACCGATATATAGTTTGATTAGAAATCCGTTCTACCCCGCGTGGGTTTTGTCAGCAACATGGCGTCTTTACCATGATGCTATTCGCATTAGAGCAACTAGCCTAGCTTCCCACTTCGAATCAAGGGCATAATAACTTCAAGGCAGGCGATAGGAATTCATATAAATCAGTTTCTTCTGATAGCTTCTATATCTATACAGACAAAAATGTCACAGCCAACCCATCGTCAAGTTTGGCGTAGAACAGATGACTACACCAAAAGCACACCCAAAGTCAAGCTCGTCAGAGAAACTCTCCCTCTGCCTCTCCACCCCACACAAATTCTCATCAAGGTCCACGCAGTGGCGCTCAATTATCGCGACGCCAACATAGCCAACGGCGGCAATCCGTGGCCTGTGACTCCCAACGGTGTTCCTGGCAACGATGCGGCCGGTGAGGTTGTTTCTGTTGGCGATAGAGTCTCGCTCGTCTCAGTGGGCGATCGAGTTTCTCCTGTTACTGATACCGAGTTCTTAACTGCGCGCTCAACCGGCAGATCTTGGCTCGCTGCAAACGAGGATGGAATACTGGCTACGTATATCGTCTTTGATGAGAAGTTGGTTACAAAGCTGCCTGATCACCTTGACTGGATCCAAGCTTCGATCGTTCCATGCGCTGGAACTACTGCATGGTCTGCTCTTAAGGGGGTTACTATCGGCCAAACTGTTCTTATCCAGGGTAGTTTCTCTCAAACATTTATTTATTTAATAGCTCATTATACTCACATCACTTCAGGCACTGGTGGAGTCTCCAATTTTGCTCTCAAGCTCGCCCGTTCCTCCGGTCTGAGGATTATCTTGACTTCCTCAAGCGACCAAAAGCTGGATCAGATCAAAAATCAGTTCGGAACCCCAGAAATACAAACTGTCAATTACAAGACCCATCCAGAATGGCAAAAAGAGGTTCTTCGTCTAACGAACGGCATTGGTGTTGATCTTGTGGTCGAAAATGGCGGTAGTAGCTCGCTCGTGCAATCGATGGAGTGTACACGACGTGGTGGAATTGTTAGCCAAGTCGGCTATCTCGGTGGTCCCAAGACTGAGCACCTCAAGGAGTTCGTACCTACCATCATTGATCGGCGACTTACTGTACGCGGAATCAACGCTGGTTCCAAGGATGACCAAGACGAGCTCATGGCTGCTATCTCCGCGACGCAGATGACATTCGAGGATATCCTTGACTCGACCTGGTCTTTTGACAAAGCCGAGGAGGCGATTGAGTATGTTTGGCAGGGCAAGCAGGTTGGAAAGGTTGTTATTAAGCTCAATGACTAAGACAGGCAGCTTGCCAGGGGTGATAGGACGGACATACATGTAAGTGCCTACTAAGGTAACACCTTTGTGAATGACGACATGCCCGTGGGCAAGAGACTCTGTACAGCTGCGGCAATGATACCATAGAACCCAGGCCAGACGTACAGGCCGATAGAATCTTGTACAGCCATCCAAAAGTACAAGAGTATTGATGTGGCCAGTGTAACAAGTGCTGATACTTTGATAGGTCCATACTTGGACGTGATAAAGTTACTTACAATACTTGTACCGTTAAAGATCACAAGCAGGATGAGCGATTCCTCAGAAGATAAGAACGTATCGATGGCGAATCTTGAATACAACAGTAAGAAATAGTAGCGATGTTAATTCCCATCGTAGTGCACAAGGTAGCAGTGACGAACAAGATATACTGGACATCCTTGAACATAGCAAACCCAAGTACTGGAAGAGGTTGACGATGCTTGACTTTCGGCTTGACCAGTATCATCAGAGCGGGGACTAAAGTGGCCAGCTTTACCGAGTTCACAACCACCGACGTCCATTCGTAACCCAACTTCGGGCTGAGGAGCCGTACGATCCATTGCCAGGGGACGACAGGGTTTCGCCTACTGTGCTTCCACACGCAGCAAATCCAATCTCGAGGGGCCTCCGTGTCGCAAAGCGAGTTGAGAGTACTGCAAGAGCAGGACAGAAGATGAGGCCGTGATCCATGCCGATTAGACCACCCTGCGCCAGGAGATACTGCCAGTGTTCTTTGCATAACGAAGTGAGAAAAAGTCCGAAAATCTGCAGCATGGTGCCAATACTAAAGATCCAGTAAACAGTATTAGCATAGACCAGGCAATTCGCCAGAGCCCTGACGAAAAAAAGAAGGCAAGCGCCGATAGATCCAATCCACAACATCTTGCCTGCGGGCAGAGACGTGCTTTCGATATGATACATCTGGAAAATACCAAAAAGGTTAACCCGGCCGCAAGCGTTCATAAAGATCAAATGACATGACAAGACGATACATCACGGCTTCCAACCATGGTCAGGATGAGACACCTGGTCGCTTCGACTGCTTGATGAGAAGATGCCTCAGATGAAATCCCCAGATCGCTCCAAGATGTTTAGATCGAACTCTTCCAGGGTAGCTTCATTGGCGCTGGTGTCAGTACGAGAGCCTGCTCGTTCTGCGACTGGTTGATGCTGGGCTAGACAAGTTGATCCAAGGGACTCAAGCTCAATATCCTGACTGGAACGGTCAATTTTGCTGGCAGATACAAGCAACTGGTAAGAAATGTTAGAAGTCGGCGAGAAATATCTTTTTTATGTAGTGTTGCTGATGTTGGCAAGCTTGAGAATTGTTTCGCTTATGGATTGAAGATATTTAGACTCCAAGAGAACCGATATTGCAACGTCCCAGGGCAACTTTTTATACTTGTTGGCCTTTCCTGTCTAATGTTGCTGATCTCAGGGTCATAACATGTATGTGGCTACAACTCACCTATCGTTCCAGCTCCTTGTTCACTTGGATGGGCAGTGGGTAGCAGAACAGTTAGCCTCCTAAGTGTCAATAAGGTACAAAAACAAGTAGTCTAAGAAGCATGGTCAAAGACATAGCATGAAGTGCCCTACTAATCTCGTCTCCTATGCTTCCAACGGCCGATCTCTATAATACCCTAAGGACAGGCCATAACTGAATGGCTGAACAGCAGCTCGATGATTTAGGACGACACCATTATTATCGCATAGACGCCGAACAGGAAAAGTGCTGGAAAACAGTAGCCGCTTGAAAAAGGATGCAGCACATCATCATGTATCGCCACCTACACAGAGCTTTCCGTGGTTTATTTCCACCCAGTACATTGAGAAACTATACTTACAATAGTCGATATCCAAACAAACAAACAGCGCATCCGCGCCATAACCCCACCAGCCTGTTCCGTTTCACGAATATTTACTTCAGAGCCCAATACAAATGCTTCCGCTCGTGAGCTTGGTTCCAAAAAGATGGCCCTACTCCCAGCTTTATGTGTTCTTTATCAACTGATCCATGCGTTCCTCCACCACTGTGACCTTGCTCATCTATTCCCGAGGTCTACATGACAACCTACAAGTTCAGTTAGCCATCTATCTGCAACACTACTGTACGAGGGAACTTACGCAATCACTGTCCGCCTTTCCTTGTGGAATACCCATGTCTTCAAATGTCGCTGGGCCCTGCTTGCCAGGTTTTGGGGGCATGGTTTGCGCGCTGGGAGCTGGACTCGGCTTATTGTCGGGTCTCTGGAATTGTGACGGGGGGGCGCTTCCAGTCCTTGGCGGGCCCGAAGGACCCCCTTGAGGTCCTCCCTGAGGTCCACCGAAAGGTCCTGGGGACGGCCTACCGCCAGGTCCGCCACCACCCATAGGCGGCTGCGCACTTGAAGTGCGTGGAGGTCGTGCGTTGGGCGGCGGTTGCTGCTGCTGCTGTTGACCCTGAGGCAAGGAGCTCCCGCGTTCGGGACGACCGCTGGCTCCGGGTACTCGAGAGAAGCGTTCGTAATTCTGAGATTGTGGGCTTTGCAAGCCTGGCGAGTATTGCCCGCCAGTCGGGGCTTTCTGAAGGCCACCTGGGTACTGTGCTCCATTGTCTTCAGGGTAGGGAGAAGGGCGCCCTCCAGGACCTTGCTGGCCACTTTCCCATCCTGCAGATGCAGCTCTGTTGCGAGGGTCAGGTCGGCCTGGTCCGCCAGGGCCGCCAGGGTGAAGGTTACCCATGGACTGGGACTGAGGCATGGGTCGGCCAGCACCAGCTTGAGGGTTGATGCCAAAGGCGCTTGCTGCGCGATCGGAGGGTGGGCCCATGTGTTGGCCCTGATTAAATCGAGGAGAAGTCTGAGTATCGTCCTCCGGGTACGGCGCCGTTGACTTAGAACGGACGGTCAGAGGCGGCGGTCGATCATCCTCGGGATAGGGAGCTGCTGACTGTGGTCGAGCTGGTGGCTGGTTGGAATCCAATCGTACGTTGAAGGCAGGAGCTCTATCGGTCGAGGTGGCTGGCAATACGAAAGAAGCCCGCGAAGGATCGGGGAAGTTAACATGCTCCGAGACAATGGTAGGTCGCATTCCCAAGGAAGAGTTAGCTGGCCCGTCCAGCGAAGGCGAGACAGGGGCGCTGCCCTCGCTGAGTGTCGGCATCTGCTGTGATGGTTGCTTAAAGCGGTCGGGGCGCTTGCCTCGTTGAGATCCATGTTGCGACTTGATACGGGTTAGTGTGGTAGTCTCATGATCAGATTTGGATAGAGTGTTGTTCTCGTCGAGGGACTCGAGGCGACCGACGGCATCTTGGTTGCCGTGCTCTGCAGCGAGCTGGTACCACTTTCGAGCTTCCGCCAAGCTCTTTTCAACGTGAATTCCTATTTCGTTGTAATAGCCCAAGGCAAATTCTCCAGTAGGTAGCTTGGCAGCCGCAGCTTCCTGAGCATATTTGTACGCCAGAGACTCGTTCTTCTTGAAAACACCCTCATAACCAAAAAGAAACCATCGACTGACGCCTAGGGCCGCCTCGGGAAGGCCTTGCTTGGCAGCAAGACCATAATAATGGAGAGAGAAGGATGGGTTGAACTCGCAGCTAAATTGGCAAAGTTCGTATGCTTGGCCCATCTTGAGTTGGGCCTTAGCAAAGCCCAGATAAGCGGACTTCTCGATATACATCTTAGTCGTTACCGGGTTGTTGGGCAGCAGACCGTCAGGAATAGTGATGTCTGGCAAGTCGCGTCCTATGAGCATACCATAAACATATGCACCCTGGGGAGCATCTTCGTCCGAGCTATCGGCCGCGGCCTGTATCCGCTCCAGACCAGTCTGATAATCCTTGGTCTCGCCGTGTTGACCTAAAAGACTCATCATGCCCATTCTATACAATGAGGCTGAGTCCTTTAGAGAAAGGCCACGATAGTAGTGCTCCTTAGCCTTGGACATGTCGTTAGATTGTTCGTACAACATGCCCATGCGATACTCGGATCGTCCATGGCCGAGCTCTGCAGCACGCTTGTAGCCAATATAAGCCTCACGCTTGTCGACACGGTTGCCAAATTTGCCAAATTCGAGCCATTTCGAGCGCATGTATAATGCTTCGGGATGCTCTTGTTGTGAAAGGTAGGTGATAATATTAATAGCGTCAACTCGAAGCTCGTGTTCGATTCGAGGCGTGGCGGGACGAGCCTTCTCGCCATATTCTCGAATCATGGACTCTTGGGAGATGTCGGCCCAAGTAAGGACGTCGCGCGCCCATGTAATTTGCATGGAGACATTTTGTGAGTGAAGAACATGCTTGCGTGCGTTCCAAAGAATTTCTTCTTTTTCCTCATCGGTTGGGGGGATGTTATCGCCCTTGACCTTGGGAAAGGGCGAAAATGAGGGGGCGTCGAAGCTCATAGCGCTGAGGCTCTCGGTGATCTTATGGGTGGACTGGTATGCGCGGATGTCGTCGTTTGAGACCTGTGTTGCAGTCTGGGGCCGATGCGGGTCGGTTCCCCGAGGATTGGTGTAAGTCGACAGCGAGGGTTCTCGAGAGTGACGAGGGCCGGTTTGAGATCGTGGTTCAACAGAAGTGGCTTCAAGCTCCATGCGTTGGAGGTCCTCTTGCATATTTTGAGGGACCTGAGGGGTTACCCTAGATACAATAACAACAAAGAATCGTCAGCATGCCCCACCTTTTCACCGTTGCAACCGCATCCGGTCCTGGCACGCTTTAGAAAGGATCGGGCTGTGAAAGGAGGATGGGTATCTGGGAAATAGAAACTGGAGACCGACTCGGAAATGGGATTAAGGGGGAGAGCCAAGAGAACATACCTTTGAGGGGAGGGAGCAACAACTTCTGGCATATAATAGTCATCGAAACCGCCGGGTACGAAGGTCGCGCCTAACTGTGGGGGAGCCATCTCGGTTCGTTGGCCGTCTATCGCAAAAAGGACGTAAGATGTCAGCAAGAGAGGGTCGGGGGATACGACGAATAAAGAAGGGGGCCCTTGTTGTTGTTCCTTGGGAACAAATGTAAGAGCTGACGGGGCGCGGTCGCCGATGACTGCAGAAGCGGCGGCGTAACCCCTCTTTGCCTCGAGCCAGCAAACGGTAGGCTGTTTAATATGCGCGTGCGTTAGGCGCTGGCTTGATTGAGTTCCCAGGTTGAATGCTTGCTTGCTTCCTTGGTTGACTGATTGACTGATTGACGGCAATGGTTCCAATTTAAAGTCTGCAACGGCTAAATTTGCCGCAGTGAGGTCGAGAACCACGTAGCAATATGCTGAAGCCCGGGATGTGTATTGATTGCACTGTAACGATTATGCAACGGGGATAATACTGGACACTCTCCAGGGGGTGGTGATCAAGCACATGGATCTCGCTACAAGGGAGATGAAGCGCCAATTTGTAAGTAAGACCTAAAATAGGTACTTTGGGAGCGCCGGTTGGGGCTGAAGACAAATTGCGATTCCCGTGTAAGAGCGAGGCCACAACTGCCGGAGGATCTGAGATTGCAGGAAAGGGATCTCGAGCAGCAACCTGCAGTAAGCTAGAAGGCAGCGCGACAGATAAAATATGGACTCTTCGGATTTTTCTGACATTCAGGCATAATTGCGCTCTCTCTGAGACGAGACGTGTTTGAGATCCATTGTGGCTTGGCAGCTCAGTACATACCAGCAAGGCAGTGCACTAGGCGCCAGACGTAAATAGCTTTGGAGCCATTATCATCAACGTGGGAGGTCCCAGGAACCTTGCCAGGTTGCCTTCTGTAGGTGACATATCGTGCAGGAGACAGGTATCTTTCTGGTCACTCGCAACGGGGCATTCCCAATGTTCTGTACATGTTTGGCACTTTGAGTTTTGGATTATAGACAAGGGGTCCATGTTCGGTTGTTCGAAGTTGGCCATCAATCAGTCATAAAGCAAGCAAGCAAATCAACCCGGTAAAGGAGCTTCGCCGACATGTTCCCAGGCCGCTTCTGCATATCAGCTCTCACAAGGGTAGTAGGACAGGAAGATGACGAGAGCACTGTGGATTGCTTACATGAGAAATTCCCAGCAGCAATTGAGCTGTTGTTAGATTTCTTGTCGAGCTGGGCATATTGCTGATAGTTTGCCATTGCGGCTGGAATTGCGGGTGACGAAATGCGCTGCGGCTGGGTGGACGGAGTCTAGAAAAAGGCAGCAATAAGTGGTCGATAGCAAAGAAAAGAGGATGCGGCTGGCTGAGGTCTGGAGGTTCGTTATGTATTCGTCAGTTCAAGGCTCCGTCCACTCACTATGTGCTTTAATCAGAGCCTGCTTGGAGCTGTAGCCGTAGCTGCGACACCACAATCACTAGCCGGTATAAGGAACCCTGCTTGGAAGGTGGGCGGTTGGGGGATGGCGGGGCAGAAAAGAGATGCGCGACAGATGTACGTGGGGAAAGCCAGCGAGGCTGGTGTTGTCTACTGCTCTAGTTAATCCCTTGAGGGCGAGCAAAGAATAATGTGGCACGTGTGGGTAGTAACTCGCAGTGTCGTGATTCTGGATTCGCAGCAGGGGTCTTGCTCCAGACCTTTTAGTAGCGGCGCGTTTGGTTTCAAGATTAGGTTGCAAGCTGAAAAGTTGAACGCAGGTCCTTGGGTTGTTGTTTCCTAGAGATGTTCGACGTCAGATAACTCTTGCCTGATTGCTGACCTGACCCAAGCTGCTGGGTACCAGAAAAGTTGGCCTCTAAGATTTAGGATACAAAATTAAACAGCCTCAAGGTCTAACCTAAGTAGCATAAACTGACCTATTTATTTCGTCTCTTATGCTCCCAGCGGCCAATTTTTCTGATACCCTGATGCCAAGTCAGCCCAAGTAGCCTACCAGCCCGCTTAGATTGAAGGAGGATGCCACAGGAAAGAAACCTCCCCGCCCTCCACATCAGTACTAACTAGGTAATGTAGACTCTTTTCATCTCCCTGATTAATCAAACTGACATGTAGCCATACCTTCAAAGAATAAAGTGTATACAAAAATGCGCCGGAAGATAAATCCAGAGCTCGACACCAGCACAAGGCCTTGCAATTGGTGTCGATCAATTTCACTCCCAGCCTTTTTTAACCCACTTTGCTCGTTCTCGAATTTTGAGGTTGAAGCAATTCTTGAGATCATGCCAACGAGTGGTAGCGGTAGGTATCTATAATGAGGTTGATCACGATGGCCCACCCAGTATGACGCCTCTTAGTTTCTGGGTAGCCAGTTCGACCTCTGCCTGTCAGCTGGACGGGATATTTCTTTGCTCTTTGCTCTACGCCCCAACACTGAGTTCTTCTAGCTGAGCTAAAGTACATGCCGAGACCAAATGATGTGGCCGTTCAGCCACAGCCTCAGTTGCTATTTTCGTACATGTCTACATCTGATGGGCAGTGCTTGACGTTAGGAATAGGGAGACTGTCCATTTTCGACGGGGATGAGAGGGTTAGCAACTGGGGGTTTGTAAGTTTGTCATACATCGGAGTATAGAAGAGTTGCACGCACACAAACACAGCGGGTTGCGGAAACTGCTAACTCCTCAAAATCACGAAGCATGTAAGTGGTGGTACGAATAAGCTGTGAATTATTGGATTGTGATATGAATACGTTGTACTATCAACGATAGTTCTACAAACTGAGGCTGAGAATTGAGAACACCCAAACTCTCCCTCTGCCCCTGTAGCGATACTACAGTACAAGCTGAGACCATGTATGGAATAAATGCATACCACCGAACATGAGCCATTTCGTTCGGTAACATACCTTCATAGTGGTCGCCGAACTAGAAGGAAATTCTGAGTCAAAAACTAAGGATAGTATTAGAGATTCAGTACCTAAGCGCCAGAATACTAATAGTTATGGCGTCTAATCAACATTTTCTTGCTTGAAGGTTGTTTCAAGAACGACCAGGTTCACTTACCAATTTAAGATACCCATCTGACACTCGGAACATCCTTTATCCGACTTTACCCCCTGCAAACAAAGCACTTAGCACCAACCACAGGCATGTGCTGTGGCCTCGCGTCACTGGATGCAGCCTGTTGAAGCTTGAATGGATATCATCATCAACACCATCCTCAACCACAAATAACACTCCATTAATCGCATCTCCACCATAGCAACTCTCTCGACCACCCGCCACTGCTTGCTCATACTTTCTACGTCTTAGAATACACACTAACACCCCGTCGCCCACCATGGCCGAGCGCAATCTCTCCCAGATCATCTCTCAGCTCAAGCACTCCCCCTCCATGAGCTATACTGATGCCAACGCCCTCCTCTCAAAGGCCAAGCTTGCTCTACTCAAACTCAACGCCCTGACGCCCTCTCCTTCGACTCCCACGCAACTCCTGCCTCTCGCCCGTGAGACTTACGAGCAGGGCGCCTTATTTGCCATCCGCGCTCGCAATCCCGAAGCCTTCACCCGCTACGTCCAGCAGCTCCAGCCTTTCTACGAGCTGCCCGCTTCCGTTCTCCCACCCAACCTTCTCGAGCGTAACAAGGTTACTGGTCTGAGCCTGCTTCTTCTCTTGACACAGGGCCGATATGCCGAGTTCCACACGGAGCTTGAGAGCTTGGAGAACCGTGAGGGAGGTGGCGGTGACGTCGAGAGCGATCGATACCTGGGCTATCCTATCCGTTTGGAGAGATGGTTGATGGAAGGATCCTACGACCGGGTGTGGAAGGCCATGAAGAGCAGCGAGGTGCCTTGCGACGAGTACAGTGTATTTTCCGAGGTAAGCCGCCCATATTGTTCCCGGTCTTCCTGGCCAATCCATACTGACTCTATTGCAGATCCTTAAGAACCAGATTCGTTCCGAGATTGCTTCCAGCAGCGAGCGCGCCTACCCTAGCTTGCCTATTAGCTCTACAAAGTCCCTTCTCTTCCTGGATTCCGAGGGCGACGTCATTTCCTTCGCTCGCCACCGTGGCTGGATCGTCCGCGATGGTCATATCTACTTTCCCGATGCTGCCGAAGGCGAGAACGGCGACCAGAACAAGGAGATGAGCCAGATGGTGATAGAGAATGCTCTGGGCTATGCCCGTGAGCTCGAAACGATTGTATAATGAGCGTACTCTTTCACTAGCACTATAAAGGGAATACGGAGACGGACATAGACAAGGAGAGAGGAACAGAGGATTGTTGTACAACTAATTTCAACTTGATGAGCTTGTTTTTCCAGGCGAGTCCCAAAAACAAGCATCAAACATACATCTTTTGAAAACGTGATTCTGTGATCTAGTGCTTCGCGCATATAATCAGGCTAAGTTGCAACTACGAAGACTTGACTCCTTTGTCATCTTCCTACCAACCAGTCGTCCAAGTTCAACCTTTTTTTGAGCCCCGAGACCTTTCGCCTCTTCTAACCGGCTCTTTTCATGCATCGTTGACTCGAAATTCCTTATCCCAGCTGCCCACTCCCATCATTAAATCTTCTTTGACTGTGTTCTGCGAGCTTAGGCGAACAGCTTCAAGCCGCTTCCATGCTTGCCAATCTCACACACTTCACACACGCGGCACACAGTGCCCTTGTACTTGGTGTGGTACTTGGAGCCATCAAAGGCACACTCCTCATACGCAGTACCGCTGTAGATAGGTGTATGGCTAGCAGCGCACACATCAAACTCGGCGAACTGGTCAAACTCAATCTCAATAGCATCGTTAGGGTTGCGTTCGCATTGAGCCTTGGTCTTCTTGGCCTATAGGGATCGATTAGCAAATGAAGCAGATTAATAATCCCCAATTGTGGGATGACTTACATTTTCTACTATCTTGGTGGCACCTCCGTTGGCGATGATGCGATTGGCAAAGCTCAAGGCGGAGTTGTAGTTCTTATTTCGAATGGCTAATTGCATGGCACTCAGCAGAGCAAGTTGCCGGTGGGGTACCTCAATCTTGGGGATGGTAAAGTAGGCCGAGAGTTCCAAGCTTCTTTGAAGCTTCTCTGGGTCCTGGGCTACAACTTCCGGAGAGCCGAGTTGTCTCCTCGAGAGCTCAATACTCATGGCAACAGCGTATTCGCTGGCTGAGGTGATGAGCTTCTTGGCCTCAGAAACCTCATCTTCGCTTGAAACAGCATTGACAAGAATGGAGTGTAGGATACCCTTAAAGATGCCAATACCAGCCTCCAGCTTGTTGGCCTTCATAGAATCGTAACCAGCCTGAAGGTCGTTGGAGGCAAGGTGCTCCAAATCTCGAGGGATAATAGGCAGAACTTTTCTGGGATCTGTCTCGTCTAGAGTCCTGCGCACATAGTTTACCAGAGGTGGCAACCCCTCAGAGGCAGGGAGAAAAGTCTTGGAGGCTGAGTAGACCTCCAAGAAACGTGATTTGAGAGGGGCAAAATCGACAGCACCGACCTGGCGGTTAAGAAGCTGCATAGCAGTTTCGAAAGAGCCTCCGGCAACGTGGTCAACGGCCAATGGTGAGTTTCGTGCCCACATGTCGGCCTCGCTGCTGGCGGCACCGCCTGCATCAACACTCTCAACATTGACAAAGTCGCTGTCGGCCTCAGGAACATCGTCATCTCCCATGTCCCAGCCGGCAACATCCTCGTCATCGTCATCAATGAGTGTGCCGTTGCGCTTCGCAGATGAATCAACCTCCATGGCGTCCTCGAAGCCCGCGTTGGCGGCAGCAGGCTCATCCTCCAGCGATAGACCTTCAACCTGGCCAAGAAGAGCCTTCTCAAAGAAAGACTGTGAGGTAGCCTTAGTAGGCCAGGAGGCCTTGAAGGTGGGAACAACAGGCGCAGTGGCGGACAAGGGGCTTCCTAGAGCAGGCAGAGTAAGGTCCTCCTCGGTGAGACCAGTAGCCTCTAGAATAGATTGGCACTCCTCCTCAAGACCATGAGACTTGGCGGTCATGTAGGCAAGAGGGTCTGGAATAAGTCAGTAAAAGTCGGGAAAATAACTAACACAGGCACCTACAAAGGTCGATCTCCTTAAACATTTGGATGCGGTCCTCGACCTCTCCAAGGTAAACGGCGTTCTGGAATCGTGACGTGAAGTCACCACGGTGCTCTGCGATCTTGGCCATGCGGGCAAGCTTTGCACGGTCACCAGTGGCAAGGTATAGGAAAGACAGCTTATCGAACTGTTTGAGCTTTTGGTAACACATCTCAACAACCTGATGGTTGCCATGTGCTAGTGCTTCCGTGCTAAGACGGGTCCAGAATTTAGGCTTGTCAAGTTCCTTCGCCATCTCAACAGCGACATCAAGGTTACCGCACTCAACCGCAAGGTCGAATCGAGTGGTAGGATCCTGGACGAATTGGAGGGCGATTTCGGGGTAGCCCTTCTTCTGCAGATAGGAAATGATGGATTGGCCAACAAGACTGGAGTTTCGAATGATATGAAGCATTTCCTCGTAGTTGCGCTTGACCAGAGCCAGCTTGAAACGGTATTCTGTAGGGTCGATCTGGAGGATGCGGGGCTTCGCGGCTCTGTCAAGGCAGTACACATTACGACCCTTGACCTTGACCAAGTAAACGGTCTGATCAAGAGTCCTGACAATACCGTTATCGCCGTTCAGAAGAGTGTACTTGACGTGGTTAAGAGTAGAGTACAGCAAAACGCCCGCATCATCCCAAGTAGCGCTCTTGATACGAATGGTTTCGTGTAGAGTGCTGACCTGCTCAAGAGTCTTCGACACAATAGTGACATTGTGCTTGCTCAGGAGAGCGGCATAAAGTCCGTCATTAGACCAAACGACATACTTAACACCGTTCACAGCAAGCTCAGCAGTACTCTTCTTCTGCTGAATATCATAAAGATGGACAGCCGTGGGAGTGATGATCAACAGGTTGCCAGTACCTCCAAAATAGATATCGGTAGTGCCGGTGGGGGGCTTGAAGGATCGGGTAGTGTTGTTGGAGAGATCCTTGATATCGATGGTCTGGTTGGCGGTATTCAAAACAGCAAATCTGTTACGGGCGACAAAAATGGCGGAGCTTCCAGCACCTCGCTTGGACTCAGCGGGCTCAATTGCGCCGGACCCATCCTTGGGCAGGTTGACCAATTCGTAAGATCCTCCATCAGCTGGGGACGTGACTAGGATCGATCGTTCCGCAGGGTTGAAGGACAAAGTTCGGGGCGCGACCCAGGCACTGCCAAGCTTCTTGAGCGAGAGGAGTGTAGGGCTCTCAATGTTCTTCTGAAAATCATAAGACCTGACGTGCTTCTCCTTAGTGACGTAGAAAAGAAGGTTCTGGTGCACAGCAGAAGCAGGGCGCTCTCGCTCCAGCTTAAAGACCATAACACCATTGTCGTGACCAGCAGCAAAAAGATTGATCTCGGGATGGGCCGCGATAACCCAAAAGCGGTCGTTCTCACGCTTGAAAGACTGAACAGCAGTTCGCTTGTTCAAGTCCCAGACACGGATAGTCTTGTCCTCTCCAGCAGACAGAATCAGGTCCTGATGCGGGTGGAAGAGACATCCTGACGCATTCTGGAAGTGTCCTCGGCATGTGTCGACTTCCCAAGCCTTAGTTTCGCTCATACGCCATAACTTCACCAAACGATCGTCGCCAGCGCTAACAATGAGGGGCATGGTGGGATGGAAAGCGACCCAGTTAACACCACGGTCGTGACCCTCAAGAACGAACTTGACAACAGCGTCAGTGTTGCCGAACATGTCGGTCTGATTCTGGTTGGCGCGTGCCATCTGGTCCTCGAAGGACATCGAGGTAGGCGCGGAGTGCTTCTTTCGGAGGCCGGAGATATCCCAA
The DNA here is from genome assembly GCA_019054645.1 of Fusarium sporotrichioides. NCBI lineage: Eukaryota > Fungi > Ascomycota > Sordariomycetes > Hypocreales > Nectriaceae > Fusarium > Fusarium sporotrichioides. Next base: position 5,018,007 of record JAHKNS010000003.1, read on the forward strand.
ACACGGACGGACTGATCGAGCGACGCAGATACGACGAGGTCTTCCTTGGGGTGGAATTGAGCGCACATTGCGTAATGGTTGTGGCCAGTCATGGTACAAACTATCAGAAGGTCAGCTTTGTGAGCAGCCAGGCCAAGGTTACCGCTTCAACATACTCAGCGACCGGTTCTGCCAGTTCCATATCCGAATGGTCTGGTCATCGGATGCTGACAAAATCCAAGGAAGCTCATGATGGAAAAAAACGGTTCGGACATAGTCGAGATGGCCGTTAAGAGTAAAAAGGCAACGCCTCGTCTGGTAAGACCAGACTTTAATCTTGTAGTCGTCACCGCCAGAGACAAAAAGCGGCTGCGTCTTGTGAAAGTCCACGCCGCGGACGGGACCATCGTGTTCTTCAAAACGATCAATTAGAGTTCCCATTCGATAATCCCACAGCTGGATGGTCGAAGAGTGCAGTGAAACGAGGATCCATGGTCTGATGTAAACTTGTCAGCTTCGGGGCTTGCGATGCGGTTCAGCGACGTCGGACAACGAACCTCTTAGGGTGAAAGGCAATGCCTTTAGCTCTCGAGGACTTGGACTCGAACTGTGCAAAAGTAAGACTGTCAGTCCTGTCCAGATGTTTCATCGCCATGCTTCCATACCTTGGTCAACATTCCCGGGGAGGATTGCATTATGGCGGGGACGTGAAGCCGCAGCTTCGAGCATTAAGGGGTGGAACAATTCAAAACCTAATGGAGGCAGCTGTTCGGCTTGCTTTTGGCTGGGTCGCAAGAGTCGGGGGCGAGTTGACCAGCACAGCACGGCAAAGGCAAGGTAAGATGAGAAATAGAGGAGTTGTAAGGGAGAGGGAGATGTAGTTGAATGCTGGCCAACGAAGCGAACTCCTAGGCTTAGGCAATTGAACACGATGCTCAATGTGGGCTATCCTATCATGCTAGGGGAGTGCAAGTGGATCTCAGTGCAAAGCCGCTGCGAATCATGGAACATTGTTCTCCCGGTGGAGGGGGCCAGGTGTTAAGTAAAGGAAAATCGGGGACCAACTCCCTGAATGTGGCTGGCTGGCTAGAAATGCATGGATTATCTAGGTAGGTACCTAGGTACTGTTTCTGCCACGTACATAGTAGGAAAGGAAAGTGCTCCTATCTATCGAAGTCGCTTTGCGCTAAACCTAATTCAAACAGCTCCTGGTTTAAGTGACGCTGTCCGATTCTGAGACCTACCTAGTACCCAGAGACGGTCAGCCTTCTTTACCTATTCTTGAGTCCAGTATATATGCTGGCAGTTGAGGACTTGTCGCAACGTAGAAACCAATCTGTGGGCAAACAGTTCCACAGTTTGGCTCCAAATTGGGGACTACATCTTCAACACATGATTCAGTGTCCATTCCTATCGAAGCTTTCGAGAGCTGTCCTTTGCTCCTCCATCGTGAGCAGCGAAGCTCTTAAGCTGCCATAATCAACGACCAGAAGCGACTATATACACCATCTGCCATAGGTTGCAAAGATGCTGTGTCTCTCACAATATATGGCCATGGCCGCGTTGGCTGTCACGGCTGTGTCTGCGTCTCCGTCAGTCAATGTGGGTATGCACGCTGCCTTCCCTCAAGGGCCATATCTGCTTGAGCTTCTGTAAGCTTATGCTGTTTCTCCTGAGCCGTTCACGGATTAGCTCTAACGCCTTGCAGTGAGACAGCTGCTGGGGAAAACTCGACTGCGTATTTCCCGCTTCTCGATAAAATTGCCAGTGGCCATTTTGCATCAGCCAATTCAGACGCGGAGCTCTACCATCAGTTCCTTGAAGTTCTTCAGGAAGATAGCCATATCATCACACGTGATGCCCTTTCTACCTTCAAGCTATCTCTCTCACTACGTGCCTCCGCACCGCGTATTGAAGCCCACTACCAATATTATAGTACAGCTGTGGACCCTGGTTCTCAAATAGATGATGCCGATGACTGCCAGAGCTGGGCTTTAATTGACAACCAAAAATACTGTTCCCCAGGGCTTGATGCGGCTGTTGACGGCAAAGTAGCCTCCAAGTACGTTTGGTGATTACCGCATACCCATCCTTCGTTTCTAACATGATATAGACAAGCAAAAGTGCTGCCATTTGATCGAGTTCTAGGACTGGGAAAGGATGCCATCCTTTATGCTGATCCTACGCACACCTCTTTTGGTCCGTTCCATGATGCGCTCTCGAAAGCTGCAAGGCAGGGTGATCTTTCCTACAGACTGCGGTACCGCCGAAGCCCTGGTGTTTCGGATTCTTCCTTGCCTGTGAGCGGCTACGGTGTCAAATTGGACCTGAAGCGGACTGATTATATCGTGATTGATGATCGCGAGGCAGGCCAGGAGACCCCCAAAAAGCATGTTGTGGCCGATGTTGATCTTGACACTAACGAAGAGGTTGCTGACCTGAAACCTCTTTCATCTTCCGAGCTAGCATCTCTGGGTCTCAAGACTGCGTCTTTCATCCTCAAAAGCGACAACCCCCTTAATGCTTTGGTAAAATCAACACAAGACTTTCCCAAGTTCTCGGCATCCATTGCCTCCCACGAAGTTGCGCAAGGGTTTGCCGAGGAGCAAGAGCAAAACGTGGCGGCTGGCGTCCCTAGCGGAATCAATTTCCTTTGGATGAATGGCGTACAACTCATTGAGCGCCAAATTGAGCCTTTCACACTCATAGAAATGATCCGACGTGAACGCAAGCTTATCGATGGTGTACGCGAACTTGGCTTTGACGGTCAACAGGCTGTCTCACTCTTAGGCCATTCTGAGATTGCCAGTTCTAAAGCCGATGATGAACCTCCAAGGTTTGACTGGACTGATCGGCTGGAGGACGGAAAGGCTGTCATGTGGCTCAACGACCTCGAGAAGGATGCCCGGTATCAAAAATTCCCAAGCGATCTGACTGCGGTATGTAAATATTTGGTCCCTGTAACTGCATCGCTGATTATCGTATAGCTCCTCCAGCGCGCATATCCGGGTCAGCTTCCACAGGTCGCTATCAACCTCTTTCATGTCGTTGCACCTGTCGACTTTACCAACCTTGAAGATGGAAGGGCTTTCGGACAATTGGCTCAGTTCATGCAACGCGGGATCACTATACGCTTTGGTATTGTTCCTTTAGCCACCACTCCTGCCTCTGTCGCTCAAGCCAAGGTTGTCTATCATTTGATGGAAACTTATGGCTTCGAAGCTCTCATCGCCTATCTGCAAGAGAGCGAAGAGGGTCCCGAAGGTGCGGCTGATAAGAGGTCGTTCGCTAAAGCCGTCGATGGACGGGAACCGCTACCAGCAATGACCAAGATGACCTTGAGCGAAGTTCTTGAGGCCGAGTCTTATGTGCAGAGAGTCAAGGCAGGTCAGGCTTGGGCAAGTCGACTCAATGCTGACACTACTGTGCGCCCGATTCTCGTCAATGGCATGGCTATCCCACGCGAAAAGAATTGGGTGCAGGTAATGGGTCAGCGATTGACTGAGGATCAGCAGACAATCCAGAAAGCAGTGTACTTTGGGCACATTAATGAGGGAGCGCCCGTTTCGGATCTCTTTCTTAATATTGCTCTTTCAAGGAGAAACGCGTATATCTTCCCCGATGATGATAAGACTCTTCGTATCCTGGATGTCAACAAGCTACACGCAGATCATGCGGAACTATTTGGTAAAATAGCTGTCTTGCCTGCTGATGCTGAGAGTGCCAAAGAAGACTGGGCCGTGCTAACCGTCATCGCCGACCTCAACACTGCTGACGGGCAAGATCTTCTGCTTACTGCTCTTGAATTCAAACGCAACAATCAGGGAGTTAGGCTTGATCTTGTTCATAATCCCTATTCATCTTCAAATGCTCATGCCATCAACGGTGCATTCAAGCTCGCTGAGGTTAAACTTGCCGAGATGAAGTGCAAGGACGACCTGAAGGCTGTGCTTGAAGCATCGTGGACAGCTGAAGAGGATGGTTTTGGTACTGCTCTAGCTAGCTTTCTGTCTACTTCCAACATTCAACCCGGTACAAAGGGCTTACTCCTCAACGGCCGATTCGTCGGCCCCTTACCACCTAGTGTCTCTTTCGGAGATGACGACCTGAAGCAACTTTTGGAGTTTGAACGACGCAATAGGATCCTTCCTGTTTATGCTGCGATCGAAGAGCTCGGCTTCACGGATAAATTATCTGATCCCATTACTGCTGCAAAGCTCACATCCATAACGGCGCTTTCTACCATCTCTGACCTTCCTCAGGGTATATTTGAATCCGCCCCGTCGATACGAAGCACCCTTTACAGCACTTGGAATTCGACGCACAGCGCTATTGAGGTCGGCAAACCGGAAACTGCGAGCGTCCATATCGTTGGTCTCCTCAATCCCACTAGTGAACAGGGACAGAGATGGGCTCCTATTCTCAAGGTCTTGTCGGAACTTGATGGTATATACCTGAAGCTCTTCATGAATCCAAAGGAATTGGCAGGAGAACTCCCCATCAAGCGCTTCTTCCGCTACGTGCTTGATTCCACGCCATCCTTTGACGACTCTGGTCGCGTCCAAAGCCCCAAGGCTACTTTCAAGAGCCTTCCTTCAGAAGCACTATTGACGGCAGGCATGGATGTCCCTCCTGCTTGGCTGGTGGCTGCCAAAGATTCCGTCCAGGATTTAGATAACATCAAGCTTAGTTCTGTTATGACAGATATCGATGTGGTTTACGAATTAGAGAACATTCTTATTGAAGGCCACTCGAGAGACGGCAAGCGGGGTGCTCCAAGGGGTGCACAATTGGCGTTGGCGACCGAAAAGGATCCTCTCATAACAGATACCACAGTTATGGCTAACCTGGGATACTTCCAGTTCAAGGCCAATCCCGGATTTTACAGCATCCGACTCAAGGAAGGCCGTAGCTCAAAGATCTTCACTATTGAGAGTGCTGGTGCCCAGGGTTATGCTGCTGTCCCTGGAGATGAAGGTACAGAAATTGCACTCATGGACTTCAAGGGTACAACTCTATACCCACGTCTAAACCGCAAGCCCGGAATGGAAGAGGCTGACGTCCTGGAATCACCCGATAACGACAAGGATGGCATTGTTGCTAAGGGCCTCAAGTTTGCGGAAAGTCTTATTGGAGGTGGCAAGTCTCCCAAGGACATTTCAGCTCAAGAACATGCTGAAATCAACATCTTCAGCGTTGCCAGTGGTCACTTGTATGAACGCATGCTCAACATCATGATGGTTTCAGTTATGCGGAACACCAAACACACAGTCAAGTTCTGGTTCATTGAGCAGTTTCTCTCCCCGTCCTTCAAAGATTTCATCCCGCACATGGCAGCTGAGTACGGGTTTAAGTACGAGATGGTTACCTACAAATGGCCTCACTGGCTTCGTCAACAAACGGAAAAGCAGCGTGAAATATGGGGATACAAGATCCTGTTCCTCGATGTACTGTTCCCTCTCTCTCTCGACAAAGTCATCTTTGTTGACGCGGATCAAATTGTTCGAACCGATATGATCGACCTCGTGAACCACGACCTCGAGGGCGCGCCGTATGGTTTCACACCCATGTGCGACTCGCGCACCGAGATGGAAGGGTTCAGGTTCTGGAAGCAAGGCTACTGGGCGAATTATCTTCGCGGACTACCATATCATATTTCGGCGCTTTACGTTGTCGACCTCAACCGCTTCCGCCAGCTAGCAGCGGGAGATCGCCTTCGGCAACAATACCACACACTTTCAGCCGACCCCAATAGCTTGTCCAACCTGGATCAAGATCTCCCAAATAATATGCAGTTCGCCATTCCAATCCACAGTCTTCCTCAGGAGTGGCTCTGGTGCGAAACCTGGTGTAGCGATGAGAGTCTGACCAGGGCACGTACTATAGACCTTTGCAACAATCCGCAAACAAAGGAGCCCAAACTCGATCGTGCAAGACGCCAGGTCCCAGAGTGGACTATTTACGACAATGAGATTGCGGCCCTCGATCGACGGCGTAAGGATATTGTGGGCAAGAACGAGAACACTGAAAGCAGAGAATCGGAGGATAGAGTGCATGCAAAGGATGAGCTCTAGACTAAAAACTATTCGTACTCTGTTCGCAAGCGATTTAGCATTGCATAACTCGGTAGCCCTGACCTATACAGATTTTGAATTACACATAGATAGTCCTCACTCAGTAGCCTAGGTAGTTCGCATTACAAACTGGAGGCATTACCTTTCCAACTAGCATTTGAGCCAACATTGGGCCATGGCTATTGAGAACCTGAACTTATTGTTTTCTGGCACAAGGATAACCTGAAACTCCATAAATTAATTGGCTGATTGTGTACCAGATTGCGTGATATGTTAATGCCCTTTGGTTCAGAGATGTGGCAATACCATCAATGCTAGCCTTATCGGTCTGAGGGAAGCCACTGACGTCAATCAATCATCTGCTTCTGTAGTGGTTGTACCTTTCGATCAGAAGATAAAGTATCACATGTCGTTGTTGACAGTCCTGACAGTTTGGAATTTGTTTTGGGTTGGCTCATAGGTGCAACCTGGCCCATCACCCTTATGGAAGTGAATGTTAGGTCTTGATTTCGAGGGGAGGCTCTTCGGATCATCAGGATTCTCACGACAATATATAGTCAACAATCACATTGCGCAGGACAAGACATATTTCGAGATGACGTCCATACCTTTCATCTCCTCTCCTCGAATCTCAGCAAGATAACACAACTGAGGATAATTTAGTATTTAAGTGACTAGTTTGTCCATCGACAAGTCATTGTAGGGTAGGTCAACAAGTAAGTACTCCGTATATATTTTATAATTTTAACCAATTCGCCTCGCTTCTCGTTTGCTGTATGTACATGCTCAAAAGTCCTTCCACACCTTGCTGCTAGTAAACATGCCCATTTCAACGCTTAATATGCTAATCCCAGCTATGAACTCAATTGATATCTTCATGACTCCAGGCCATCCAGTATGTTTGGCTAGAAGCATATCGAGCACAAAGACAGATCGTTTGGCTCACGAGTGATTCCAACAACCAAGTGTAGAATCTGTTTGAGTGACGTAGGCAGGATGTGTCCAATTCATACTCAAGTCTTCCATTCCCTTCCACAAACGCCTCGTATATGTAGTGAGTATATTCGCGTCTATTCCCATGCCAAAAGCCCCAAGTCCTCGTACACCGTATGGAGTGATATCTCTCATACCAAATAAATAAAACAGACTTCGGATGCTCAATGTCGTTTTCTGAGCCCTGAGCCACTATTGTCACAAATGTCTTGTTATGTCCATCGGCCTCAAATGTGAAGGAGAGGCTACCGAAGAAAGAAAGATGGCGGGTATCACAAATGCTGGACAATCAAGACACATCGCTCCTTTACCAGATTGCAACCACGAGGAAAAAGAACCAAAAAAGAAAGAAAAAAGATATCACGTCCAGTGCTCAAGATTGGCTTGTCTCGCGCTCTTCTTGGATTGAAGCCATTGACGAAGGTTGCCCAACACCCAGCATTGAGGAATGACTCAAGGGTGGCATTCCGGCTGATGTCTTGACACCAGTGGCCGAAGGAGCGCCGCTGGGCGCCGCTGTTCCATTTATGATTTTCTGTTTCGTAAGCTGGGCTGGGTTGATGCCGTTTTCACCATTAGCGGTCTGCGCGTTGGAACTGTCGGCCGAAAGTTCTTTGTGCAATGGCGATGAGGGAGAGTTGGACTTCTTGCTTCGAGAATCGCCATTAACAGTATTGGCCCCACGAGAAGAATTACGAGGGGAGACTCGACCAGTCTAATAATTATGTCAATAAACATCGTGAGTATGACCGAGATTATGAAGCTTACCTGTTTGGCCCAACGGAGACCACAGCTGTTACAAAGATCTCTCTGACCACTGGGTCCTCGACGCCACTCGGGCGTGTTTCTTGTGTGGCAGTTTGCGCAGTCCCGAACGACGTTGCCGACTCCCTTTCTTCTCTTACGCTTCTTCTTGCTAGAAAGCAAACCTCCGAGTTCCTCGGCCAATATGCGATTCACCTTCTCCATCTGTCGTAGTTCGAATTGCCAACTGGAGCATTTGGTGGTCCTTAATTCGTCGAAAATGTTGTCTTCTGAGGCCAGAGCTGCATCCTGAGTACCTGGTGCGAGCGCGCCACCGGCAGGCTGCGAGACGTGGCCTGTCGCATGGCTTTCGTTACCGTTGCTGGATCTCGGGGTAGCAGCGATAGATCTGGAACCAGATGTGTTGGCAGGCGCGAGATTGCGTGAAGAAGCTTTTAATAGTTTTGTTTGAGCAAGTAAAAACGATGGTTTTTGGCCTTCGGAGGCGTCACCCGGGTAAAGAGTCGTCTGTGCCTGCAACACTTGGCCTCTGCGATTCTGGACCTCGTGCTTGCAGGTAACGGTTTTCCCACGCCTTGCCTTTTCCATCGTTCGTCCGAACTCAGGTCGCGATTCTTTTCGCATGAGATCCTGTATACTGGTTCCGACTAGGCTATCGGGCTGAAGGTCGAGTAGTGACCTAATGTTTGAAGAGACATACAAGAAAAGGCCTGATGTCGAGAGCTTTGTCCACAATTCGCTGTCACCAATACCTCCGTTTGCTTCAAGATTGCGACGGCTCAAAGCGAACACTGGTCGCTTGCGACCCACCAGAATAATGCACTTTCGACCTTTCCCTTGCTCGACAAACAGTGACCCATGACTTTCGAACCACGTATAGCCGCTGTGTTTTCTCCGTATTCGAAAAACGATATTTACGGGGTTACCAGTAGTTGTGTCCTTTAGTTCTCGCGTGACAGGGACAATATCGGACGGATGGCAAACAGTCGAGAGTGAGTTTCCAACAAGATCAGCGGCCTCGTATTCCAAAACTTTTTTGCATGATGGCGAGAGATATAAAAAGAGACCTTTTAGTGAAAGGACATGGACGACGTCGTCTGTATTCTCGAGGAGCATCTTGTCCCAGGATTGCTTGTGCCAGTCTGATGTTAAACCCTTCGGACTGAACTGCTGTAGCAGAGTTGATACATCGTCCACGCCCAGCGTCTGACCATTTTCGGGCTCCCATTGGCTGGATTGTGGCGGTGTCCAGATATATTGGCCGATGTCGCTGTGTTTGTAGTTCACCTTAACACCTCCCAGATCCTGGTTAGATGCAATTGCATCAGGACATTCCACAAGATCAATCTGGAAGCCAATGAAGTATCTGATTTCATCTGTATCCCAAGGGATGGGAATCATGGTTAGAAGATTCAAGAACGGCTTTCCGCCCTTTCTATAGTTGATAAGGCTTTGCTGGACTTCTCTGCCCTCATGAACCATTCTTTTCAAGTTGTACACGGCACCATCGTCGACGAATTCGCGCTTCGATCCTGCCTCGACTTTACCATCGGGGGCTTGGAGAAACCGACAATTTTGTCCAACAATCTCGTGGCGGCTGTAACCAGTCAGGTTCTGGAAGTTATCGGAAACATATATAATGGGGCAATCGTTCATGGAAACGTCGCAGACAACGAAGGCACATGACATATCAACGGCACCGAGTTGAATCCGCGGATTCTTGCGGGTAGCAACTAGCCATAAAGCTTTGAGCATGTCAAACCCGCTCTTTGAGTATATAGTCTTTTCTTTTGAATCTCTGGGGCCATCGCCGGTTGATGGTGTTGTAGCGACTGACGCACTGGTGGGCTGGGTGACAGTCGTCGACACAGTCCCGTGTGACTGTTGCTGTGGAGGAGAAACGACAGATCCCGAGGCAGTTGAGACCTGCCGGGACAAAGGAGGTAGATTTTGACTGCTATCTCCGTTGTTTGCGTTGTTATAAGACTGATGGTTATTCATCATATTGTCGCCCGGTTCTTCTATTGTATCCACGGTTGTATTGGCAGGGGCCGGAACCGAATTCGGCCGAGGGTTATTTTGGTTGATGTTCATTGAACGGCCGTCGGGAGATAAATCCATAAAATCGTTACCAACTTGGACTTGGGGGGTAAGTTGGCCCTGTGGAAATTGTGCGATGGATGGAGAGTAGAGGTTCATGGGCGAGCCGTTACCCGCCATCTGCGCCCCAACGCTCATACTGGCAAACGTATTAGGCATCATTGAGCTCATCATATCGGGGGAGATAGCTGAGTAGTCGTTAGGGTCAGCTGTCATGTAGTTGCCCATTTGATCCATGCCGATAGAGGTATTGATGGTTGGGAAACCTGCTCCCATAGGCTGGTTGAATTGATAGGAGTTAAGGTCGCCGTTATCAGTCCCGAAAGTCATTATATCGCCATTACCGACAGCAGACATCCGTCTTTGCCCCTGATGATGTTGCTCCTGATGCTGTGGCATCTGAAACTGGCCCATATGGTTAGCAAAAGCCTGAGGCATGCTCTGTCGACGATATAGCTTGTCTTGGTTATCGCGAACAATTTCGTCGAGGGAATCCCCTCCTGGAAAGTAGGAAGGGTCATTCATGCTGTGTTGCATGTGGTTCGGTTGGTTCTGCTGCATGCGTTGCTGTTGCTGCTGTTGCTGCTGTTGCTGTTGCTGCTGGTGCTGTTGCTGATGGGGGGAGTAGAAGCCATCCATAGCGACAGCATCTGGCTGGACAGCCTAGCCAGGCGCTCAAAAAAAGATGTTAAGCGGGCGTGATCCCGTATGCACACTGCTCAGGAGGCAGGTGGTGCCCTAAAACAAGTACCAAGCGGTTGGTACGTAAGGTTGGCCACTTGGTAAGAGAACCCTGACTACAGAAGAAAAACGTGCTTCAAGTATCGGCAAATGCCACAATACAGAGGCTGAGGATGTCGGAAAATTGGAGAGTCGAGTGGATCGATGAGTCGAGTCGAGTCGGGATCGGGTCGATATTTGACGTGATAAATCAGCCCGGGTAGATCAAGCGACCGAGCGAAAAAAGAGAGGGACAGGGTATGGATAATCGCAGACGGCAAATGCGCGGGGGTGGATATTCGTGCTCGCTCGAATTCGTACTCAAGGTTGAATTATGACTCGAAATTTGTCGGTGGAAAGCTCGGAACAGGAGGAAACAACCGATCAGAGGCGGATGCGCGGAAAGCAAATTTTGCATTCAAAATCGGGTCGGGTCGAGTTGTAAGGGGGTTGAAGATCGCTTCAAAGTCGTTTGGAACGGGAAAGACAAGAGGGATGGAGAAGTAGAGTAACGGTATGGCAGAAGAAGAATGGGAATGCGTGAGAAGCGGATGGGAGTGTGGGTGGGGGAAAGTAAGTACCTTACTAGGATCAGGCCAGGCAGAACGGCTTGGGAAAGGATGGTACCTACCTAGGTGCCGTACTGTACAGTGGGAGGGGAGTGGCAGCCGAGAGAGTCAAGTGTGGCAGAGTGGATGGATGGCGGAAAGGCAAGACCGAATCAATGGATGTGCTGGGACTGGGCAGTTGCTGAGCAGTTGCTGGGCTGAAGTTGGCTGACTACCTACTTAGGTATTGGCCTTGAGGGGTGACTGCTGTTTTCTACAGTTGACCCTTTCCCGTTTTCCGTCCGTTGCGCAGACAGGACCAAGTCAAGCAAGTGCATGGGAAGGAAGGGGTGAAGGAGGTGGGTGGGAACCGGACTCGACTTTTCCAGTTCCCTTCCATCATAGGACGGTACGACGGTACTTAGGTCTACGCTTGAGTCTTGGTGTCATGGAGAGGTACCCTAGTACGGAGTATAATAAACAGGACTTTACCCTGCCGAGGGGCGCACCGGGCATCTACCCAATGTGGGGAAAGGGACTTGAGGGGCGTCAGGAGGGCTAGTGGTCAACAGAAAAGTTGGCCTTCAAGTCTTGGGTTACAAAAATAAACAACACAAAAAGTCTGATCTAAATAGCATGAGCTGGCCTAGTAATTTCGTCTCTTGTGCTAACAGCGGCCAATTTTTCTGATATCCGGAGGGAGGGACATACCCCGAGGCATCTATGGATACAGCAAAGACCAACCTCCAGCCCAGTACAAATTGGCTATTTTCTGAGCACCTGATATACAGCAAGGCGCTGGACAGATAGCGATAAGCATACAGTAACTCGGCACAAAGGGGGGAGTGGTTCCAAAGGACGGGAAGACCCCGTGCTTCGCTTCTCTCCGCTGCTACAGCGCGTTAGCGAAACGCAATATTTTACAAGTCATCTCACCCTTTAGTTATACTCTGCCCTGTGCCCAGGTGCTTCTGGCTAAGATCATCTCCGTTTTGGGAGATATTCGGATTTGCGCCAACTTGACTGTTAAAGCCATTGGGTTTAAGTTGTGAACATTGCGTGTTTCTCTAAAAGATGACAAATTCATGCTTATACTTACCTGGGTAGCCCTTGGTATGTCCATGATACCCTGCATTACCATGTCTCGAAATCACTAGCACACCCGGCTGTTCCTTGCAGGCCATAAAAAGTAAGATCAAGTATGAGGATCAATAGTTCAACACACACCCCTCGAGGTGGTTACTTTGCCAGTCATGCCCAATGACAGGTACCTATTGCAGTACTTGGCTGTAAAGAACATCAAATGCAAAATTACCTACCTATCTTCCAGTTTGTGTTGTTTTAGAGTAGATCCTGGGTCAGGCACAGCGTCTTCTTGGTCCGAAAGCTCCAATGTCGATTCCTATACCTAATCTGTAATACTGGTGCTATTCACCCATGAACGTACATGGTACATATGATGTATCAACAGGGTGTTTTCACTGCTAATCTCTGCGAGCTTACGGAGTACTACCCGACGCTGGAGTTTAATATTGTTGCTACATATAAGGAAAGACTTAAAAACTCTATACACGGATTTTTCAAACCTCCTCAACGAGTTGCACATGCGAATGAAGTTACTCATTATGCCTAAAAGCTTTCCTTAAATGTAATAGCCAATTAGTTGTTGAGTTCCAGATTATGAGTTAGAACAGCCTGAGACGACCACAGCCTATACATATTGCAAGTTTACTCATTCGAAACAACTCAAGCAGCCTTCTCTTCAAAAATAGTCTCATTCGACTTAGATTAAAACTTAGCCAGGCCACCATGCCTTGGAGTACCACCGACATGGCGATTGGGCCCCAGCCGTCCCGCATCTAAAGATAAGACCAGACAATCATTCCATCTCTCCCTCGGCCTGTTGGGTGAACTGCTGTAGCGAATGGGTTTCCGATTCACTGTCTCACTCCTATCAGCAGTAGTGTTTCACTATTACGGTTTAGCCATGCATTTCAAAGTCTTCGAGTCATCATAGAATACCGTGAAAAGAAATTGATGAGAAGCTGTACATTGGCAAAATCACCATAACAACAAATAACCGGGTGATCATTCAAAATGATGATGAGCATATTCATAACTCTAATGTAGCATTAAAGGACGCCGTGTGATGTCAAGTATATAACCTTCTTAATCAAAAAGCCCTCTTATTTTTGCCTCGACGCCTGGATCCGACGTCCTCTATCTCTTCTCTTGCCTATGCCCAGGGCATGACAATTCTTTTGATGCTGATTTTGAACCCGCCCTAGCCAATCTAGGAGTGTCACACCCTGTCGCATCGATACCAGCATCACCCTGTGGATGTTCGTCTGCCACAAGCGCTTGATAGCTGACCGGGTTCCTGGTCTGAAGCTGGCACCTTGTGGCGATCATTTTGGTATCATCTGGAAACAAATTTCATGTCCCCTCGTAAAATTCACACGCTTATCAATCCGACCTTACTCTTTTAGACTCACACTTCGTGACTCCATATGAATAACTTCCATCGCCGCTCGTTAAATCCCAGCCACGCAGCGCTTCGCAATAACCAATACTGATGAGGTCTACGTCTAGTTGAAGAATCCCATGATAGTTTGTTGCGCCTGAGGAGAGAATTGTTGCAGGAGCGGCGAAGGATCAACCGAAGTCGACTGTAGGAGTCCTTTGGTAACTTGGACTACGCGGTTGGCAGTCTGTCCTACAAGTGTCTCCGCCTCAAGGGCTTGAGCAATGAAAACGAAAACCTTGCCAACCTGGTTAACGACAGCTGGGTGTTGCCTAGAAGGTGAAAGACGATATGTCAGCTCTTGCGGACCACAAAAACGTAGGCCCAAATAACGAAAATACTTACTTGTCAATCAGCTCAGCCAAGTACGCATAGGCATAGGGCGCCGCTTCCTCATCATTTATCACAGGCAGAGTCTCGACCCACTGCGTGATCACATTTTGCACGTCGTTCACAGTGCTGGAGTTGTAGTGAAGAATCTTGGCGATTGCTGCGCACGCATTCTCGGTCGCATACACGTTGTCCTCGTTACGAGCATCGGGAACCTGGGCAACTTGGAAGAGGAAAGGTACCGAGCTCCCCAAGAACTGGGACCATGGTGCTCCACCACGGTGCGCTGCCACTCCGATGCCGTAGGCCGCTGCCTGACGGATAGCCGGAGAAGGGTCTCGGCAGCCGTCAATCAATGGTTGTGTGATGAAGTTGACATACCGTGTGCTTTCGGGGCCGCAATATTCGAGGACATCATCCATGATGCACAGGCCCCACTGTCGCTGGGTAGGGTCGGGAGAGCCGAGAAAACCTTCGTATGTAGTCATCAAGCGCTCCCAAGCGGGCAAGAACGCGGCACCGTGGTTTTTGAAGATGGCGTGGAATGCCTTGTTCATGTCCGACAGCAGGGTCTGATCGTCCTCAATGGCCATTAGAGTATCTTCAGCCTCATCCTCCACGTCATCGGCGGTGGCTCCTTCCTTGTCCTGTTCACGTTGCGCAACACGATCCTTGTAGTCCTCCAGTGCAGAGTGAACGGAGTCGATAAATCGGTTTAGATGGTCAGCAGAAAGACATTCCCTTCCTACAACCTCGATAGACTCGTAGAAGCATTGGTACATCTCGGCAAGAGTGTCAATGGCAGGTTCGGCAGTCAGGACCTCGAGAAGTTTGTCGACGGTGGCGCTCCATAGACCCCGGAGCTCGGCAGACTGAGGGCCGTAGGCTTTCTTGTAGGAACTCAGAAGCTGAGGGACAAGCTTGGCGGAGATATATCTGACAGGGTCATGGAAGAAGAATGCAAGACCGGGAAGCGCAATCTTCTCCATAATCTCCGAGACGTAAGGCGCGAAAGAAGCCTCGAGAACTTGGGCGTAGACAACCAAGAGTTCTATGGCCATGTGTTTATCGTCCATGGTGCTCGTCTTGATACCGATCATCTTACCCTTAAGGGGAACAAGCTCCCATCCCTCCTCGTTCTGCATCTGCTCGACCTGATCATCGTCATCCAGCAGCTGAATATCGGCCTTGGCCACGGCAAGTTCAAGTAGAGGGGGCATGACGTTATGAAGGAAGGGGAGGAAGTCGGATCCAAGGACACGACACATACGGCCCCAGCAGTGCATGAGGTACTGTGCCTGGGGGTCATCAGCGTCTGTGATGTTGGCCTGGATATTGGCAAGGAGGTTGACAAGGGTCATAGCATCCTGTCCAAGGCGTTCCTTTCCAACAGCCAAGGCAATCAATGTGGCACATTCCATAGCCTTGGCACGAAGAAGTCGGTATTCCTTCTCGCTTTGGTTCTGGAGAACATTAACAAGGAGAGGCATGAGAGTATCGTAGTATTTGGAAAAGGCCGCCTCGGCAGCATCGGCAATAGTGGCAATGGTCGAAAGAGCTTGCTCCTGGACGTATCGCTTGTCGTTCTGAAGAAGCTGGAAAAGTTGCGACAGAAGCTCGTCCAGGTATGGCTCAAGGGTGGCCTTCTCAGCCTCCTCACAGAAATTGACAAGAGCAGCAGCCGCGTGAGACTTGACTCGACCCTCGGGGGAGCTCAAGACGGGAATAATGGCCTTGAGAACACGGTCATAGTAGTCGGTTTGCATTTTAGGGGCAAAATCAGTGCTCATCTGACCAAGAGCATTGCAGCCAGCCCATCGGACGCGAGGGTGAGGATCTTGGAGTGCGGGAACCACCAAATCAAGCACCTGGCTGAGCTCACCAATCATGAGATCTCGGCAACCTTCTGAGATGGCTGAGATAGCCATCAAGGCAGCGTGTCTGTCCCTCCAGGCCATAGACGTCATCATGCGAGGGAGCCAGTTGAAAGTAGGAGCCAGAATGGTCTGGCCACCAAGCTTGTTTGCAAGCCGGTCCATGGTCTGCTCACCAGCAACATGGTTCTGATCACTCTCATCCTGGTCAAACTGCGAAGTAGTTAGTTACAGGGTTGCTCAAAAAGGCGATTGGCATTTTTCAAGCACGTACATCGTCTGATGCCATCCACTCAGACGCATCGTCATCATCTTCGCCGAGATCCGTCATGAGACTCAAACACTGCGTAATCATATCGTTTGTGTAAGAGGGGTCCTTGCGGCAAACAGAAGGCGCATAGTCGGCGAAGGTGGCCATAAGTTCCAGGGCGTTCTGGCGACAGATATTATCGAGTTCCTTGTCCTGGACTACAGAGATGCTGAATTGAACAAGGTTCGAAAAGAGAGGCTTAAACATCTTGGGAGCTGACTCGGCGAGATCGATAAGAGCAAGGAGCGCTTTGCTGAGGTCGTCGGAATCTTGTGTATCCTTGATCGGGGGGAGAATGTTGAGCACATCAGGAATAAGGGCGTAGTATTTGGCCTGTCCCTTCTTGCTTATGGTTCGGAAGAATGAGGCAAAAGCTTCCATGGCGGCAAGGCGGACCTGCAGCTGTCGTTAGCGGCGCAATGACATACGGTGTAGACAAAATATCTGCCCCGCGGGGAGGGGTATATACCATAACGGCATCGTCTTTGAACCCTTTTTGGAAAGCTTGAAGAACCGCTTCCTCGTGTTGCTTCTCGATAATTGCAGGGGTGGTAGCAAACACCCGGAACGCATTTTCTCGCTTCTCGGCCTCGGGCGCTTGGCTAAGTTGGAAGAGAGCACTGAGCAGGTCAGGCCAAGCATCACCTATTGCAGAGAGCATTTAGCGGAGTCCAAGCGAGCACAAAGAGCAACCCTGGAAGATGTGGTACTAACCGTTCTCAGTGTATTGTCTGGCTAGCTCGGCAACAGCATCACTAATCTTGTTACGAACAAGGCGATCAGACTCAGCGGCGAGTGTCTCGAGAAGCTTCTGTCGAATAACGGCGGCTTGGTCCTTGGTCAGAGAGAGAAAGAGGTCCATGCTCTCTCCGGCATCGTTCTTGCGTGTCTTGGAAGCAATTCGACGAAAGATAACAGCGGCGAAGGATCGAGTCGCATTGTCGCCAGCGCCTTGAATTTGTTCCGCCAGTCCCATCAACAGAACCTCGGGACGACTGGCGGTCCAGTTGTTCTGCAAATGCTCCTCGGCTTGAGATCGTATACTGTTGTCGGGGGACTGCAGAGCCTGCAGAAGCTGTGAAAGCTCTGCATGGACATCTTGCGGAAGCAGAGACATTGTCGTGGAGGGATGCTGATGGTGATGTCCACCAGCAGACAATAAAGAAAGTTGGGTTTCAGTCGGGGGCTGCCAGGAAAGTAAAGGTGGCAACCGCAAAATCGGTAAGATAAAGAAGGGCTGTAAGAAAGCTACGAGCCTTGTAGTACACGTAGGCTCTGTTCGCCGCGGCTTAGATTTGAGGGACGAGATTTCCAAGATCCCAGGTGGTGGGAGATGGGAAAGAAAGAAGAGAGGGATGGATGAGGTGGGAGCAAAATCAAAGTGGGGGAGGGGAAGCCTAAGTTTCAAGGGCCGTCAAAGTACCTCAGCCACCAAATTTGCGGAAAAGATACTTCACGTGCAACTTGGTTGAGCCCAAAGGAAAAGAAAAAAAAAAACAAAGGGTGCGTGGTGACCAGCCAGTCGCTACCTAGTGTGATCTTTTCGGGGTCGTTGATTGTTTATTTTTCTTTCCATCCTTTATCGATAACACTCTCAGATGTGAAGTTTACAATTCCATCTTGTAAACAACACTGGGATTCTTATTAGTTGCATGTTTTGATGGTCTATTTTATAATGAGAATAGGTAATCGAAGCTCGTCAAGAAGCAAGGTATCTTTCTGACCACCCAACGGCCAGAGAGCACTTTACCAAGTAGGTAGGTATCTAGACGAAGAGCTTTTGGTGAACCAGACAAATGGATATTGGCCAGGCAAGATATGCATTCTTTTGTTTGTTCTGGTAGCTCTGCTAAAGCTACGAGTAACCCCACCACACCGCCAGAATGTAATGTCCTTTTTTACTAAAAATGAATTGTTTGCTGAAACCTCATCATACTGCACGCCCTTTTCTGTCAGACGAACTGCTACTACCTATCTGCAAGATATGAGAGAAATGCATGTAGATACCTCTCTAGCCTCTCCTTCTTCTTGTAGGCCTGTCGTCTATGACTAGGACTCGATTTACAATTTTCTTGACCATCAGGTAATTGCCAACAGTCTGGTATGATAATTTCGTTACGGAATGACCAGAGGTCCTGTTTTCATGAAGACATGCAACATTGGCCTGTCATATATTGATAGTTTTGGGGGGCGATTTTTAAAGTCTATGACTGAAGTCTAACACTCCCCTCGCTACACGCACAGCTAAAAGATCACATCGAATAGGGCATATAGAGCAACTAACCGTGAGAACAGGAAGTAATCGTATGGTATGTCATCTATATTTCGGTGCTGCCAATGTCAAGTCCCTTGAACAAGTAGGTACCTAGTCAAGTCGTTCGGACCTATGGTTGTAAGTCAACTGTCATGAGACTTGGGCCCGTGTTTCACAGAGATCTTGCATGACACACATCTCTGAATGCGATAAAACATAGTAGCAATGAAGAATCAATCTGAGTTGCCATGTGTCTTGTTTAACACAACTTAACCAAGTCTTGGGCGCAAGCCTGGTTATGTATCACGGGCAGGTATTGGAACCTGGTAGTTCCTTGTTTACGTTCGTAGTGTATGTGGTCAAGTCGAGCAATGCATACGCTGATCTGCTCCTGGTAGATAAAGCTTCGACGATCAGCTCTGTCGAGTCATTGCGAAGATGTTCGGACCAGGGTTAGAATGGGTCGTCAGGTGCCTCGTGGTGTTAATCATCAAGTTGCACTCGATCAGTACATATATTAGAGGTACCTACCTATATTGGTTGGTAAATTGGTATCATTTCTAGTCCAACACTCACTTTCACCGACGAATGGGAAATAGCCCCTCATCCGACTATAACATGCAGCATTGTAGATTGAGGTCCTGATCCCCGGGCAGCATCGCGGGGCACTCCTCTACCAGTACTAAGGCACAGTGGCACGTTGGTACTATGTCATCATGCAAACGGAAACCTTTCCCCCGCCCACTCACCCACCCACCTTCGGCGGTTGGTTGGATTGTAACCTCGTGCCCCTCGCGACTGTCCTTTCTCCAGACCAACCTCCGCCTCAGAAAACCATTCCACTTCATCTGTCTGTCTCTCAAATATTCTTCATCACTTGGCGGATGCCCGTCTGAATTTTTATATCCTGACTCTTGAATATCTAGTTTATGACTCTTACCTATCAAGGTTTATCCAGATCATCCAGCCGTTCTCTGATCCTGCCTGCGCCCTCCACTCTCTCGTTCATCTCCGTGCCACAATCATCATCCTATTTGTCAATTGTTGCGACAAAACATTTAATCATCATCTCCCCATCAATCTGCCGCTTTCATCATACACAACTCTCTTGAAACTCTATACCGAGGCCGTGCCTTTTCTTCGCCTCTGATTAGACCGGTCTGAAAAACTCCGCTTATCAGCCAATTCATCAACTGTTCGTGAACGCATCTCCAATCATGGAACCCTCACCAAGCTCCTCTCGAGAGCTCAAGGACACCCGCGCAACCAGTTCGACCAGTCTGAACAGCGCTGCTTCGGGTTCCTCATCGTCACAGAAGCCACCTACTCTTTCCCAGCGATCTCCTTCTGTATCCATATCCGCCGGTTCTGGGCCAAACTCCATTTCCGCCCATCGCCAAAGCTTCGCCGAGAACCTGCGGAATGCGCCATCCTCACCACGATCTCAGCGACATCCTTCTTTCACACAGGCTGCTCTTCAGGAGCTTCTGAGCCATCCTCCAGCCGGAAACAAGCACGCCAACCCTAAATTTGCTGGTCGTGATTGGCGGGATGTATCTGTTGGAGAGCTTGTGTCTCCAGACGACATAAAGTGGGTGGAGTTTGACACTAGCGTTGAGGAAGCTACAAAGGTAAGCCCATAGCTTCGTAAAAGTCGTACCAGATGGCAGACTTCGAGAGCGATTGATTGCCCCTATCGGCTATGCTAACACAAATGTTGTAGGCACTCCTTAAAAGCCACACAAACGTTGTCCTGGTACGCGAGGATGCATCTACTCATGTCGCCGTCTCCACATTCGATTACACCGACCTGAACGTATATCTGCTTGTCGTTGTCGGCCTGGCCAAACCAGAGGATGATCAAGTTGAACTGTTCAATTCGATTTTGGCCAAAGCTCAGGAAGGTGTTCAGATTCCCTTGCGAGACGTCATTCCTTTGTTCCGTAAGGAATCTCTTGTCGCGTTACCCAGCGAAGAGAAGCTTGCTCAAGCTATTCAGATTTTAGGCAGTGGTATTCATCGTCTCCTGGTGACAGCCACTAGTGGCGAAGTTGTTGGCATTGCAAGCCAACTCCGAATTGTCGATTTTTTCTGGAACGAGGGCGTCAATTTCCCCTCTATCGATCGGCTGTACCCTGCTATGCTTCGCGATTTAGGTGTAGGTACCAAGGACATCGTCTCTGTCAAGTGAGTTGCAATATTGCCTGAATGTAACCCAATACTGACTAGCGATAGCTCTGATTCACCATTGTCAGAAGCCCTTACACTTATGCACAATGAAGGTCTCACAAGTGTGGCTGTTGTAGATAACGGCCTGAATGTCGTTGGAAATATTTCGACCAAAGATGTCCGGCACTTGACCAAGAGTTCCAATGCTCACCTACTCAACTCATCGTGCATGAATTTCATCTCGGTGATTCTTAACGAGCGAGGAGTTGAACATGGGCGCGATGCTTTTCCTGTATTCTACGTCAACCCGTACTCGACACTAGCTCATACTGTCGCCAAGCTTGTTGCGACTCGATCGCATAGGATGTGGGTGGTAGAGTCGGCATCGCCCTCACCTTCAGCTCCTGCCACGCCCCTAATGGGGCCTCAATCTTTTACGACCCCGACCCATCCACCTCCGGCTGCGCCTGCATCGACATCCACTCATGCTGCACCTCCATCACCTGTGCCTACTGCTGCCGTGCCTGCGTCGCCAGTCCCTACCGCTGCTGTACCAGCCTCTGCTATGGCTGGCGCTCGTCTGTCGGGCAGGCTCACTGGGGTCATATCGTTGACCGATGTTCTGAACATGTTTGCAAAGTCAACCGGTCTACACCCTGCTGACCCTAACGAGGAGCGGGCGCGGCGAAGGCGAAGCTCAAGCAGCTCAGTGCGGCCCAGCATTGACTCACACCGAGCAAGCATTGACTTCCGGCGATGATAAAAGCGCAACTTACCTAAAGATGTAATCCGTTGTGTAGTCTTCACCGGATAACGTCTGTGGCTAGCAACAGGTCAACAGTTCCATATGGAGAAGATGAGGAACTGGGTCGAACTTGATGCTCATTTATATGAAAACTGTTACCGACACGGGTTGTAAATGGATTGTGCGACGCGATCTTAGGGGTGCACGTCTTTTTATTTGGAGCATGGCCAGGGTTTATGGTCACATTTCCCATAAATTGGCATTGTTCCTTTTCATGATATTTCCCCATGGAGCGGAGAGGGAGAGGCTTCCGGGAGTAGGCATTTAGGTGATGGGCTCTACACACGAACTTTCGCACCCATACCGGTATATACCGGGCAAGTTGAGATAGATATTTGACAATCGCAGCTTCATCACAAACATTCTGGATGAGGGAGGTCCAATTGATTAATCAATTAACTCATTTACCTGTTAGATCGAATAGCTACTCTACTGTAGCTGACTGGCTTTAAAAGTTAGTTGAATCACGTCTTGTTCCTGTTGAATCTACTAAGGAACGTTATGGGTGGCAAATCTTCAATCCGCTCCCGTAGTGCAAGACCCTTGACTGCCACGTTTGACACGGTTTGATTGGCTGGAAGCTCGCCACATCGGATCAGACCCCAGGCGCATCAGCAGCCCAGTTCAGTCCAACGCATCATCCAATTGACTCATCATCCACACGCTTTGAACTTCCTCCAAATCATATCAACGCCCAACGTCTTATGTAGTTATATCCTCTTCTCCTTCTTCTTCTTCTTTCTTCTCCTCCGCGATCCTCTCTCATCCTTATTTGCATATTTCATCATCATCATTATCTTCTCTTCTTCTTCTCTGTTTTCTGATTCAGTCATTTGTTGCACTTCTTTTTGGCCTCGTGGGACTTTTGATTGCTCCATCTTCCGCTCCGCACCTGATCGACTCCATCATCGATTTGACTTCGCTCAAGCGGCGAAATCTGACGCATTACATCTTTGCTTAGTATCAATCCGGTCTCAACCGTGGCATTCGACCAGTCCATACTATACTTCGTGGTCCCAGCTCTAGTTTCTATTTGTCTTGGTCTTTGCCTACTCTCAGCTCGGTTGTGGCAAATTGACTTATCGATATCTTCTTGCCTTCCACTACGTTTTTGCAGTATTTGAGTCTTTCAAGACTTTACTCTGCGAGTGACATTACCAGTTTTCTGTGTATATTTCGCAGACCAGCTCACGTCTATCCAAGCGTGAGTGCAGCACCAACATAGTTCTCAACCTCAAACGTCTCCATGTGCACGGCCGCTTTCGATGGTTACTATGGCATCTACAACGACAACTTCAACAGATGATCCTCTTCACGAGCCGCCGGGTGGCAGAAACATCAACCATGATGGCATATTCAAGCTTGGCGACTTTACACGATTGAATTCGCCCAGCCTTACGGATTGGGCCTCCACGAAGATCACGAAGGACTCCGGCTTGCCCCCCACACTTGGAAACTTCAAGAGACTTTTTGAGCAACTCCGTTTCAAAGACAAGAGGACGCCTCAGCATCAGCCGCCAATTGTCTCTGCAAAGACACAGCCGGTCAAGATACTGGAGACACCCTTCGAATCAGTGTCAGTCACCAAGGCCGTTGATGTTCCTAACATCTTGACCGGACCTACCCTCGACCCAATCACCGATTCAGAGGCTGGTGGTGGCTCCGACACTGATGTGCTGCCCACCGCTTCATATTCAACTGCTGCTTCAACACCGCCAAGCTCGAATGAGTCTCCCCTCAAGCATTTTTATGAGAGTAAGACGAGCAAGGCTAAGTTTGTGAAGCCAAAAGAAAAGCCCCATTCAAGAGGTAATTCTGAGCCTAAAGTGGTGGTTTGGGATGGTGTTCGACCGGAATCGGTTAAACATGTCCTCTCGTATCAACCTTTCAAATACGGCCCCATCTCCGAGATTCATAGCAATGTGCCGTCAGCCTCGGTCAAACACGAAAGTCTTATGGGCAAACTGGTCCATGAGCGCATTGTCGACTCCATGATCTCCAGCGATTTTTCTGCTATCGCAGACAACGGAATCCACGTCTTTGTTGACATGTCCAACATCGTCATCGGCTTCCAGAAAGCCCTGAGAACCAGATTTGGCATTTCCGAGTCTTCACGCTTTGTGCCACTTCCCCAAATGAACCTCCCTTTCTTCCACGAACTCCTTACCCGTGATCGCTACGCCGAGTGGCTCAACGTGGGTTGTTCCATGCGTCCCGATCGGGGTGAGCCTCCTTTCATTCAAGAGCTGAAAGATCTTGGATACCGAGTTGACCTTCGCAGCCGTCGTGCTGAGCAGTCTGGTTCTAACGACCACACCACTTTCGAGACTGGCGGTTTTCGCTATGTCGAGGATATGGTTGACGAAACACTTCAAATCCGAATTGGCGAATCTGTTATGCAGTATTTTGAGATGCCCGGCACGCTTGTTATTGCCACTGGAGATGCCCGGCCTGCCAAATACTCGGATGGCTTTCTTGCATATGCCCAACGCGCCCTGAAAATGGGATGGAGCGTTGAGGTTGTGTCCTGGAAAGCAAGTCTTTCGTCCGCTTGGAGTACGCTCCTGAAGGATAACACCATCGGTTCTCGATTTCGTATTATTGAACTAGACCAGTTCGTTGATGAGCTCTGGATCTGCTGAAATCATCCTGTCATGGCTCCTTCTGAAATATGTCGAGCAGCTTGACAGGAATTTGATTGAGACGCCTGTTTGACCACACATTCACATGGAGGGACTTAATACAGGTTTGTCGTTTATGAGATACCAGTAGATTATTGGCTTCTGAATCGCTGGTCATGCGAGGCTTTTGTATTTGCTTTGTTTTTTGTTTGAAACCCAACCACTGGGTTTATTTCTCTATTATGGTGTCTGAACTCTTTTTCTGGGGTTTGTCTATATTCATAGCGAAGATCTCTCCATCTTCACTCAACGGGCCTTGTTCTTCTTTATCAGGTCATTTCTCAACACGGACATGAGACTTTCGCGAAAACTTCGGTCACGAGAGTGACATGGTCTGGCATGTGGAAGACGACATGAAAACGAGAGTATCGGGAGCCGTGATAATGACCAGCATACATCCAAATCAGTTGGCTGACTGTGGCTTGTTTCACGCTATTGCTCCGATACATTATGAGGGTTTAGTGATGAACGAATAAATAGCAAGGTCTTCTGAGTTATGTGGACGACCTTCCGTCCTCGAACCAATCTATGTATGTATACATTTTACCATCCACTCCTGAAGCTATGTCGAGAATAGCTACACAAAATCAAAACTCGCCTATCACAAGCATTAAGATGGATGGTATCACAATAAAAACACGTTTCAATTCATACAAAATACTGAACATAAGCCTCTTCACACCCTCCAAACAAGGCAGCCGATATGACCAGGCAGTTGAAACCCGGTAAGAAACAGACAATGCTCCTGCATGCTCTTGCCAAGTACCATACATGTATAGTCCTGCGATAACACAAGGTACTCGGCCTTCGCAGCCCCGAAACAATATCAATAACACAAATCCATATATGAAGATACCAAATAAAACGGTGTTTCACAACGAAAATCGGGCCACAAGCCTTTCAAAAAAACGTAGGCTTAGCTGAAACAACCAATCTTCGAGCTCTACTCTACTCAGAAGTCGAGTCCTTGCCGTCGATGCCCCAATGCTGCTCAGCGTGGAAGGTTGCAGGTTCTGGTTTCTTCCAGTGGTCGTTGAAAGCCGAGAAGAGGATAAGGTCATCGGGGTGCTCGGCGAATGCTTCTCTGATGGCCTTGAGAGCTGACCCCTGTTGAGTTAACCCAGGAACAGCCTTACCGTTGCTATCACCCTTTGTGGGCCAGCCAGTCTCACAGACCACAACGCGCTTGTCGCTGGACAGCTTCGACTTAACGACTTGAACGGTATCGGAGAGCCACTTGCCAGCACCATCAGCAGATGTGTGGGGGTCAAAGAAGGCATGGGCATTGATTGCACAGTACTCGCTCTTCTCGCAGAGCTCTGGGTGCTCCTGGACGGCCATAAACGTATCAACCGTTAGGACAGGGCCGTTGTATCCAGCAGCTTTCAGGATCGTACGAGCTTCGTCAACCGCGGCAAGGACCTGTGCAGGAGTGGCAATGTTGTTGTTGACGAGTTCGTTTCCGACGCTAATAGTGTCTACAATGTCCCAGTCGTTACCGATAGCGTCGATGATCAACTTGGCTTCGCTCTGGACGTCATTGATGTCCCAAATACCGAGGAACAGCTTCATGCCGTTGGCCTTGGCGCATGGATAGATCTTAGAAACTTGGTCGCACTCGGTGCCGTAGATACGGAGGAGGGAGTAAGAGCCTGCAAGTTCAGATATATCTTGCTTGATCTCTTCTCCGCTCTTACACTGGTGATCGCCACGGTACGGGGCGTAAGAAATGCCGGGGGATTTAGAGCCACTTGAACCTCCGGAACTACCAGAGCTGCCAGGGCCAGAGGAATTGCTTGGGCTGCAGTTGACGCATGGAAGTTCAGATCCACTAGCCTTGGACGGTTTCGGGTCGTCAGGCACAGGCACAGGAGTTCCTGGAAAGGTCGCCGTTCCAGTTGGAATAATGGGTATCGGAGTGGTTGGAGCGACGACGTGGGTGTAAGTAGAAGCCGCAGTAAGTGTAATGGTGGTAACCCTGTCATAGTGTTAGTGGCCATGCGAGAAACGATATGGGAGGAGCGTACGGCTCTCGTCTAATAAGTGGTCGGCCTGCAGTTACAGTCAGTTTGGAGTCACCGCTCGCCGCAAGAGTACTTACCAACAGGGACAGCAGCAACAGCCGCCGCCATAGCCACCGCCGAAGTGAAGAAATGCTTCATGTTGATACTACCGAGTGTTTCGGTCCGCAGGTCGGGTGTTTTATAGGGGATATCAGAGAGTGGACGAGCTACTACAGAGAGCTCAAATATAATTGGTAAGATGTAGGTGATTCGAGAGAAAATGAGTGTATAAGACGGGACTGAATAACCCGTTATTGAAGAACGAAGGGGAATCAGATAAAAGAGTGTCTGGAAGTTAAAAGAAGAAGAATAAAGAGTGAATAGTCTTAGGAAAGCTAATGAAATTAGAAAAGGTTGAAGAGTGAATGGAAAAAAGAAGAGAAAAGGAAGAGAAAAAGAAGAGGAGGAAGTGATAGATAGATATGGTAGAGAGGGTCACCCAAAACAAGGGAGGAAGTGGCCGCCCAACACAGGTTAAAGAATGGCAAGTCAAGTACCCATGGCTGGGACAAGACAGGAAGGACAGAACAACACGGGGAAATATGTGTGGTCTGGAGGAAGGTACAACTGGATGGTCTGCACCTGAACCACTGGGAAGCCCAAGCCAGAACCTACAAGAGACAAGACAGAGACACTCTTCACCTTAATCGCTCCTATCAGTCCTCAAACCCACGAGCAATGCCTTGTTTACAAGCCTTCACATCCTTATTCTACCATTTATCATTAGCCCTCGCCAAAATTCCAAGACATACGCGCGCAGACATTCGCCAAGAACCAATACTTCGACATCATCTTTTGTAGAAACTCCCGGAAACATAACCTTAAAATGAATCACTATAAGAGACCGCAACGCTCTTGACTCTTTGGAATGAGTTGCTTTCCTACCATACTGCGTAATCTCGAACCGCGCAATTTCCCCAGGAATGTAGTGACTGAGACACATCGCAGTCGGATCACGAGCTGAAAAAGGTTCCAGAGTTTCTCATATTCCCGGCTAATCATGAAACAGCCTCCTTCTCTCCGAACCTCTTCTGCATGTGTAGTCTTCTTGGCAATCCTTTCGTCAGATTAATCACTTCTGTAGTTCAGGCTCGCAGCATCAGCGTGACTTGGCAAGGGATATCTCTGAGACACGCAAAACGACTCACACATATTCCAGTTTTTTAAAGGTTTTTCCTTATTCCTCGCATGATTCATATCCTCGGAAACAGCAATCTGTCTGCTTTACCTTTCCATTCATCTGGCCCCTTTAGCAACGACACACAAGCCGAAGACAATACGATCAACACTTACTCTCAAAGTATAGCGACTGAAACCACGATTGTAAAACTCATTCAATGCTGGCGTACAAAGCCGCATCTATTAATCATTAGCTAGCTAAATGGCTACCTGCCAATACGTATGTAGATTATAGGATGTGTCTCCTCTATTGCCCTGCCTGGGATTCCTTCCATAATCAACAGGTCTCAGAGTAACCCTACAGACTATCGATTGTGTTCGTAAATGTGACGTGACCTGAGCCACCCTTCTATTGTCATCGAAATTAACAGCCTTCGGGGCCATTGATTTAAGCCGTCTTGGTATTCGTCTTGCGGGTCATAACCTTGGTGATGGCATGTCGAATGGTGACACCAGCCTTCTCGATATCCTTCTTTGACAGCGCCGACGTAACGCAAATTCGCAGAGCAGGCTGAGCAAACCAAGCGCCATCTTTGGGCTTGACAGCGTGGGAATACGGCCTGGTCTTGGTTCTCGTGATCAATACGCCATTGGCAAGTGTCTTTCCACAAGTTAGTATATTTACTTTAGTCATGTCACTAAAAGAACGTACCTCTTCAACACAGTCACACAAAATTCGCTCCTGATCTTCCAATTCCAGCTTTCGTGCAGCGACAACTTCAGGCTTGAGGACAAGAAGCATGATAGGGTTCTCAGGGTCGCTAGGGCTGTAGACCCAGTCGCTACGGGGATCGAGCTGCGCCTTCATAGCTTTGATGTTCTCGCGTGACTGAGACAGGATATCGGGATTGGACTGAAGCAGGTTGAGCGTCTCACTGGCAGTGACGGCCAACATAGCGGGGAGGGCGGCGGAGAAGGTGTAGGCGGAAGAGGTGATACGCTGGTGCTCAACGACGTCTTTGGGACCAGCGCAGAAACCACCACCAGCACAAAGGGGTCCAGCAAGAGAGCCAATGATCATGTCGACCTGCTGGGGATCCACGTTCTGGGCCTCCGTAATGCCACGACCAGTGCGGCCGAGAACACCAAAAGACCAAGTCTCATCCAGAATAACACGGAACTTGTACTTCTCCTTAAGCTCAACCAGGCGGGGCAGATCGATGGAATCTCCTGAAAGCTCAAACAGACCCTCAGTCACGACGAAACGGCGAGTTAGCTTCTTGGCGTTGGTCTGCTCCTTGGCAACAGCTTTCATAACGTCTTGCAGATCGTCCATATCATTGTGTTCAAACCAGCGGATGGTGCTTCGCGATTGTTCAAGACCTTTGCGAATGGAAAAGTTGACGTTTCGATCAGCGATTATGACATCGCCACGCTTGCAGAAGGAGGGAATAACACTGGAGATGGTGCTGAAAGCCTGGGCGTAGACGATACAGCCCTCAGTACCCAGATACGCGGCGATATCAGCCTCGGTCTTCATATGAACGTCCTGAGTGCCATAGAACTGGGGAGGACCGCAAGGGCCAACACCGTAGGTGCGTAGGACCTGAATCGCCTTTTCCTTGATTTGGTCATTCCCATTGAAATTGTAGAAGTTGTATGATGCGAGGTTGGTCACAGTTCGGCCGTTAGCGAGCTTCGATTTAGGACCGGTTGGACTATTGGAAGACATTAGATGCTGATTTTGGCATAAAGGCGCGGTAATTCTCACCCAACGAGGACGGGAAGGCGTTCAGTTTCAGTGGCTTCGAAAGCGGTCTGCTCCTCGACAAGAGGCTCGGGTTGCCAGTCGTCGATCAGCTCTTCGATTTCCTACAACACATTCAAAGTTAGTATCCTATTTCCACAAACCCTTATTGGTTTGGCAGTGATCTTACGTCTTCCCTCAGCTTGACGTAGTTCTGCTTATGCGTCGAGTAAGACGGTGACAAGAGGTAGCGGACGAAGAAGAGTAGCAGCACGGCCTCAATGGCGGATCGCACGGGGTCATTCTGATAGCTCGACTTGATGTAACGAAGGAACACGGCGGAACCAGGCACTTTGTGGAAGTACACTGAGGCTTGCTCAATAATGTCGCCTAGTCTGGCTTGAAGGGTATCAAGTTCCATCGTCCTCTGAATGTTGTCGTCGTTATCGCCGACCGCTTCGAATTTCTTGCCTTGTCTCGTACCGTACCGTATCGTGCTTCTCAATGGAAGAGCCAGTCTTGTGTGTTCGTTCGACTTTGTGAGTTGATGTCAAGAGGGAGTTCGAGTAAACATTAATGGGGGTTTTTTTTTTTTGAAAGCGATGGCCTGTCAATTAATTGCCTTGCCTTCATGGGTTGACAAAGGGGCCGCCAGGACCCTCCTAAGGAAGTTAAAGCGAGTCAGGCTGCTGAGAGTGATTGGCTGCGCTGCCCGATTGGTCGCTACGTAGCATTCATATCTTACAGGGGCTCGACGGGTACCTGAGTTTGAAGACGGGCCATCCACGCCGCCGGGCAGTGATCGGATAGCCCGGAGACGTAAAATACGCAAACACAAGTGGAACGCAAGTACCTACTAAGGTACAGGTAGGTATGTTGCCATGGAATACAGTCAATCAAAGCCATCATTATACATATACTAGGTACAGGGCAGTGTTAGTCGGTTGATATTCTGTCACTTGCTACAAAAGGAGACTTTGACCTTGCGGTGGACAGTGAAGAGAATGGAAAAAAGGCATTATTTGCATGTATGTCTAAGGTTTCTGCCATGTGTTGCTTCCTTTCATTGTACACATTAGAATAAGTTTGAAAAAGGTGCGCCTTGTGCCAATAAAAAAGACCATGCCGGTTCAACCAGTGAATGTCAGGTCTGACTTGGGTTGCAGACCTCTTCTCACTACCTCACCCCTTCCCCTTCTATAAAACTGCAAAGTGTGTACATACACATCCACTGGTGCTAGGTACTGAACTGAAAAGCAAAAACAAAAACAAAAAAGCAAGAACTTGACATTTTGATAAGTTTCTTCTGTGGATAGAAACAGAGCACCAAGACGCTGTCACGGGGTTTCCAAAAAAGAGAGCCTCTGCCTCCGTCATTTTCGCTTAAAACAGCTTGATCTTGCCAGTTGCCGAGGCGTCGACGCGCTTGCTGCCAGTCATTGTGAGGCCGGCGCCGGTGTAGCCGGGAGCCTTGATACCAGTGGCCAAAGTGCTGTTGGTATTGTCGTGCTCAAGGTAGTTGGGCTGCACAAGTCCCTCTAGAGGAATCATTTTCTCAATGGTCTTGCTGAGTTTTTCACCCATGAGTTTACCAACTACAGCAGGACCGGCAACGAGAGCGATGAATACGACTAGGAGTGTAAAGTAGAGGATGGCATAGCGGATGACACGTCTTCGTCTAAGCTTAGACTGCTTCATCGAGTAAATAGGAGGTCGAATTTGTCGACTAAAAGGTGTTAGTAGGATTGATGGAGACGAAAAAGAGATGACATACCTGGGACGAAGCCAGAACAACATCATGGAATGAAGCGTGTCAATCTTGGGGATCAAGATGACGGGCGCCATGAAGAAGAGCAACCAATGGCCCAAGACAAAATCGGCAGAGAACATGGACAGCTCAGTGATCTTGCAAAGGAACTCGCGGGCAGGCTGAGAGATTGTGTGCCATCCCATCGAGTACCATTTTCCGCTCCAGAATGCAATGTTGGAGGCGTCTCCCTTAAACTCACGAGTGAGACAGGTCGAAACGATCAACTTGACAAAGAAGCGCTGGATCGAAATTACGGCAATCATACCGGCCACGGTGCGAGTAAAGTTGAAACTCTCAAGAATGAACATGCCCAAGAAGGAAATCAGAAGGAAGATGACAGCTGTAGCATGGGCAATGGCAGCGAGAACGCTGCCAAACTTTTTGCAACACATGCTGAGGAGAGGTCCCATACAGCAGGCCATGCCGAACATAGCAGCGAGGACACCTGCATTGACGGCAACAGGTGCGAAAGCAATGACGAGCAGACGCATTAGCGACTGGGTAGGGTGAATCTTGTTCCTGTTCGCTGGTTCCTGGATCTCCCTGACAACACCAGTTTGGGCATTGACAAACAGGTAGGGTAAAATCGTCACGACAGCGAGCATCAACGGCGAGAAGATCTCACTGAAGAAAATATTGGCGAAAGGAGCTCGAGGGACATCAGCTGAGGCTTTGGCAGATGGGTCGCCGAGAGTCTTGCGTTTGTAACCAGTAAGACGAGTTCGGGAAAGACGGCAGTACGAGATCCAAGACGAAGCGTGGCTGCGGGAATTACCACGCGACAACCAACGGAGATAATCTCGGTAATCGATGAAAAAGTCGGTCCAAGCGAATTGATGAGGGTTGTACAGGAAGGGCGAAATTGTCAACGCGAGAAGGGTGATCCAGAAATAGATCAGGACACCCTTCCAGACCGTAAGAGTTGCGAATAGAAGCATCATGAGCAAACGAGCGCCGAAGTAAATAGCTGGTCCAGCGAATCGGGAGTACAAGACACCAAAAGGAATACGTGCAGTGGCGAAACCACGACCTGTACCAATATATCGCGCACCACCGAACGAAATGTTCTGCTGCACAGAGTTCGCGTAGATCTGACAGACGAAGACTTCGAACATGAGCGACAACGAGCAGAATTGCTTCATCAATCGAATGAAAGCACGCCAAATGCCACGCTCTGACAGTTCCTGGACGATAAGGGGAATGAAAGAGAGGAACAGAACGAACAGAATGGACACAATACACCGGTAAATCCAATCGGTGAGTGCATCAGTGTTGGCACAGCCGGTAGGATAAAGTGGATCGGTGTCGGGAACGTTTCGGTTGTACTCGCAAGGAATTGTCTCATGACGAAGAGCTCCAAGGTTAACCATGGTAATCATGAACATCTGAACCGAG
Source organism: Fusarium sporotrichioides (assembly GCA_019054645.1). Classification (NCBI taxonomy): domain Eukaryota; kingdom Fungi; phylum Ascomycota; class Sordariomycetes; order Hypocreales; family Nectriaceae; genus Fusarium; species Fusarium sporotrichioides. Next base: position 5,050,267 of record JAHKNS010000003.1, read on the forward strand.
AACATGATAAACATGTTGTTCAAGTGGAAACCAGGATGGGCATAGTAGAAGGACAAGAATCGATCCAAAGGAAGTTGAGTGCCCAGGTAGTAGTACTCGCGCGACAGAAATTGTTCACCCATACCAGTACCGATCTTGGTTGTGAAGTTGAGGACGGAGCCGAAACCCAAATCACGACCCTTTCCACATTGGAAGTATTCACATTGCTTGATACGTCCTCCACGGAGGAGAGCAGTCATACCAGCGTAAATATCTTCGTTCAAGTGAAGACCCTTCTGGGCCTTTGAAACACCACCACGAGTTGTCATGAAGATACCGTTAAGGAAATCGGGATGTCCGTAATGGAGCTTACCACCAATCTGTGCCATGGTTCGAGCGAACAGTGTACCGAATGTTTGTTCCTTTCCAGCAGCGATATCACCGAGAATACCAATATTCTCGGAGAAAATGTACTCACGAGCACCCAGGATAGCGACAGGTGAGGCAACCTCGTTCTTGACGCCAGGGGTATAAGGGGATACATTGTCGGTCTTCATCTCCTCGAACTCAGCGAGAACACTGCGAATCTTGAGACACTCCTCAAGATAGTTGTCTTGGTTGGCATCGATGAGCTGGATGTATTCACCACGGTAGAAGATGATAGAGTGGTTCTGGTTGTCAGACTTGCCGTCACCAAGAATGGGGTTGCCGGAAAGCTGAACACGGAACTTGGGGCGTCGCATGCCGTTCTCCATGACCTCGGAGTGACCATCGATGAGAACGGAGTACAGGCGGGGCTCTTCGCCCTCAGCAACCGGGGGCTCTTCGTCGAGATACGCGATTTGGAGGTCGGGGTAAGCGCGAAGCAGAAATTCGGCGTTTTCCATCTCTTCTTTCTTGAACTTGGAAAATCTCTGCATAGAAACGACAATCTTGAACTTACGACGAGCCATACGCTCCAGCTCACGCTCCAGCTTGTCAGTGTTACCACCAAACATCTGGACAACCTCTGGATTTTCAACGCGGTACAGAAGTTTTATAGCACGGCTGTAGTTCATGAAGCCAGAGATAGTACGGTAGAGAGTCTGGAAACGAAGAGAGGCCCAGATACGGGTCCGCAGCGTGTACTCAGGGGCAGAAGACTTGAAACCAATACAGTAAAAGGGCAGATCATCGATCTTACTCTTGGCAGTGTTCTTCTCGTCCTTATCGGTTTCTCCGTTGAATTGAGACGTCTCATCAGCCAGAATCTTGGTGTCTTTGACAAAGCAGTCCCACTCATGAGGGTGAAGTTGCTTCAAGTACTCCAAAAGCGTAACTCGTGAGTACGGTTCATCTTCTCGAATGATTTCACGAAGAGAAAGGAGAATCTTCTCGCCGTAGTGAGGAATCATAACGGTGAATGTTGGCATATTGTCGACAGGCAAAGGCTCTGGGATGGGTGTAGACAGAGATTGGGCAAAGAACGAGATTCGACGTTCGGCTTCACTATAAGCAGGGAAATATTCGGTCTTGAATGAATGATCTTCCTGGGAAATAAAAAAGGTCGGGGCTCGCAGAGTTCGCTTACCCTCCTGTTCGGAAGGAACCTGATGGTATAAGAGCTTTTGAACGTGCTCAATGGCCAGGAGATGCTCGCGATACATGGAGATGACGATGGCGTTCCACACTTGAGAGATGAGAACCTTCGGTTTGTACTTAATCTCCATGTCCGTGGTGGCGAGGATTTTAGAGTAGACACGCTTGGGGAGACGGGAAAAGACGTTTCTCCAAGGCGTCAAGATAGAAGATCCGATATAGAAGGATCGGGCGACCGAGAAGACTGTGTTCAGAAGAACATACCATAGGTATGTATCAAGGAAGAAAAAGATGACATCGGTGAATGCCATCAGGGCAAGAACAATAGTAGGGTGCCATCTGCAGAGCTGATTCCCTAAAAGGAGTTTATCTCCCTGGCAGGAGTCGACCTTCATGATATTCAGATATCGGATGGGGTCACGGAAGGAAAGAATCAGGTAAATGTAAGAAACACCCATCTTGACACCGAAAACGGTAGCCCAAAGTCCATAAGACATCGCCATATCGTTACCACGGAGCTTGGGCCAGCTTGCAGTAAAGGTTTGACTGGCAACGTACTTCCTGTTGTTTGTAGCCAGGTAACTACCGAAAAGGCCGCCAAGGGGCATGATGGAAAAGAAGATGAAGGTAATCAGTGCGATGACGAAGTGAACAATACCAATGGCAGTGTCGATTTTCTTGCCACCAATACCCTCAAGAAAGAAGACCTTAATACCAGGAGCGACGTTCAGTACCAGGATGAAGAGCAGAAAAAAGAGCTTCTTTGTAAGATGCTGAGCACCAGCCCATCGTCGAGGTACGTAGGCCCACTCGGCGAGAGTAGCAAGAACCTGAATAAGCGAAGCAATAGCGCCACCAAAACCGACGATAGAAAATGACTTCGCTGTTGACGGGGATTGATTGAGCTGTTGTTCGTACTTAGGACCAACAAGGATACTTGGGGCATTGTGGGACGTGTAGAACCAAAACATGGTCAAATGAATGATCCAGATGCGGTTGAAGTTGACCAGGAGATGGAACCAAGAACGAGACTCCCGATAAGTCTTGAAGAAACACTTCTTCCAGTTCACGTCCTTGAGCTTGACGTATCGCTCAGCAGGTGGCACATCCACAAGCTTACTCTTGTCGTGGAGGACGATGCGATCAATACCCTCGGGATACCAGAAAAGCTGGTTGCAATCGTCATAACCAATGATGTTCTTGTGGTCACGCTCACGGCGAACGTATACACCATCAGAGATTTCGTAACCTTGGTCTCTCAAGTATTGATAGAGAGGAGTGATGACGTTGTTGAGGAAGGTGAACTCCTCCACCGGCTCAACGAGAGCTTGGCATGCGGGAGAGTTGAGGTAATCATCCGCACACTTGAAGATGAAGCACAAGCACTCCGGCATGAAGCGAACCTGGTTTGCTTCACCCCAACAGAGGAGGTACAAGGCGATTTGCCGGATACGGTCATGCTGGGACATCTTGTTCATGCGGGTCTTCCAGCGATATTCAGCAGCCTCGAGACTGTCGTCGCCTTCAAGGTCCTGGAGAGTTTCAGCTTCGCTGGCCTCGGGATCCTTCTTCTTCTTCTTGCTACCCTTCTTCTTCCTGCCCTTTCCGAGACCGTTGGCAAATCCGACGGCATCGTCAAGGTCCAGGTGAGCAGCGAAGTACCATTTGCGGTAGTTGGCATTGTCACCGCCGATGTAGTCAGCGTGAAGGGAGAGGAGAGCCTGGTTTGGTGTCATACGAGAGGCTCGGGAGTCGAGGAGGATCATCAGATGGTCGTACACGTTCCGCATGCTGTCTCGCTGGAAACCGAATTTGGAACACAGGTCAAGAAAGATGTCCTCGATCTCCTCCTTCGACAATGGAATCTGTGCATCCGAAGTCCAGGCGGGATAAGGTTCCCGAGAGCGTTGACCAGGAGGCAGAGCATTGCCGTAATCCATACCATAGTTGGGGGTTGATGCGCCGGAAGAGCGGTTTCCACCGTAAGAAATTTGGGAAGAGGGAGGTCGATAACCACGTTGTCCGTCATTATAGCTGTTGTAGCGTTCATCTCCACGGCCGTAGTAATCCATCTCGGCAGCGCGAGCCATATCCGATCTCATGGTGAAGTCGCTAAAAGTTTCAGAATCCTCTTCGGAGCCTTGACGGGCACCTTGTCCTTGATACCCACGATCATAGTCTTGATCGTAGTATCCGCCCTGACCATTGTCATAGTAACCATCTTGATACTGGTCGTGGCCGTCGTAGTAGCCTCCATCATTCTGATAAGGGTTGTTAGGATCGGCATTGTAATAACCACTGCGATAAGTTAGCCAAGTGTATGCAGATGATCAGGTTGCAATACTCACGATTCATCGTAGTAGCCATCGTTGTTGTTGTTACTGTTGTTGTTATTCGAGTTATTGTTGTGGCCACGGTTGTCATAACCTTGATCGTAGTATTGATCGTCTTGGTAGTAGGAGTCCGTATTTCCACCTTGCTGTTGGTTGCCTCCCTGATGGCCGTAGCCATCATCATAATGGTCGCGTTGACCACCGCCCGGATATCCCGACATGTTGAGTTGATTAGATTATCTACAAGAATAGATGATTAGCCGCTTTCCTCGTAGCTAGCAGCTGAGCCATGTTTGATCGGAAGCTGGCCAACATCACACCTTGGAGCGTGACAAACGGGAAGAAGGACACGGTACAACTGATAGTGATCAGACGCTAGGAACTTACCTAAAGATATACATGTGGATGATCAGCGAGCGTGTTTGATTGAAGATCAGGCGGAAGAACAAGCGTGACCGGCACTGCAAGAAGTTGTCGTCAAAAAGGGTCAAATGGCTGAGGGAGAAATGGCTTTGGTCAGAATGGCCAAAGAAAAGGATGTAATTCAGCGTCGATTCCGGTTCAAAAAAAAAAACGAATCACTGACGAGAAAGTGATTCACCAGCGTGGGTAGTCTCGATCGCAAAGAAAAAGGCGAGACAAAGTGATCTGGCGAAGCCGTATAACGAGTGTCGGCAATGCGTAATGCAAAAAGTAGCAAAGGGGAGAGACGAAGGTTGGTTTTTGGTGGTTTGAGTTCTGATCCGCACGGGCAGGGAGAGAAACGCTGCTTGTCTCGGCGCCGGGTTATCCAGGGCGAAGGTCAGGGGTGTGGAAGCTCCAGTTTTAGGTGTGGCTGTAAGATACCAAGGGGGTGTCCACTTGGGTGGGATCAATCGCAAGACGTTTCCAATGGATGTTCTGTATTAGAAGTTGCCTCGTGCTCATGTGTATTAAAAAAAACAGGCAACAGAAGCGATGGGAAAGTTAATGGGGGAAAGGGTTGAGTGAAGAACCAAAAAGATGGCTTGTTTATGTTTTGATTGAGCCACGCAGACACGTATGTACACAAAACGTGGGAGTGGAAAATGAAAGGGAGAGAGCGATGAATGAATTCAAAACCAGAAAAACACAGCACCAGACGGCAAGAGGGAGAGGAGAGACTTCAGTACAAGATAGGAGAACGAGTCTTTTATCGTCCTCCATTCTACATAAATCAACGAATGAGCGGCACTGCTCAGCACAGCCAAGAGCTCTCTTCTCATATCGCTGGGTGGCCCATTGGCCTGCAGCCGTTGCTGGAGGTTCTGAATTTACAAGGCGTGATACCCGCTAAGCCCGAAACTCATAGCGGCCAGACCGCTAAAACTCAATTCAGGTTAACGAAACGATACAACCGTCCATCTCTCCCACGCCAACAATTTTCTCATCGTGATGCGGTGTTCCAACCAGTGTCCAGTGGGTTGTCCGGGCCGTTTCCAGGTCCGTCTCCTTTCGTTCCTTGCTTTGCTCTTGCTGGCCCTGTCCTACCCATTCCATCTCTGCCCGGATCCTAGAGGCCCATCGCCCCTAAAAAGGTGACCCGCGCCCGCGACTCCCAGCGCGAGTCGGGGGTATAGACAAGGAGCGTCAGGGGACCCAGCTTCTGATTGGGTGTTCATCGCAGGGGGGGTGGTTGGGTCCTTCCATGTCTCTGAAGAGTGGCTGGCCAGATTAGGTTCTCCTGCAGTAAGACGAGCACCACGGACTGCTCGGATAGAAATGCTGCTGTTCAACAACCCCCGCCAGTACTTGCTGGGTACTCGACAGCCGATTTCTCAGCTGGTGCTGTCATGCCTGCATTCTGGTCGTACATGGTCCCCAAGCGGCGCCTCATCAACACAGATTTATGAGGCTGGGCCTTGGACAAGCTTGTAGCCTCCAGGTACCGTTCTCACAATGAGCCACGCGTCTACCGCTATTGGCACGGAGTGATTCCTCTCACGGGCCGGGCACTGGTGCGAATCGGGCTGCTCGACGAAGCCTCCACTGGGGGGGGGCAGTGACGCCCCTGAACGGCGCATCCGATTTTCCAGACAATCTCTGTTACGGCCCAGAGCTGCGGTTGATGATGCCTCACGAAAGTGGCTATCAAATAGAACAAACATGGGCACCTAAGGTATCCATCTTTACCTCAAGTGTAGCATGCATGTGTAGGTTTCGTTACGTTACAGTGGCATTAGATAAATTGCAGTTGGTCATTCTGGAAGCAAGCTCAATCGCGGCTGCCCGTCTACTGGGTATGTAACAGAAAAGTTGGCCTCTGAACTTTAGGGTACAAAAATAAACAGCCTGAGAAGTCTGGTCTAAATAGCATAAGCTGACCTGCTAATTTCGTTCCTCATACTTCTGGCGGCCAATTTCTCTGATACCCTGGTGCCCGGTACTGTCGCCTAAAAACACGATATTCAAGGCAGGAAACGCATGAAGCAAAGTGTTTCCCATGTGTCTCTGTAAAGTTTCCATGGCTTTCGGGTTTGAGGTTGGTTACAAGCTCGATATCAACTCATCTACACGTGTCTGTGACCCTGCCGACTGCTGGCTCCCGCCCACGGCTGCGGCCATAGCCGTAGGCAGCTGTAGGCGAGGACTTCGAGAAGCTTTAGCTGGTTCGTCAGATCGTGAAGCGTGGAGTAATTAAACTGCTGCGTAACCTTGTCCTCGAATTGCGCGTTGCATGCATGCTCCCTCCGTCTCTTTAGTGACTTTTATGTGACATATGGACGGTCGGTCAAGAAACCTAGTCCTGCCTTATCTTGTACGTTGTATTCCACCACAAGTTGTTAAGCAATATCCGAGACCAATATAGGGAGTCTGTTTTTCTGCAATCACTGTCACCAACATGTTAATCTTGACTGTAATTGTTTCAACTTTAAGATCCCAATGTAATCTTGATTGTGAATCGGTGATTACAGAGCAGAGTCAGAGAGGGGAGGTCATACCAAGCAAGCTAGAAATAGAGTACCCAATTATGCAGGAACGGATCATGCATCTTACATCCTCGTGTCGGGACACCGAATCCTTCACGAGGTAAACATCGAAAGGAGCTTTCGTAAAAAGCAACGGTCAACAGCAGCAATTAGTGCAGCGCCTGTTGTGCAAACACATACACACAAGCGCAGCCAGGCAGGGGCTCAAGTCCTCGTCCATCGACAGTAGCAAGCACCAGCATACATAATTACATCGATGACGACGCTGTACGCGGCCTCTGTAAAGGACTCCAGACATTAGCTTTGTGGCAAGGCTATCCCTGTTCGTCTGGGACACGATGATCGATCCTCCCAATGCTATCCATCCGAGACTGTGGTTCCTCTTGAATTTTTTTATTCCATTTCCTCAGGTGGTACTATAAAAAAAACATTGACTTTGTAATTTAGCTCAATCTCCTATCCCAGATATGGCTCAGCGGCTCCGTAATCTACCATGCTAGAAAGACATTCGTCTTGATGCAACTGGTTTGAAGTTGAGAATCAAGATTGAGGGATTCGAATTCGTGTTATCAAATAAACTGGTGAGACGCCACCCATCAATTAAGCGTCTTGTGTACAAATTGACTACCTAGCTAATTGGGCAAAGTCTTGCGGATGGCTGGGCTGTATTGTAAGAGTGGCAGAGTGGTTTAATAAAATCGACGCCAGATTGTGATTTGCCTGCAGCATTAAACAATAAACATGCCGATCACGGCTGTGGAGGAATCACACGGCTGTCGTACCGAACAGATACAGTCACAGGCAACGAAGATATGTTAACAGCCATGGATGATTGCTCAGACAGACTGCAGCTCTTTCATTGACGGACTGGCCGGGGGAAGTATTGTAAATCGTGGACAACAGACAACTAACTAGTCCGTTGGCCACCTCCTTTTAATCAGGTCAAGTCCCACTTCCTACCCACTACACATTCGGAATATGGAGTCGCTTGGATTATTTTAGTCTCAGTGTCGTTAATGACTGAGTCTTTGGCTCGGGCTTATTCCCCCTTGCTGCCTTCTCAAATCCCCCTTAGTACGGATAGAATGCTCAATGATAAAAACTGTACGTCATTCGTCTGAGCGTTTGACATGACATTGCCAATTCTCCGTAAAAACTTGCATCAAAACGCAGCAAATGCATGCTATGGGTGTTAAAATCGACATACTATTATGCCTGAGTCGTCGCAACTCTGTTCAGGGGTGAGATTCCTGTTTTTAGGAGAAGCCTGTCCGCCAAGGGAACCCGATACAAGCAAGCACCAAAAATAATCATGCCAACGCCTGGCACCTATTTCCCGTCTTCCGGCCCGTATTCTGTCATCCCCGGTGTCAGCACTGTTAGTTTTAGTTGATTCAACCAGCCTCGTTTTCTAGAATTATGACAACAAGGCTTATGCAGAAATCAGCAGTGTCTATCCGTAACTTACTTATCATATTTTTACTGTCACTAACGTTGTCCCAATTTTGCATCTATATCCAGCACAAGTCCCTGGAGTTTCTGTCGTGAGGCAATGACTCGCCTGACCCGACTCCATCTTGAACTCGAGGAGATGTATGTAGTCAGTCACGTGTGATGATATGGATACCACATTCCGAGTTTTGGTTGCTCTGCCAACGATACGGTTCTTTACTTGCTTCCAAGACTTCGCTGAACCATACATAGAAAATTCAATATCTGCCAATGTCCGTCAGCATCCAAGCTAAGCCGTTTTATGCCATCGTTGCTTTTGTTTCCAGGTCATTGCATGCCTACCCATTTACCTTATAATTGGAAGTACTTACCGATACATCCGCGTGCCTTTAACCTTTTCAAGAAATATACATACGTCCATCATTTGTCATAGTTTAGGCATTTTGTCTCACGACTCCTTCAAGCTTACAATGGCGAGACTGGCTGAGGCTTATTCCTCTAGTGATGATGGTCTTCCTGACCTCAAGACGCTGCTTCAGAAACCAAGCACCAGAGAAACGAAGAAGGCGACCAAGCCAACCGGTCCAACCACCACATCCCGTACTTCCAATGCCACTGTCAATTCCGAACCCCGACGTGTGCGACGTCTCGGGGAGTCCAAGCAACTGACAGCTAATCCTCTTTTCCAAAAATGGACGTCGAGCGAGAAAGAGAGCGTAAAAGGACGAAGGAGTAAGACAAATTCCGAGAAGCTGTCTCAAAAAACAACTCCAACTGGAAGCTTCTCTTCTGGCTCCAGGAAGGACACGAGCTCTGGCTCGGAAGAAGATAACATCACGCCCCAATTTCGCCAGCAACCTAGCAGGAGGAGAAACCGAAGGATTATAGAAGACTCTGATGACAGCGATGATGGTGGCGAAGAGGGCTCTGGCTCTGAGAAGGAGACAGTGTTGAGAAGAGTACAACGACTTCAAAGTGCCAAGACGAGTGCAGTGAAAGTGCCCAACATGGGCGCCAAAACCCAACTCTCGAAAATTGACCTGAATACCAAGTCCAAAGCCCTAGCATTCGCGCGAGAGATCGATAGTGAAGCCGACACTGAAGAAGATCATGAAGAGGAAGACGCCGAGGAACCGAGCGTTTATCAAACCGCGGACGAGAATTCCGATTTTGCCTCTGAGCCAGACTGGCTGAACGATTCTCCTGAAATTCCGACGAGAAAGGGGACAAGACAGCTCAGCAATCCACCACCAAGAGTTACCGGCACAAGGGATCGTGTGAAATCGATTAAAAATGCTCCGACTCTGCTACCAAAAGTGCCTGGTGGTGTTGCAGATGTTAGCAACAGCAGAATCAGCGACATCACCAAAAAGCCTGCACCAGGTGGGGAGGTTGCTTCATCTCGGAAGGCCAGTCAAGGTGATCGACAAGGCACTTCGGGCACCAGCACAGCCTCTGACCTTGCAGATACCCTTTCTAAACTAAGACTTCAGCTCGAAGACTTTTCAGATGAAGATAGCAAGTTGTCCAGCAAGGACCAGTTCACCACCCCTCCCAGCACTCCCCCCAGAGCAACCAATCCCAAGGGCCTTATCTCTCCGAGCAAAAAGATTGTTATACCTAGGACACCCCATCATCCAAGTACAGACGCTTTTTGGAACCAAGACCTGGTGAATGATTGGAACGACCAGCACTCGCCACGAAAACTTATGCTCCCTCCTGTCACCAAGAGCCCTAAAAAGGCGAGTCCTAAGAAGAACTCCAAAAAGGAGACGAAGAAATCTTTCGCCGCTAGAAAACACGCCCTGGCTGAGAGTTTCCTGCTCGAGCTGGACAATAAAATCACACAAGGTAGAATCGCCGAGCTTGCGGAGTCCACGGGTGGTGTAAAGCTTATGTGGACGAAGACACTCAACACCACAGCTGGCCGAGCAAGCTGGCGCCGTGAGACTACTCGAAGCACCTGGAAGGCTGACGGCGAGCAAACGTCTGTGACGTATAAGCATCACGCCTCGATTGAGCTTGCTGAAAAGGTCATTGATGATGAGCACCGGCTTCTCAATGTGCTGGCCCACGAATTTTGCCATCTTGCCAACTTCATGGTCAGCGGTGTTACAACAAATCCCCACGGTCGTGAATTCAAGGTTTGGGCGGCAAAGTGTTCGGCCGTATTTGGTGATCGTGGTATCGAGGTGACGACGAAGCACAGCTATGATATCGACTTCAAGTACATATGGGAATGTGAGGAGTGCGCAACCGAGTTCAAACGACACTCCAAAAGCATTGACCCAAAGCGACACCGATGCGGCAGCTGCAAAGGATTGCTGATACAGACAAGACCAGCTCCCAGAGCGGCAGCAGGGAAAGCCCCGAGTCGATACCAGGCGTTCGTCAAGGAGCAGATGGGGATTGTGAGGGGGGAGAATCCTGGCAGTCCACAAAAGGTAGTGATGAAGCTCATTGCAGAGAAGTGGGCGAAGCAGGAAGGTAAATCTGGAGGCAAAGGTCCTAGCAAATCGGGAGTCGAAAGAATTGCTGAAACGCTGGTTGATCTAACGATTGAGGGTGAAGCATAAGTAAGGGCATATTAGATTTGTATCCATACACACAGTATTATAAATGATATAACGGCACAGGCGATCATCAACTTATTTCCTGCGATTTGTAAAAACATCTCATATTTAGGTCATTACGACATAACTGGCTTCTGTTTTATTGTAATCCCTGATCAAATCTTTCTCCCAACACCAACGTTCACCCCGAGATGGGCTACCCTGTATCCCGACCAGCAACCATTACAGAAATTGTCAATCCGGGCTCACAGCATCTAATCAAAACCTAGTGTGAGAGATCATGCATAATTAAAGTCACGGTTATCGACGGGCATACGAGAGCGTGGCTTTTCCATTATCCAAACCATTATACTGCATTCATTCATTTGTCCACCCACAAAGAAAATATCATCAATCCTGGTAGTCATGCCAGATTATCCTAGTTTCTCTGGCTTTATATACTCCCTCAACACGAACGTACACTGACTTGTTCGTATTCTCTCGTATTTAGGCACCAAAGAGACCCCAGTCCTTGATCTTGAACGTCTCCCAAATTTTGGCTGAGTACTCGACGGCATCGCCAATCAGCTTACCCTGGCGTCCCAGCTCAAGGTCAACTTCTGACTCGTCGTATTCTCCCTTAATGTGTGGCACGTTGATGGTGATAAGAATGTCCGTCTTCTCCTTCTCGAGTCGTAGTAGTGTCAAGATGATAGCAGTGAAGTCGGGCGCAGAGGTTGTGTCGCGAGACTTGCTAACATGAGGGGTCTGGGTGGAAATGAGCGTGTAGGCAGGTGTTCCGCTGGACAAAGTCAGTTGTCTTTCTCTTTTTTGGGTATTCTAAGGGGATGTACTTTAATCTGGTGAACTCGGTCTCGGCGGTGTTCCAGATCTTGACAGTGTCGATGTCCGATCCAACCATATCTTCGAGATGTGTCGTCATAGCACGGCCGTCGACCTCGGGGCCAGAGCCAGAGCCTCCGACACGCTCGGTGATATCAAATATGATACTGGTGAAACCATCTTGGTCGATCCAAACTTCCTGGTTATCGGGCACTTGTCGCAACTTGCTGCAAAAGCAGAGAATCAGCACAGGAACAAGCTCTGGGCGCAAAGAGAATGTACTACGAACCTGACATCGGCGAACTTGGCGGGCAGATCGCAAGTGATCGCACCACCGTAGAGAGGTGTATTGACGAATTCGGGCATTTTGGAGAAGTGAGAACGGTTTTTGGAGAGCTTGTCGCAAACTTGGTGGAGATGGGTAATCTTGATATACGTGGGCAGGTGGGTAGCTGCGATTTGAATCAGGTGTTGATAGCTAAATATTTTGTTGGGTTCATAAGCAGGATCAAGTTTAATGTAAACCGTAACTTGCACGTATTAAAACAGCAAATCTTGGCAATGAGTGTTACCAGGAAGGAAGGAAATGGGCGCCTGAAAGTGGGCGACCAGCGATACCAGGCAGATCATGGGCCCGTATGTACTATTATGCCTTGCCTTACAACAACCCGCTTGGCTTGTGTTTGGAGGGGCTGAGGTGACCCCGCTGTGAGAGGCATGACGTAAAAACCAAGACGCAGAAGCCTCACTGGAACATCTATAAGGAATACCAGCTTCCAGCCACGTAGAATAACCTTCACCGAGCTTGAAAAAAATTCCAAAAAGTGAAAAAGGATATTGAGTGACACGTAAAGATATCCTAAGATGTGTCAAAAAATGAGATAACAAAAATTCGAACCTAGAGATTCTAGATGAATGGTTTCCAAAGATTAGATGAATGGAGTCTGTTGGGCCAATCCCACGGTCACATCTGGTAAAAGGCAAGAGGTGAGTTCGATGGGAGGTCCCACTCCGTAAGAAACTTGTGCAATTACGACTTATATATCGTATCTAAACCAGCCACAGCCAATCACAGCATAACTCAACGACCCCTCAAGAGCTCCAGAGCTACGTAGCACAGTTACCTCATATAATCTGATCGATCTCGACTTGCTATCGATATCTGTCTTTTGCTTCTTCTTTTTTTTTTAATTTTTACTTCTTACCTCGACCAAGTATCTAACACATTGCAAGATGTCAAACTGTATTTTCTGTAAAATCATCAAGGGTAAGAGCTAGAGAGCTTGGCAGGGTGGTTGCGTGAAAGTGAGCGGGGAGGAGCAGAGGGGAGAGATTATGTTGCGGGTGTTCATCTATTAGCTGTCTTGGTTTTTGTTATGTCTCACATATAGCTGACTTTCTATTTGATAGGTGATATCCCTAGCTTCAAGCTCTTCGAGAGCCCTAAGACTCTTGCCTTCCTTGACATTGGACCTCTCAGCAAAGGCCACGCCGTACGTTCGAAGCTGCCAGCGTCATGAGCTTGCTGACTCGATATAGCTTGTCATTCCCAAGTACCACGGAGCAAAGCTCGCCGATATCCCTGATGAAGACCTCGCTGAGATTCTGGTAAGTTGAAGGGCCCGTCCTGCCTGATGACCAGGTGTTGAATGTGCGCATAGCCTGTTCTCAAGAAGATCGTTAACGCGACTGGCGCCACCGACTACAACATCCTTCAGAACAACGGTCGCATTGCCCACCAAGAAGTTGATCATGTAAGTCCGCTTCACTCTGTATCTCAGCTGTATCGATGCTGACATGAAAATAGGTTCACTTCCACATGGTCAGAACTCCGTTTCCACGCCTCGACAGAACTATAGCTAACAAGTGCCCAGATCCCCAAGCCTAACAAAGAGGAAGGTCTGGGTGTTGCCTGGCCCACTAGCCCTGCCGATATGGAACAGCTCAAGGCCTACTGCGAAGAGATCAAGTCAAAGATGTAGAAGGGTTGTATCAAAACTGTGGTAGCCGCTATCCAGTGCAAGTTTCAGTTCTTAAGAAGCCCGTCTAGTATTATTGTCAACGTGCCAGGTACCGCCCTGCGCCCACGAAATCAATATAATTGTCTACAGCCCGCGTCCCTTTTACGCTTCGTTCGTCTAATCTAAGTCATCGGCAGACGTGCTGGCCGTAGCAGTTGGAGGCTTCAGTGAGTACCAATCGGTGTTGCCACCGCTCTGGATGGCTCCCTGTCTGTCGTACAGTGTTCGTGCTCGGATGTACGGGTCAAGATGCCAGTAGTCCTCTTTTAGTGCTTTGGCAATCTTCTCGCGCTCAGACTTGATCTGCTTGCCTTGTTCACCCTCGGGGTGACGAATCCATTCTCGAGTCGCTTGTTCAAACTTCTTGACCAACTCTTCGCGCTCGACAAGGAGGTGGTCCCGCGTTTGCGTGTCTTTCATCTTGTCGTTCTCGCCAAGGCTGGGCTCTATATACTTGTACTCCCAATTCTCGTCGCCCTCAAGTTCCTTGATCAAGTGGTTGGGTGCAATAAAATCTTCAAGCTCGGATCGGTTGTTGGTGAAGTGCACCTTGGCCGCCACAACAGGATCGAGCCAGCCACGAATGACCTTCCAAATGCCTAGTTATCTTGTTAGCCTATAAGCATCTACACAGTCTTTGCCACCTTACCTTGGAACAACCAAGGAGCCTTGTGTACCAGAACGGCACCAAGAGACTCTGGATAGTTGGCCTCGAAACACTTAATCATGAACTTAACAGGAGTGTAATCCATGTTGGCCATTGAGAAGCCCGTCATGTCGAACACGATACACTACATGTTCGCATTAGAAACTTGCAATACGCGATATCAGAGATGACTTACAGCGGTGTCTACAGGAGGCTGGAGGGTCATACGAGCCGTCTCGATGATGTAGACGGTGTACTTCTCCAAACTCTCCTCACACTCTTGACCAGCCTTGTGAAGGCGAACTCGAACAACGCAGATAGGCCGGCCTTGTTTATCGGTGCCGTGTAGGAAACTCTTGCCCATCCGAAGTTGCTTCATCATGTCGGCGCTGACTTGCTTGGTCGCCGAATCGGTCTTCTCATCCTCAACCGCAAAAGCATCACCGTTCTTCATGATATCGTCATCAACTTTCATGTCGTTGTGTCTCCAATTCATAGTCGCGACCAACATGACAAGGGCCTTTTCAACGTCCCATTTTCGTGCGCGAAGAAAGCGTAGAACCAGAGCATCAGGGTGATCATGCTTGACCATACTCCATATAGTGTGGCGAATAGTCTCGGGTGTCTCCTTGGCAAGTGTCTCGTGGAACTGCTTGGTCTCGTTATACTTGTCCTCATCGGCAGACTCAGTTGGTGTCGAAGTACCGGATTTGCCCTTCTTGAACATGCCGAACCCTCGCTTCTTCTTCTGGTCACCATCAGCCGGGCTTGTCTCTTCCTTGGGCGACAGAATCTCGGCGCCAGAGCCCTCCTCGTCGGCGACCCCAGTAAGTTGGAAGACAGCGACCCATAGTTTACGAAGTTTTTCCTCTTGTTCAGGGGTCAGGTTTCCCGGACGTCCAGGGGGAACTTGAAAAGACATAACTTCAATCTCTTCTTCGATCTCTCCAGGTGGTGGCGGGTTGTCGGAGCTCCTCACAGGCCAAGCCGATAGAGCGACGACTGCTGCAATGACTGCTGCAGCAACAACAACAACAGTAGAGTGAAGCAAGTTAGCTTGAAGCGGGAGGTTGCCACTTGGATCGAAGCTAGTGGTGTCGGTAAAGGTTGTGAAGGACCTTCTGGCGACAACAGTTGAATATTCGAGAGTCTGAAGACTAGTTGGTTGTATTCTTGGGCTTGTAAGATATCTCGCAGTTACAAGACTCCTGGTGAAGACAGGGGTTGCTCGTGACTTGGTAAGGGGAAGCCTCAGTAAGCTGGAGGAAAGGACAGATGACCGCAACTGAATGTGGCGTGCCAGTGAGTGGGATGAATGGATAGATGGGTTATACGAGCATAAGGTTCGTCTCAATTGAGCCCTCATAGGTGAAGGAATGGGTTGGGGGAAGATACAGAAGAATCCAATTGCACGCGCGTAAACATGCGCCGCAAAAATTAAGTCGATGGATGTCGTCGTTTATGGGGATTTTAGAATGCGGGACAGCCCTTCCTGGCGTCGTATTGAGCTCCACCAATCCTCAAGACTTTGCAGGGACGAAGGACAGCAAATCCTTCAAGTGGCCTCAAGGAGATGAAGGCGCAGATACCAGCAATTGTTTGAGACAGAATACGAGATGAGGAGGTGCGAGTGTATGTAGGTAGTAGGTAATAAAAGGCCGACCAGTGTATTTTGAGGGCGCGTGCGGGATTGAAAGACATCGGCCCCCGCGGTTCCAGTTGGAGTGGACGGGTCACGTATCGACTGACGTAGGGGAATTGCTAGTGTCCGGAGTAATCGGGAACAAAAAGCTGGAGGCCTATTACAATCAGAATTTATTATGAGCTAAGAGCGAAATCAAATCATATATACAGATCCTGTTGTACCATGGTCATCTTGTGATTCTGCAAGTATCGTAGCCGAAGGATTTTCTCATTGTCATAACAACATGAATGGAATGGCATGGTAGATGTGTAAGTCATTATACTACATACCTAGGTAGGTAGCTGGAAGGCAACGTACTTGGCTGGGAGGAACAAATGGTACCCATAGGCCATATGATACACTAGAGGATACGTTTATTACAAAATTCCATCGCTCAGGGTCTTTAGAAGTCACGTTTGCATCTTTGACTCTGACATATTGGTGCTGGTCCCCTGTATTGTCTCCAACTGTTATTTACGAGATTCTATTAGACTGACGCGACAAGTCAGTGAGTCTAGGTTAAGCGCGGAAGATTTGGATATCCTGTCATCAGAGGATTAGAAAAATTAGCCGCCAGGAGCATAAGAGACGAAATAAATAGGTCAGCTTATGCTACTTAGGTTAGGCCTTTTAAACTGTTTATTTTTGTATCCTAAATCTCATAGGCCAACTTTTCTGGTACCCAGTAGCCTGTCTGCGAAAATTACATATTGAATAGTTCCAAGAAAGTACATTAAACATAGGTAAGCATCGCGATACCGTCAGTTGCAACGGAAGATATGTTTTTAACAACGACAAGCGGTATAAAGGAATATACCTGTGATTCTATCAAAGACTACTTACCTCCATTCTACCTTGACAGCTGGCGTGTCGTAAGAACGCCACGCCCACTAGCAGCCACAGTTCAAAACGATTGCGGGGACGCCACAAGTAACATGTTTGTTGACTTTCTGACAGTTCAACTTCAAGGTCGCGACTTGAAAACTGCGAAACTGCGTCTGCACTCTTGTCTTGGGGAATATACAGGGAAACTCGAGCAAGTCGGATTGATCATATAAGATAGCTTGAGACAGCACTTCAAGATGTCAACTACCCCCAAGGACGCCGCCAAGCGGTCTAACTCCCGTTCTCGAACTTCCAGACCTACGACCCCTCTGCGACCCTCGTCACGATCTTCTTTTCGCGACTCTGCACGCGGCGCTAGAGATCACGATGCGCCGTTTCCGTTGAACGCATTTGAGCCGGCCTTTGCCGAGCTTTCCGACGCCATGGCTGACCTCGAAGCGAATATGATGCACTTTCAGCTCATGCACGAGAGTCTGGCGAGATTCAGCGAGTCGTTCGCAAGCTTCCTTTACGGATTGAACATGAATGCTTTCTGTGTCGATTTTCCCGAGGTATATCTGCATAGTCTATTCGTTCCTTGTACTTCTACGGAAGCTGATACAATTCAATTGACAGGGGCCGGCTCCTGAATCATTCCGTCAAGATAGAACCAGACAAGAGCAACCAGCCGTAACCCCATCGAAATCCGAGGCTGACGCAGAGATGACATTTATGTAAGACCCCCGAAAGAATTTTCATCACATCATGTTCTAACTGGTGGCAGGACCACGGATGGATCATTTGTCGAGAACCCACCAACGACTACCAAGTCATCCAAGTTCACCACGCCAGAGCCTCCAAAACGACAATCACGTCTACCTGCAGCTCCAGGTCGAGGAACAACGGCGCGAGGTAGATCGACACGGGGAGTCGGACGAGGCCGGCCCAGTGGGCTTGCCAGGGCGCGCGGCCGAGGTGTGAGGTGAATACGATATGGTAGTCAACAGAAATAAACCGAAACGCCAGTTGCGATGCCATGAAAACCAAGCCTAGCTCCGATACGCCTCCAAAGCACCCGTCGCCTTTTCACTTCCCTATAGAAGATATCGAGATCGTATACGTTCAAGCATCCATGGCAATATCGTCGTCTCCATCGGCAAAGGTGCGCTTTTGGTTGCCGTTGTCTGTTCGCAAGCCGACAGCAGCCTCGGCCTCCTCTTGAGTATAAGGTCCTTCGGCGATCTGCTTGAGTCTGCAGGAGAGTTAACTTGTGGACAAAAGACTAGAATGTATACTCGTTGTTATCAGAGAGTAGCATACCTTCGCTTGTGAGGCTTTCCCTTTTGATGCGAAACTAGAGTAGAATCCGTATCAAACCACTTGGAGCACTCAACGCAATAGTGGCGTCCAAGACCAGGAAGATCCTCGGCAGCCTTGGTCTCCATGAATTGCTTCAGGTGCTTGGGTGACAGCATATCGGCCTTGACTTGATCGACATCCCGAGTCTTGCGTCGGGTCTTGGTGATTGTTCGCTTATTTGTGACACCCATGTTTGCTTCGTGATAAGGGACTGAGAGGCCCTGAATATATGCTGTCTGCTGTTGATTTCTTTGTTTCTTCAAGCTCAACGCTTAGCTGGGTAGTGGAGGTTGGCGATTTTCAAAAAAAGTTTTGGTGGAGATCAACCAACTGATAAGATATGCGGGGCTATGAAGTGCCAGCCACGTTTAGTGGCTATAATCATGGTGCCGCCACAGTATTCAATACTTACCTGCCTACCTTGGTAGGGATCTATGTATCATGATGAGAAGGTCATGGCCTCCCAGAAATGGAAAATCTGGGTAAGGTTGGGTTCTTGTTCGCTTGTATAGCACATAGAACTATATAAGTGAGCCACATCATCTGTATGGCTCGTTTGCGTCTGCCTTATGCGATAATAGAGATTCGTTGCAAGCTTCTAGAGGTCTTGCTTGATACTCACTGGAGGCTTACAACACCGTCTTGAACGAACCTGTTGTGTCTATACGTGATAGAATGACCTGTTTGGGCAGGCCTGGCTGACATTATGAAATGCTGGGTGTCAGGCATAGCCACACGCCCAGCTATCATGGACAATTGAATGGACTTGAAAACACATGGCAGACAGCGGGTCTGGGGCTCCGGCTCCAGGATTCACATCGGCAATGAGCAGACATCAAGTTTCAAACCATTCCCGCGAAGGTTTGCAAGGTTGTCGAATGGGTGTTCCTGTTTTCACTTCGATCGTATACCAGTGGTCAGTGTCGGGGCCACATGAGTATTAGTGGTTGAATCTGTCTACCTGGTAGGTCCCACGACGGGACTGAGAGCTGGTAACAAAGAATGGCAGCGGCCCCAAGAACTGGCAATAGAAATGTAATCGTCTTATCTGTTATTGGACAACATATATGGATTAGGCGGTCTGCGGTATGATATTTGGCAGAAACGCAATCGGGAGATGTACGCGCAGTGACCTAAGGGGGGGTGTGGTTTCGTGAGGACCTCATCTTGATCCATTTTAAGGGTTACCCCAATTTCTTTACGTTCGCAGATGAAGAAAAGGAACCTAGAAAGATAACTTTTAATCATATTCCTCGGCGACCGAGTACCAAGACCTCGGGCTTTCGCATGTGCGAAGATCATCTAGCGGCGACCGAAGATAAAGCCGCTTGTCCGAGGCTCCGCCGTGGTGAAACCCTACGTAGTACAAAGCGAGTCGATATTTTGCCCAAGCAGACTGCATCGTTTGTCAATGAAAGAGCGCACCGGGGTCTTGAAGAAAGACTAGACCCTTTCCGAATCACGATGCGGGAAATTGTTCATCGCCGGGGCCCACGCCGTAACGGGTGGCGCTGCGATGTCCGTACATAACGCCCGGGAATACTGGGCAGAGCAGAATCCAATGCAAACCAGCCGAGGGCTTAATCCGGGTGAACAGTCTCTGGTCAAGAGATGCCCTAGCATCGTAGACAACTCAGATGCGGATAGGTTCTTAGGTTCCCAAGCCAGATTATAGAGTTAGGTTGTATAGGGACAGAGCGAACTGCAAGTCTTGAACCGCGTTAATTAATGTCTGACCCCTCGCGACGGAGTAGTCTACTATTTTCAATTCAGGATCAGAGTCGTTACCCACATGTGTCAACTATGGACTTTCTAGGCCCACGGATCGAACTATTCGCATCTTGCCCAGGACAGTCCCAGGCATCGTCTTACGGAATTTGTCACAACTCATTAATACTAATTCTTCACTTGTTCGTTTCATCAAACATGTAATATCACTCACTCTTACCCGTTGGTCGCCGAGCCCAGTACCGAGAGGCGGATGTCGCTCGTAACGTCGAACCCAGCCGAGGAGGCCCGTCCACCTCCGGTCGGTATCCGGGGCAAATCTTGGGCTGGTGCCCGGCTAGTTCAAGAACCAGTAGCTCTGACGCGACCAGCGTTGCTGGGGGTCTTCCCTAGTAAATCAAATCGACCAGGGCTTTGACCAACCAATTATCGATTTTGATTGTAACTGGAATGGATGTTTCTGTCCTCGCTCACTGGCTACTTACTTTCTATGAGCGCTGTGCGGTCGCGTGAGAGATCAAAGGAAGCTCGGTGCTTTCGGCTCGGAAGGGGACAGTTCCATGATGCAAACGAGACAAAATCCTGAAATTATGCTACAGACAGACCATGACAATGTAGTCGCCATTGATTCTGCTTCTATTCTTGTGGGCAATATGTAAGTAGTATCTGTTCATGAATTTGACCAACTCAGGGACAGCAAGGTGGGGAGGGGTAGACAGAGGAAGGGAAGTGATGGCTGGTTTAGGATTCATAGGAAGTATGTACATATGTACTTGAGAACGAGCGTCTTTAGACAGGATCCAGGGAAAGGATACATCCAGCACAGTATGACGAACGGCCCTGGGGTCTATTGATTCTTGAGATAACCGTTGCTGAACTTCTGAAAATGATGTTGCTCGCAGCTCCCTCGGCAGAGTGGAGGTTTTCGGTTACTGTCCATGACGAAGGGCAGGTGCCGATTATTTTCTCCTAATCGCTTATTGGTCATTGACCTAGAGCTCCCCGCCTGCATTTGAGTGGAGAGAAATTAACTAGAAATCAACCTTGAGCCTGTCCCAGTGGACGCTTTGTCAAGTTTCAGTGGCCCTGTCCGCTTTATAGCACCTGTCCATAGAGGCTGACGGACCGCTAGCATATTCTCCACCACCAGCTTCGGCCAAGCAGCTTGGGGCTCTGGGGGTGTAGAATCTGAGGGTGTGAAGCTTCACAAGCCTTTGGGCCTTGAGTGAATTAGCCGGGGTAAGAGGGTTTGGCAGCACGAACGAGGGCAAGAGTGTGGTACTTGGCCTTACCGTGAAGTGACATCTGAATTGCACCGTATCTGTCTTGGTCAGTCTCGGCTGCTCTGGCTTTGCCCCGGGTCAAAAAACAACTCTCCACCTTGTCAGAGCCGTCGACTTTTTTCCTCTTCCTTTTAATAGTCCGACCTCCCCCTCTTCTTTCTCTCGTCGATCTTCTTCTGCGAGCGTCTCTCTTTTCCTTTATTCCTTGTGATACCCAGAGCATCTCGACTCCAAGTGTTTCTACACTCAATTGAGACACCTCAAATTTGAGTGATCAAACCACCCATCATGCTCGCTACCCGCCAGGTTCTGGGCAACATGTCCCGGAGCCGCGCCCTCGCTGGCGCTGCTTCTGGCTTCCGCCGCATGGCAACCGTGTCTGACAACCCTTTGGACAAGAAGGTAAGTTCAAAAACTATCTGGAGCTGTTCGCTTAATCCTACGACCTGTGCCGTGGTTTCTTGTATACTCGTGGTCGGCTGCGCAGACCCAAGACGTCATAGTGCATTGGCCAGTTCGGCTGTCAATCCACCGCGCTGCCGAGGGGTCTGCTCGATCCGCATGCTGTACCATGATTGCAACGAGGCATTGAAGCAGCAGTTGTGGAATCGGATAACTTCAAAATGAAAAATACTTGGAAGGACAACTGACTAACTGGCTCTGCTTGTACAGGTCCGCCAGAACAACTGGGAGGAGGGTAACTACATCAACTATAAGAAGATGTCCGAAAACCTTGACATCGTCCGCTCTCGTCTGAACCGACCCCTGGCATATGCCGAGAAGATTCTGTACTCTCACTTGGCTGATCCCCATGGCCAGGATATCCAGCGTGGTAAGAGCTACCTCAAGCTGCGACCTGATCGTGTTGCTTGCCAAGATGCTACCGCTCAGATGGCCATTCTCCAGTTCATGTCCGCTGGCATGGACAAGGTTGCCAACCCTACTACTGTCCACTGTGACCACTTGATTGAGGCTCAGGTTGGTGGTGCTAAGGATCTTGCTCGTGCTGTTGACATCAACAAGGAGGTTTACAACTTCCTCTCTACTGCCTGTGCCAAGTACGATATCGGTTTCTGGAAGCCCGGTTCCGGTATTATCCACCAGATTCTTCTCGAGAACTACTGCTTCCCCGGTGGTCTTCTCATTGGTACTGACTCTCACACTGTCAATGGTGGTGGTCTTGGTATGGCCACTATTGGTGTCGGTGGTGCTGATGCCGTTGATGTTATGGCCAACCTTGACTGGGAACTTAAGGCTCCTAATGTCATTGGTGTCAAGCTAACCGGTCAGCTTAACGGCTGGACTGCTCCCAAGGATATCATCCTCAAGGTTGCTGATATTCTCACTGTCAAGGGTGGCACTGGTGCCATCGTCGAGTACCACGGTCCTGGAACTGATGCTATTTCTTGCACTGGTATGGCTACTATCTGCAACATGGTATGTGACTTCTATCAATCGGGACTTCTGAAGGCTTGCTAACATCGCACAGGGTGCTGAAATCGGTGCCACTACCTCTGTCTTCCCCTTTAACGACCGCATGTACGACTACCTCGCCGCCACCAAGCGAAAGGAGATCGGCGACTTCGCCCGCTCTTACGCCCACGGCCTCCGCCCTGACGAAAACGTCGAGTACGACCAGCTCATCGAGATCAACCTCTCTGAGCTCGAGCCTCACATTAACGGCCCTTTTACTCCCGATCTGGGAACCCCCATCTCCAAGTTCAGCCAGGCTGTTAAGGAGAACGGCTGGCCCGAGGAGCTCAAGGTCGGCTTGATCGGCTCTTGCACTAACTCCTCCTACGAGGACATGACGCGCGCTGCTTCCATCGCTCGTGATGCTCTCAACCACGGTGTCAAGGCCAAATCTGCTTTCACTGTCACCCCTGGTTCCGAGCAGATCCGCGCCACCATCGAGCGTGATGGCCAGCTTCAAACTTTCGAGGAGTTTGGCGGCATCGTTCTTGCCAACGCTTGTGGTCCTTGCATTGGCCAGTGGGACCGACGTGATGTCAAGAAGGGCGAGGCCAACTCTATCATCTCTTCTTACAACCGTAACTTCACTGGCCGAAACGACGGCAACCCCGCCACTCACTCTTTCGTCGCCTCTCCCGATCTGGTCGTCGCCATGTCTATTGCTGGCTCCCTCCACTTCAACCCTCTCACCGACACCCTGAAGGACAAGGACGGCAAGGACTTCAAGCTTGCGCCTCCTACTGGTGATGGTCTCCCATCCCGAGGTTACGACCCCGGCCAGGACACTTACCAGGCTCCCCCCAAGGACCGCGCCAGTGTCACTGTTGATGTTGCCCCTACCTCCGACCGTCTCCAGATCCTCACTCCTTTCAAGCCTTGGGACGGCAAGGACGCCAAGGACATGCCCATCCTGATCAAGGCCAAGGGCAAGACTACTACTGACCATATCTCTATGGCCGGTCCCTGGTTGAAGTACCGTGGTCACCTTGACAACATCTCCAACAACATGCTGATTGGTGCCATCAACGAGGCCAACGAGGAGGCCAACAAGATCAAGAACTACACCACTGGTGAGTGGGGCGCTGTTCCCGCTGTCGCCCGTGACTACAAGTCCAAGGGCATCAAGTGGGTTGTCATTGGTGACTGGAACTACGGCGAGGGCTCTTCTCGAGAGCACGCCGCTCTTGAGCCCCGTCACCTTGGTGGCCTCGCCATCATCACTCGTTCTTTTGCTCGTATCCACGAGACCAACCTCAAGAAGCAGGGTATGCTGCCCCTGACCTTCTCTGACCCTGCCGACTACGACAAGATCCGACCCGATGACAAGGTCGACATCCTCTGCACCCAGCTTGAGGTTGGCAAGCCCCTCCCCCTCGTTGTCCACCCTGCCGATGGCAGCAAGTCCTTCGAGGTGCCCCTGTCCCACACCTTCAACGAGGCCCAGATCGAGTGGTTCAAGAACGGCTCCGCTCTTAACACTATGGCCAAGGCTACCAAGAACTAAAGAAAGAACGAAGTAAAGACGAGCAATTTGATTTATTTTTGGGTTACAAGCGGCGTATATCCTGATGCTCCCATGTTGGGTTTTGAGAGCAGGCAGTAGAGGGGCTATCAACGGACGGTATATGTCTTGAACGTTGACTGCTCATGTTTTTATTACATAATTGTAGCAAGGGAGTAGCCATGCTTTCATTAGTGGTAACAAAATTCAAAATGTTAAATTACTTTGCAATCTTTTATGCGCGTGAATATGTGCAACTGGCCAATACTTGCTCATTATTGTGGGTGATAGTTGGGGTTGTGATCGTCATTTATACGTAAGAAATGTTCGATCTGATCGCTTGTGGCCGTGCACTTCCCGTCACGTGCACACCTCAGCCACATCTTGACTGCCAGTGCCTGTTGTCCAGTTTCACTTGACGATCTTTCTTCGAAAGACATTCAGGGCGTGGAAGTAATTCTGGGTTTGAATCGCGGTTCATTATTTGTGCAGAATCCGCAGAATCCCGTGCTATCTCTTCTTTTCAGTCCGTGTGCGCCTCTTGCAGACGTCTTGGGACTTCTCAATTCCATCACTGTACCAGCAACTATTCATTCCTTCAAACCACGTACTGGCCGGCTACTCCGAGTAGCGCCAATCGATAAAGATGCGACCTCGTCTTCAGAACTTCAACGCTTTACGGGCTCGATCCTATCTAACAAGGCTACCATTATTCACTCGACTCATCGTCCTCGCTATTGTTGCTCTTTCAATCGCATCGCTGCAATCTGTATGGAACTTACGAGAATGGGGCGCCCTCATTCCTGAAGAGATCAGCATTACAAACGGTATTGAGAACCGCTTTGTATAGGACGTGAACCTGTGCTAAATAGAGTTTGTTAAACAGCATACCGACTATCGACATTCCCATTAATACATCTCAACGTCATCCATGCGGTCCTGAACCTTTTGGCGCTTACTCCTCTGATGGAGCGATTCGAGACTGAACACGGTACCCTGACATCTCTTGCCCTGTTCTTTGGACGTAAGAAAACCGAGTCCTGCTGGGGAAGAAAAATGGGATCTGACTGTGTCTGTTATAGCGTTGACGTCTATACCCGCCGTCGTCTACGTATTGATCGAGCGATGCATATTCCGAGCAAACCAAGGGGTTCTAGGAGCTAGGTACGTGATAGCGGAAACATGAGTCAAAACCATTGCTAACAATTATGTGTAGCATGTGGGTATTTACTCTGTTGGCGATGGAGTCTATTCAAACTTACAAGAACAACCCCCATTTCGTCATCGGCACAGTCAATATCCCAACCTGGACAACCCCCTTAATAATGAGTTTGGTTGTAGCCGCGTTGATCCCTGGAACAAGTCTCTTGGGTCACCTTTGTGGTATCGCCATCGGATATGTTGGTAAGTTTCTATCACTATAATTTCTCCGCATCACGGCCTGACATCTGTAATAGCTGGCTTTGGCTATGCTAAGCTACTTGCACCCCCGGAATGGGGTCTTCGGTGGGTTGAGAACCGACTCAATCTTCTCAAGATTCTTCCGCACTATGTCAGCATCGACAAGACAACATACGGTCGATTCGGTGTGCTGCCTACAACTAACCGTCCGGGCCCTAGTGGAAGCGCAGCGACAGAGCTTGCAGGCACGACCCAGCGTCTTGGGCCTTAGACGGGAAACATGATACGTGTGCGCTTTTGTATAACTGGGCAGCAGTACGATAGTGCCTGTTGCACACTCCTTTTCAGATTTGTACTATAGAAAGGGCAGATTTCTCGAAGCATTTCATATGTCAGGAACAGACGCAACGATTAAAACAAATGGAACGAATAGATAGACGTGCTGTGGGGTAGATATCCGTTTATGTTGAATCTTGTTACCAACAATGCCGGATATCGATTCTCACGTTAATGGACGAGGTGGATGAGAGTTGGAAATTGAAGTCATGATCAACCACGTATACTTGACACAATATGCCTTCACCTTCACCATGTCTCAGTGTTCAAAAGCTCGATGTATGCTTGTTGACCTCCGAGTTAAATGTTCTGTCCGTCTACATTTATTGGAGTTTCAATCTCCTATGCCCGATAACATTGATAGGTAGGCCTGGTAGGTAGGTAGATCGACACGACCCCCGGTAACCGCATAGCCTGCCCCGCATGCAGGCCCCCTGGCTCGGGAGCTTTGCTCGTAAGAGGTAAGCTGTCATGAAGGTACGTACCCTTTTTAATGAATGAATTGATCCCGATGTTCACGACAACCTCAAACCTTCAATCTTTGAGGAAACCAAGTCTTGTGTCGCATAGATATTGGTTCGACCATGTCGCGACTTCTTTGTAAGTACTAACTGAATACAGACAGATGTACGCTTTGCGAACCCTCCACGCTAATGCATTCATCCATAGCATCGGCTCTCTCGCTACGTCGCGACCCTCGTATCCTGAAGCTTCCCCCTTATTTGTCCTTCCTCTGCATCGCGGTCGGTGTAATCTGGCTGTTTCTTCTGCCCCTGAACGAATACTCGCGGCGAACATATATCTCAGAGAACGCTCTGCTACCTGGGCAGGTCCACACGTATTTTGGAGGAAGCGAACAAAATATCTTCCGTGCATACCGCCACGAGGTTGATGATGTTGTCAACAAGAGCAACTACGAGTGCGTTATGAGCTTGTTAACGATTCGATTGGCCTAATGCTAACACAATTGGCTGTATTAGGGTCAACGATAGGCTGGACAAGATTCTGACCGGTGTCGGACTCAAGGTAGGACGTCAGAACTACACCTACAACGCGGCTGGCCATGAGTACTCAGGACAAAATCTCTATGCTATCTTGCAAGCTCCACGTGGTGATGCTACGGAAGCTATAGTTTTGGTTGCTGCATGGAAAAACGTTGAGGAGCAGCTCAACCGTAACGGCGTGTCTCTCGCCTTAACTCTTGCCCGTTACTTTAAACGTATGTGCCCCTGAAAGATTCGAGAGAGACAAAAGAGGGACTAACAAGTACAGGCTGGTCCCTATGGTCCAAAGACATCATTCTTGTGTTCCCACCCGATAGCAAGACAGGCACACAGGCTTGGGTAGACGCATACCATGATGCCCACAACCCTGAGCTCGTGGCCCCTCTACCTCTGAAGTCCGGCGCTCTCCAAGGTGCTCTTGCTATCGACTACCCTCAAGAGCAAAGCTTCAAGTCTGTGCAAATAATCTACGACGGACCCAATGGACAGCTTCCCAACCTCGATCTTATAAACTCCATAGTCAACATTGCTGGTGGCCAGATGGGCATTGGCACTTCTATCCAGAAGATGACAGAGCACGCGGGCACTTACCCCGATCGTCTGCAGACTATGCTACGTGGTATGATGAACCAAGGCCTCGGCTACTCAGCTGGTGCTCATAGTAGCTTTATCCCTTATCACGTTGACGCCGTTACCCTGCAGCCTTATGGCGAAGGGTGGCATGACGAAATGGCTATGGGTCGCGTGATTGAGGGTTCATTCCGGAGTTTGAACAACCTGCTTGAGCATCTGCACCAAAGCTTCTTCTTCTATCTGTTGATGCAGACCGATCGGTTTGTCAGTATTGGAACTTACCTTCCAAGTGCCATGCTGATTGCTGCCAATTTTACCATAATGGCCATCGCACTCTGGGTAAAGAGCGGCCAGACGCCAGCGACAGAAAAGTCTAAGGAAAAGGACTCGGATACTTCTGTTGAAGCGACACAAGCTGGAAGAGATCTATTTGTTCCACTGGGTGTCGTTGCTGTCTGCCAAGGCCTCGCGGCCTTGCCTCTATACACCTTCAACCATCTTCCTGCCAGGGTAGGTGTATCTACTCACTCGCTCCGAAACATAGGACTGACAATATTTAGTTGCTCTCTCCTGCATTTGCCGGCTTCTCCGTCGTGTCTGCCATCCTTCCCTTCGCCATTTCTCGCCTCTTAACACTGTTCACCAAGCCCACCATCCAACACTTCCAGCTCACAAAGTCTTTTTCTTTGCTCGTTTTGGGGATGTGCCTCTCGACTCTGGCTACCCTTAACTTCTCTCTCGCCTTCCTTGTCGGCGTGCTCTCTAGCCCCCTGAGCTTTGTTCAGCCTGTCAAGAACACAGCCCTGCGTTGGTCTTTGGCTGGATTGCTCAACATTGTAGCCCCACCCACGGTAGTGTATGCTGCAGCCCACTTCTGGGATATCAGCATAGCGAACCTGTTAAAGGAGGCAAGCTTCGGGTGGAATGTTTGGGGTATGTATACGCCCGTCGTGGTTTGGTGTCTTTGGTGGCCTGCTTGGCTGGTGGGCATGGTCAACGTTTTTGGAGAGGTCACCGCTTGAAATAAAAGAGTAGGTGGACTAACTGGCTGTAAGATATTGCATTTATAAGAGATAGTGTCTGCGGAGCTACAAGATTTGTTCCTAGGCTTCACAAAGTGGCCCTGACACCAAGTATGGAATAGACTAAGTTCAGAATTAAGAGTCTTGCTCTGGGTAAAATGTCATCATCTACCACTAGAGAAGTTTCTATCTGTCTATACTGTACACATTGGTTCCTTTTGTGTCCTATGCCCCCCCAAACACTCTTACCGGTTGCATGTACTACGCGGCCCACACATCCTTACCAGCCGACTCGATCCAGTTACCAAGTTGGTTGACGCTTGAGTCCCAGTCAAGCAGTCGCTGACGCATGGCGGCGATCTGCTTCATGTCGAGTACCTTGGGTTGAACCCAGGTGATTTGCGCAACACCATCTACCTGGTCAATGGTGCCTCGCAGTAGGCCAAGGCTCAGAGCTTTCATGATGAGATGCTCAATCTCCTCTGGACGAACCTTGGTTTCCTGGGCAATAGTGGCAAAAGTGAGGGTCCGGTCGTGAGGAGCACGACGGAAGACGGCCTCAGTGAGGGCAGAAAGGTAGATCTTCTGGCGAAGATGTGTCGAGTTGCTCTTAAGAAGTTTGTGAGAATCGACTCGATCCGACAATTGATCGTAAGCTGCAAGATCGCCACGGTTGAAGGCAAAAAGCAGATCTCGCATCCAAGAGTGCTCGCTCTTAGCCAGTACGTCGAGAATAGGGTGAAGGAGAAGTTCTCCAAAGTTGTAGATGCTGGTTGAGACGAGAGCAGCAATGCTGAGGTGGTAAGCCCGTTTGTGTCGCTCTTCGGGGGAAAGCTCGTTGATATCGATACATGCAAGGTAGAGAAGGGCAGTACGGTAGTAGTTGGAGAAGTCCATCTTGCGCTGAAGGAGGGGTTAGCGGGGTTTCATATAGGTATCCCAAGTCCTGGGATTAGAGCCGGAAGCTTAGCGTTTATACCTGGTAGTAGATAGCGTTTGCATCGTAGAAAGCAGCGTGGACAACATTCTCAACAGAATCGAACGAGTCCAGTATCCTCTCGGCTGTATCAAGATCCTTACGCGCTCCATCTAGTTCCTCCAAGTCTAGCTTTGCTTGGGCGACGGCAACCAGAGCAAAGACATAGGCGTCTTGGGAGTTCTCGTTGTCAACCTTCTTGGCGACTGATTGTAGGAAGGAAAGACGCTCCTCGTCCTCTATAACAACCAAGCATCATCGATCAGCAACCCGCCGAGTTCGGGCATATTACATGGGGACCTTACCATCGCACTCTGTTGCCGCCTTCAACGCTAGGTCCACAAGCTTCAGCTGATTGATTTTATCGGCGAACTTGAGAATAAAAACTCTGTAGAATTGTAGCCTTTGGGGGGCGCTCTCGGGATGGCTGAAGAAATCGATGAGGGCATCAGTAAGCTGGTGCCAGAGCTTTCGTTCCCAGAAGTTCTCGAAGTCGAGAATGAGAGGCTGCAGCTCTTCGGGAGCTTCATCGCGCTGCTCAGAAAGAAAGTCGGCAATAGCGTCGTTACTCATGTTGGCTGTTATGTATGTGATATCGGTGGAATCGGGGAGTATGGGTGACGTGCACAGCTAGCTAGCTTGCCTGCCCTTTCGGTTCGTAGAGTATATCTTGCTGAACCAGGGCTATTCTTATTAAAAGGTCGTCACTAAATATCGAATTCCCGCCCTTGTTCAATCGATCGTAGTGTCGTTAGGAAGTCGTCGCGGTGATCGGTGAAAGTGATATATGTTTGTGAAGGTCGATAGTTACTGCAGTGGAGATAGAGGGAGGTCCTTAGCTCACCAGTGAGGCTATCAGGCAGCCTGGTTGTCGCAACGTCGAGAAGCACGGACCATTCTTGCCTTTGGAAGACCACCTCAAAACTAAATGACCAATGACAGACTGCAAGATTTCAGTGACCCGTCACGTGATCTATAATTACCGTTCCCCGAGCCTCTACCTTGGCTAGCATCACCAAACATTGCCTACGTATTGAAGACGAGACGATCTACGGCCAATTGCGAGGCACAACAGCGTTTTGTCACGCAACCCGTTTATTCGCAACAATGGCTTCGCCTCTCCTTGCTGCGCGGGTAGCCCGCAAAGCTTCTTTCAATGTCGCCGGCAAGCGATTGCTTTCCGATATTTCCATTACTCGAACTGGCAAGCCTATCATGCGTGTTGAGGGTGGCCGGTAAGCTGAACCATGGCCCATTGGCATTGTCGAGCCTGTTTCTAATCTCTTTTCTTTTTGTTTAGTTCATCCCTTGGAGGTACGACGATCGAGCTACGATGTCCACGAACGACACTAACGAAGAGCAACCAGGCCATACCGTTACCGTATTTGGCGCAACCGGCCAACTGGGACGATACATTGTCAACCGACTGGGTGAGGCAACCTTATATTGGATCCTGGCAGTGGGAGATGAGCAATTGGAATACTAATACGAGTATCAGCTCGCCAAGGATGTACCGTCGTTATTCCCTACCGTGAGGAGATGGCCAAGCGTCATCTCAAGGTCACGGGAGATCTCGGCCGGGTTGTCTTCATTGTACGCCCCAATTGCGCTGAATACTGTCAGGAGCTTTCCGGTAACCTCTTACTTAGGAGCACGATCTTCGAAACACCCCTTCAATCGAGGCCAGTGTGCGACACTCAGATGCTGTTTTCAACTTAATCGGCCGTGATTATCCAACCAAGTATGTTGATACAAGAAGGACTAAAGCGAGAAAAAGGGGAACTAAATGACTGCCAGAAACTTTTCTCTGGAGGATGTGCACGTCGAGGGTACCGAGCGAATCGTTGAGGCTGTCTGCAAGTATGATGTCGACCGATATATCCACGTTTCTTCGCACAGCGCCAACTCTCACTCCACCTCTGAATTCTACCGCACAAAGGTTTGTAGAAGTCCTGCTTCACCTAGGAGGAGAGACTGATCAAACGATTTAGGGCCGAGCTGAGGAAGTTGCCCGCAGCCTTTTCCCCGAGACCACCATCGTCCGCCCTGCCCCCATCTTTGGTTTTGAGGACAACCTCCTGTTGAAGCTGGCTGGTGTCACCAACCTTTTTACTTCCAACAACATGCAAGAGAAGTTCTACCCTGTTCACGTAAGTTGTAGTGAAACTGATCTCTCGGTACCAAAGAAATGCTAACAGCCATAGTCCATTGATGTCGGTGCTGCTCTTGAGAAGATCTTCTTCGACGACACCACTGCTGGACAGACCTTCGAGCTTTACGGACCTAAGAAGTACAGCATGGAGGAAATCTCTGTTATGGTTGATAAGGAGATTTACAAGCAGCGACGACACGTCAACGTGCCAAAGGCTATTCTGAAGCCTGTCGCTGAGCTGCTGAACAAGGTACTTTGGTGGCACACCTTGTCAGCTGATGAGGTTGAGAGAGAGTTCTTGGACCAGGTCATCGACCCGAAGGCCAAGACCTTCAAGGACCTTGGCATCGAGCCTGGTGACATTATCAACTTCACCTACCACTACCTGGTGAGTGCTGCCAACTATCATGTTGCAATATACAAACTGACCCCTACCAGCAAGGATTCCGAAGCCAGAACTTCTACGATCTTCCCCCTGCGACAGAGAAAGAGAAACGGGAAGAGAAGAAGTACATCCACGTCTTGGATGAATTGTAAAGAAAAGGGATCGGATTTTTGCGTGCCATGGATGCTGGAAAGGCAATTGAAGATCAAGGGCTGAGCGGACAGGTCAATAATAGTCCGTGTATATAGGACCGCATAGACTAGAGGTGTGCGAGATCCAACAATTGTACAGGTTTTCTTTGGGTTGAAAGTATATCAGTTAACTAATTGAAGTTCAGAAAGGAAGTCAGTCCATATTTAACTACCCTATAGTGATCTTCCTTCATGCAACTTTCATGTACGAGCGAGAGTCTAGACCATTAGCAGAACAGCAAAGAGGACCCCGCCGAACCTTCGCACAAAACCCTTGATCGTATCCATAACCTTTGCGCCCAGTCAGTCGTACATCGAGATAAAGAAGAGCAGTCTCGACTACAATTTTCCGATGTCTTTTGATGGTGAAGAACCCATGTAGGAGAGCTTCAGATTCCCTTGTCACATGCCGCGCCCCATCTTACTGACTTTAGTTTGTCTGCAGAAGCCTCTCGAGTCACGCTTTGGCCGCGTTAGCCGAATTCCACGCCGAAAAAGATGCCCATGAAAAGACGTTCCAGAAGTTGAGGACCGGCGCCGCTCCCAGAGCCGGAGCCGGACTCGGGGTAGTCGAGCCGGAGGACGAAGACCCCGTAGCAGAAGACGTGGACGACCAGCCGCTGAGCATGGCCGCCTTCACGGAGGATTGGAACGAATCGCAGTTTTGGGTACGTAAAACGAGGTGCAGAAAACAAGGCACAGAGTAGATCTGTTGTCCAGTGGCCTTTCGCCTTTGGCTACACCAGTGGAGATGGCTTCTCGGATCGGCTCCTGGGATCTTGCATCGAGTGATGGGGTATTTATTACGTACTGGTCTGGCATTGGATGCTCTTGGCGCGAGACGTGCGCCCAGCGACAGACGACAACTTCATGATATTGACAATCTAAAAAAAAAAAAAAAAAAAAAGAATAAAAAGAAAAAAGAAACACTAAGAAAAACTGACATTTGGCGATTTAGTTCTTGGACGAAACTGCCTTTGCCCTGGCCGATCAGCTCCTCGATGGTGCATCGTCGAGTTCAACGATTGGTGTAGTGTCGACACCAAGTGTGTTCATTGCACTCAAGAACCGACTCGTGAGTAATATCTTTAGAAATTCCAGGCCTTGCTTAAAGAGGGCATGTGCACAAGAAATGCGTCCACTAACCGTTGTCGTATAGAGATTCTGGCCTGTCCAAGATCGACCAAAGCTGGTGTTGTTTGAGCATGACCACCGGTTCAGTGTCTTCCCTGAATTCGTATTCTACGACTTCCAACGGCCCCTCCAACTTCCACGTACGGCTGCTCTGATATCCTAATGTTGT
This sequence comes from Fusarium sporotrichioides, assembly GCA_019054645.1. Taxonomy (NCBI): domain Eukaryota; kingdom Fungi; phylum Ascomycota; class Sordariomycetes; order Hypocreales; family Nectriaceae; genus Fusarium; species Fusarium sporotrichioides. The sequence goes on from JAHKNS010000003.1 coordinate 5,083,815, forward strand.
GCGCGGTCTACTAACTTGGTATTATCAGATAACCTGAAGGGCAGTTTGGACAGTGTTATCATTGACCCTCCTTTCTTCAGCAATGACTGCCAAACAAAGTGTAAGTTATACCTTGATGTTTTAAGCAGTCCTCACTATGCGGTCTCGCGGAGGAATCTTTGTAACTCAGAAGCATATCTTCAAGCATCCTTCAGTACTGACGTGCCATCTACTCAGTTGCTTTGACCGGTCGCTGGCTAATTAAACCAAACTCACCCCGTGTCATTGTCTGCACTGGCGAGCGAATGGCTCCTATCATCGACAAGCTTTATAAGTCTGTCGGAGTTTACCCAACCACGTTTGAGCCTGCCCACGCAGGCTTGAGCAATCACTACTATTGCTACGCCAACTTCGAGAGCTCGACCTGGGATTGGCGATCGGACGAATCCGATTAGTATGGTGGAAGGACGGAACTGCAAAGTGTTTGAGAGAAGAAACTTGCTTATCGAAACCCGCCGGAAGAGTCGTGAGAAACATGGCCTGACAACTGACTGAAAGTACGTCAGGCCCAACAGTATATCCAACTTACCCACGGGGATGAACGTGGATTTTGTCAGCCTATCCGCGAACTCAGAAGTTCGCCAGCTAGCAGAAAAGTTGGTCTGTAATCATGCTTAGAGTACAAAAATAAACAGCCTAAGAAGTCCAATCTAAGTAACATAACCTGACCTACTAATTTTGTCTCTTATACTTATCGCGGCCAATTTTATCTGATATTCTGAGAAGTATATGGAGATAGATACCGTGCAATATCATGCATGTTAAGACTATGCTACTACAGGTATAAATGAAACTGAATGCCCACGCCATGCAATGCATCAAATTCCACTTGTCGGTTGCCGATGAACATGATTTCTGTTCACCTGGATTCCATGCCTATTGACGCCTCTCCCACACGCCCAGCTCATGACATTTTCTGCCCACCGTTATACGAAATTATGCTCAGAGGTTAACCCAGTGAGCGAATAATATAGAAGAGAAGATAGGCTTGGGCCCCAAGAACGTCAGACAAGCTAGCCAACTCTACTTTATGATCATTGAACTTGAACCACTTTTCCATGTGTTAGTGCTGTATTGTTCTCTCGAATACTGACACAACTCACTTGATCACCAACTCGACAGTACGATGTGTAGTGGCCAGTGTCTAGCTCACCGACGTGTACCACGACGCTGAGTAGATCATATGTACAAGACCGCTCTAGCTCGAGGCTTTCTCGGCTGTCGTGATTTCGAACTCGATTGGTGTAAGGCATCATATTGAGTTGTAGCGGGAACTTGACTTCGTTGTCCACTTTGGAGGCAGCGCGGTCGTGTCGGCCGTGCCTGTACTCAAAACGCTAGGATATCCTTAGTATGGTGCATCATCGTGGTTGGCACAAGGCCATCGCTTACCTTAAGCTGTATCGACAGCACATTTGGCAGCCGCTTTATGCTGGTGTGTCGTTTCGCTTGTTGGGTCCCATTGCAGTTGTTACATCGATACTCGCACTTGTCGTACTTGATGTATTCCTCATCCAGGCAATCCTGCAAGGAGACAGTGGGCTTCTTCTGTCCTGTCTTTTTACTCTTCTTTTGAACAACATTTTCGAGGCCTAAGCTCAGGTCTAAGAATGACTGGATAGAGTTGCTTTGACCAGAGCAGTTCTGGCAGGTTGTTGTTGTTTGCATCTTACCATAAAATGTCTGATGCATAATACAGTTGCAACTATGCTCGCTGCCGATCTCTGGCTTTTTGCCATCTCCATTGCGCTCGTGGAGCTCTTCAGCTAAGAATTGGAAGAACTCGTGGGCATCTTGTTCCTTGGTGGTAACAAGATTCTCGAACGCCTTTTTCTCCGAAATCCAGAACCCCGACAAGATATTCGCAGCGGTGTAGCCATTAGTTGTCTCTAATGCATAGAAATCTTGAAACATGTCATCCATGGCACAGCTCAAACAATGAGGGACCTGGCAGTCACTGCTCTGGTGACCATCGCTGAGATAGAAATTTCTGAGCAAAGGATTGTGCAAGAAACTCTGTAGAACGACATTCTGATAGCAGGTGGCACCGGCGTTGTAAATGCCGCGTAGGCCGTTGGCTCGGCATGAAGCGGTGTTTGTATTGTTAGAAATAAACCGCGGATCATCCTTAAAAGAACCCGTAAACAACTCGTCGTGTTTCCTCTTCCGGCCTATATAACAAGTCATGGTCAGTAAGAGGACCTTTACAAAGATTGCTGTTTTCTCGTCGTGGTTGAGAGACACTGAATGTCAAACCCTGAAATGGCGAGACTTACCAGAAAAAGAACCAGTTCCTATCTTTCTCACCCGTAGTTCCTCAAGAGTTGGATCCCAGATATAATCGTCGCATATCTGACAATAAAGGCAACCACTTCTTGAGTCGACATCTGCGCCATGTTAGCGGAGCACTAGGAGGCGACAGAATGCAACCAACAAAAGCGATGCTGCTTTTTGGTCCCATGCCTTAAGCGTTCTTCTTCGGTGACGGTTGATGGACATTGCAGACACAGGTAATTCGAGGTGAGCGATGTGACGGGTCGGCCGTCTAGCGTCGAGGTCTGAGGAACGATCGGTGTCGCATCAAAGATGCCGCGGAGAATCAACTTGTAGTGTGTGATAGAACTGTTCATTACCTCCTGGTTTTTGCTCAGGAGGAGTTGTATGTGTTCTATAGCAGTTAGAAAACGGCGAGGAAACAGTAATTGAAGCGACGGAAAAGACGAGGAGGGCGTACCACAGCCAAACATAGGCAATCCAGGAACCGGCGACTTCACCCTGACATTCTTAGGAGAGGCTGGAGTTGTTGGCCGTGCAGACATTATGGGCGGTTGAGTCTTCCGCGATGGGCTCAAGCTGGGCGAGGATGTGAAGCTCTTGTAGAACAAGGTTCTGGTGAAAGGCAACTCGAATGGGCGATCAGAGGTAGGAGGCGAAATTTATCGATAGACCCAACGCCAGCGGGTACGGTATCGTGCGGGAGACAGCTTTAACTCGATTGTGATTGCATCGGTGGTTCTTGATTGTTCGTCTGGCGACTTGAATGGCGAGGCACAGGCTGAAAGTCGGACAATTGCTCGCCTTTTCCCGTCGAGGGCTGAATTAATAAGAGGGAACGGAGTGTTATGAAGAAGAAAAGATTTAGACGTCGGTAGCCTTCCAGGACAGAAAAGATGATGGGCAGGATCTTTGAGCTGGCTGGTTTTATTCGGAATTAATACATTGATGGAATGAATGGGAAATGCAAGAATGGTCGGGCCAGCGCGCGCAGAAGTGAAGCCACTGTAACTTAAACTATATCAGGGACAGGGCAGGAGAGAGCCCGACAGACGGGAGAGATTGCAGCAGGTGCAGGCTGCCTTAGTGCGTACCTTGTCGCCTGAGATTGGCGGAATAGGTACATCATAACCGTAAAAATTACACCCTTGTCATACAGGGCGGGCGATAAGATAAACATGCAGCATATATTAAGCCAGGCCCCCAAAAACATGAACGTGATCAACCAACTAGTACTCCGTAGGGAAAGTGATTTGTAGGCTCAGTAACTTAATAGTATTACAATTCATATTTTATAGAAGGAAACATAGAGCAAAGGAAGTGTTAGACTTCAGTCTTAGACATTAGAAATTGCAAAAAACCATCAAATAGAAAGATATATACTCGAGTTAGTATGCATTTTTTACACAGGCTACCTAGGTAGGTATTTAAATTCAATATAATGAGTACTAACTGGTAGGTAATGGGCTTAGGTAGTATCGATGTAGGTACCTGGTGCCTACTAAGGTAGGTACCCAACTACACTCAAGTGCTCTCTCTGAAGGAGCTTTGTTAATGTGAAGCTTATTCCTGCTGCTACCAAACAATCGCCCACTACCTACCTATGTAGCACCTGCCACAACAGTTGTGTTGCAACTTGAGCCGAGGTTTACCAATCCTCTCCATTCAATCCCTTGTAGGTAATCGGGTGACTTGCCTAAACCTGTATGTTCTGGGTGCCTGCGTTATTAGATAAAGTCTTTAGCCTACCTGTCACATTTGCAACTGAGCTCAAACAAACTTGGACAAACAAACAATCCTGGACTCATTCCCGGACCACTTTCAGGAAGTCTCCACATAACCTCAGTTATTAACTCACCGAATCCCCGGCTCCGATTCACTGCATCCAGCCCCGGATTTTGGGTGTTCTGATAGAGCGGTCGACAATTCAAGGATCATGGCAACGCAACTTATTGCTCTGCCGGCCGTAGAACGTCTCAGCCCTGCTTGCATACGCGTTCTGGGTGGCAATCCAGGCAAATTCACTCTTCAGGGTACGAACACTTACCTTCTTGGCACAGGCCGAAGTCGACTCCTCATTGACACGGGCGAGGGGCGCAAGGCTTGGATCACTTCGGTTCGCGAAATACTGCAGCAGGAAAATGCAACTATCGACACTGCCTTAATCACGCATTGGCATCATGACCATACCGGTGGTATCAAAGATCTCTTGAGTACCTCGCCTCAGACGAGAATCTACAAGCACACTCCCAAAGAGGGACAGCTCGACATAAAACATGGCCAGCGCTTTGAAGTTGAGGGTGCGACCTTGACAGCTGCATATACGCCAGGACACACCAAGGATCATGTTGTATTCGTGCTTGAAGAGGAAGATGCGATGTTTACTGCTGACAATGTCCTCGGCCAGGGCACAGCTGTTTTTGAGGATCTGGTCATATACCTACGGAGTCTCGAAGAGATGAAACCTCTCTTCAAAGGCCGAGCGTACCCCGGACATGGACCAGTCATAGAAAATGGACCAGCGAAGATTGCAGAATATATTGCCCATCGGCGACAGCGGGAAGAGCAGGTCGTTCGGACCTTGAAAACGGGACCTGGAGACGCAGAGACGAATGATCCCGCGTCATGGTCGGCGTGGACGGCGATGGAATTGGTTGAAGTGATCTACAAGGATGTGCCAAGGGATCTTTATCCAGCTGCTTGTGGCGGTGTTTTGCAAATTCTGGGTAAGCTGGAAGGCGAGGGTAGCGTGGCTCATGATGGTGAGAGATGGAGAATGATTACAGATAACCGGTCGTCGCTATGAGACGGTGGTCTTTGAAGGAACAAGGTCGTCTCAAAGGAACATCTTGGTTACTTTGACAGGGCATTTCTGTGTGTTGAAGCGCATTACCGTATATGCATACTGACTTGGAAAATGCCTTTCACACATAAATATTGGCTGTGACTGACCAGTAGATAGGAAGGCCATGTGTGTAGTAAAAAGCAAATGTTTCGGCATTGCAAATTCGGGTTTTTTTTTAAACCAAAGGCCGATATATAGTTATAGTAAAAGTACCAGGACTTCACTAGAAACTCGGCCGCGACTCGATGAAATGAAATGAGAGCATCACATCGGCAGCTTCGGACCTTTCCTTCACATCATTCGGTTTTGGATGGGTCTTCCATCCTCTACTACGTTAGTTATTCCTAGCCATGACCAAGTGACTGACTGACTTGAAGAGAGAAGGGTCGGGTCTCCATCCTTGTAAACACGATAGGATCCATACGGAGCTAACGCAGCCACTACAACGTTTAGCGGGTACAGTAGCGCCCTTAGTGGGTGGCAGAAGAAATGACCTCTAAGCTTTAAGATACAAAAATAAATGAGATAAGCCCATAGTCTAAATGGCATAAAATGACATAAACTGGTCCACTAATTTTATCACCCACACCTCGCGCGGCCATTTCTTCTGACACCCGAACGGCTGTCATCTACTGCTACAGGGTGATATAGTAGCCTTTCTTCTTTTTTTTCTTTTTTTTATGGAAGATACTGCGGTGTTCTTGGGCTGACAACTCTAGTAACAGACTTGCAGAATGAGTTGGAAAGTGAAACATGAACCTGTCAGTAAAAGGGCACAGTCCTAGCTTCTCTATCAGTATCATACGACATCGTTTGGTTTCGCCTGGATCATGTTTCGTGATACAAGACAAGCCAGCGTGTTGGTGTGGGCCAGCACATTTCAAAAACCAGAGATGTTAGGGATCGAAACTAGAAGCTCTCGGATTCTGTGAATAAACACGTACGCACGAATGAATGCCTCTGATGAGTGAAGCTGCAGTATACATAATTGAGTGCGAAAAGACCTTGATAGGCGGGTCGTATACACCACTGTTGTGCTCGAAGAGTCCTTTACCTTACAATCCTTGCATTTCGAGTCATACGACTGCAATAAAGACCAGAAGCAGGTGTCTTGTGATCTTTGAGATCTGTTGGTGTTGGTGTAGTACCGAAATCATCGGAGCATTTGGAAATAATATCAAGCTCGATTCCTTTTCTTGGCAGCGGAGATGCATATTGCCAAGAAGTTTCGGTATGAACCATTTACGTTTGATAAGTACTTGAGGTTCGAGAGCGAAGCTTCCGTCATGTCAAAGCGCGTTACGCTATGTAAGTAGTAATGTGTAAGTGATCAAACGTGTTTGCAAGAAAAGGGTATAGTACTATAGACGTATAGGTTGCTCGTTAGGCTTGGGGATCGACTTGCATCTGGTCAACGGAATAAGCTCCAGGCTTATCACAACTGGTGAAGAGATGATGCAAGGAAAAGGATTAAGACAAAATTGTTCAGTACTGTGCATAGACTAGTAGATGGGTGGTCCTGGTAGTCCATAAAGCGGAATGTTCGGTTGTGGTTATGCTAAGGTGGAGCCAGGTTCAAAGGATTGACGAGCGGGATGATATAACTAGCGTCGAAAGCTGCCGGCACTCTAACTTTAGTAGATACCTGTTAAGTTGGTATTTACTTAGTTAGTGAACATCCCAGCAAAAGAATTCAAATATGTCTAGAAGAAGTGTTGAGCATATGAATATTAGTATTTCGATCTTAAGCCGAACATTACTGCTTTGTAAGGCAACCCAAGCTAGCTGATTGTCGTCGCTGTATAGAATCTCTTGAACAAAACCAGAATCAAGGACATTGAGAATTGGGTTGTGGATGGCCCACTCCATCTCCGACCAACTAACTTGTAAGTGATGCTTTCTTCGTTCATGTCGATCGTCGATCCTGGGCTAAGAAAAGACGCAATGTCGTGAATACTCGGGATTAAAGAGCGGGACTAACGTTAGTAGGTAATAAATGAAAGCATACCGAGTGCCTGAGTGTGTCTACTGTCACATAACATCACTGCCTACTACCGTAAAAAGTAGTGGAGGCCCGGGCCCCCACCGGCCTATTGGACCTCCCCCACCAAAGCCGCCGCGCCTGCTTATGGCACACGGTGGGTAGGTGGGTACTATGTTTCTTTTTCCCTTTACCTTGCTCGCTTTGTTATTTTTCTTTATGTACATCCATACCTCCAGTCTCCAGCCAGCTAATAGATATGACAAGATCAAGCAATTCGGAACCTTCGGATGGTTTCTGTTCTTTCTTGGCTTGCTCCATGCCATCAGGTGGATACGCCCACCTAGGTAGGTACGTACCTGTTTTGGCTGCTCGGCCCCTGCGCGATGGACGGGTTTCCATATCATGTTTTAAATCAATGCCATGTTGAGGCTCCTTGAAACATTTTTGGTACTATTCCCAAGTTCGATCGCATGATTACACATATATAAACGCTGTTCCTGTTTGCGTCTAGGTAGCTATACACACATACTACTAATATATAAATACAATTCTTGTTTACAATCCCATCTTGACTTGACTCTCAAAACGAAAGTTTTGTTTCGATGGGTGTTCCCAACATGATCTATAAGAAAACGATATCGTCAGTTTTGAACGCATTGTTCCTAGCACTTTTACCCGTTGTTGTTGTTGCGCACGACGATGGCCAAGGCATGGGCAACATGGAGATGGAAACAAATCATGGCAGCAACACAACACAGCCGCCTAAACACCAAGACTATCCCGATACTTACTTTGCCCATTCTGAGCATTCTGGAGTCATTTACACACACGTTGCCTTGATGGTTGTTTCCTGGGTATTCGTCCTCCCCATCGGTAAGCTAACCTTAGCAAAAGCTACTCCATTTGTTTCGCCCACCGACTTATACGGACCACAGCTGTCATGTTTTCACTGGCACGTTCTCGCTTTACATTATCTGCACAATTCGTGTTCCTGGCTTCAAATAGTCTGGGAGTACTTCTCGGCGTCGTCTACAACACTCAGACCCCAGACTTGTATCCTGGCAATGCGCACCACAAGATTGGCTGGGTTGTGACCTGGGTTGTCTGCGCCCAGGTGCTTGTGAGTGCTGTGGGCCACATTGCTGGTGCTCTCCGAGGCAATAGAAGCAATGAAAGCAGCAGAGAGGCACACCGTTTCCTGCCTTTACAAAGCCCAGAAGCCGAATTTCCTTTCTATAGCTGCTACCACGACGACAGTCCATACCGCACTTCCGATAATACCCGACAAGGGACAGAACCAAACAGTCCTTCTCTCCAGAGTGACTCAGTATCAACACTCAATGGTACGGGATCGCCTCCGCAGCAACCCAGTAAAGAATACGACGACGATCAAGACTTGGAAGAGCTTCCATTGTCATCCCCCGCCCCCCAGGGAACTTTAGCCAGACATGTCTCCAAGGTTGCTGCATCAAGAGTCTGGAGGTACCTCGACATTGGCCGCAAAGTGGTTGATCGCATCATTCTTCCTTTCGGCTCCATTGCGCTTGCCACTGGCATAGTCACATTTGGCCGCTTCTTTGTTAGTTATATCTCTTCGAAATCTCAGCCGAACTCCGGGTAGTCTAACACATTGTCAATAGGAAGGAGACGGAATTTTCAATGGTTTGGCGCACTGGATCAAGGGCGGCGTCTTCTTCTGGCTGGGCATATTCACCCTAGGACGCTGGTCGGGCAGCTTTGGCGAGCTCGGCTGGGCATGGAATGTTCGTCCCAAGAAACAATCCCAGGGATGGCGTCCTTCTGCTGAGCTTGTCGAGAGCTTTTTGATCTTTTTCTATGGCTCTACCAACATCTTCATGGAGCACCTTGGTGGTTGGGGAGGGGCCTGGACCGCGCAGGATATGGAGCACATCTCCATCACTGTTCTTTTCCTTGGAGGAGGTCTGGTAAGTCAAGACCTTTCAAGTTCATGACTAAACCTTCTAAAATAGTTCAAAGACTAATCATGAGGAATTCAGTGTGGCATGCTCATCGAGTCGACTTGCACCCGTGATTTCCTCAACATGACTGTCCAAGACATCAAACCAATGAACCCCCATGCAGTTGAAGAAGCAGACGAGACCAAGGCTCCTGATACATATGAGTTGTCGCTGAACCCCATCCCAGCTTTGGTGATTATGCTGCTCGGACTCATGATGAGCTCACACACACAGCACACGATGATGTCCAGCATGGTTCACAAGCAATGGGGAAATTTACTCCTCGGAGCTTCGATTGCTCGCGGTCTTACGTACTTTTTGATATTCCTGAAGCCGCCAAAGTCCATTCTCCCATCACGACCCCCTACCGAGCTACTCGCAGCGTTCGGACTCATATCTGGGGGAATAATTTTCATGGCTAGCGTAAGTTAGGAAGTCTTGCAAGTTCACGTTGACAAGCTAATTTGAACCAGAGCACCGATACTGTTGATGGAATGAGCCATTACGGCCTCGATGCCATGTTCATGTATACCGTCACAATGGGCCTTGTCGGGCTCTTGATGGCCTGGATTGTCATAGTCCTCGCAATTAAGGGATGGGCCATGCAGCTTGAACGACGATGCATGTCGAAATAAAAATTAATAAGCGTACATCTGCACTTAGATAGGAGGAAATGAAGGACTGCTGTCGTTTGGGTTGAGTGAAGAGATGTGTAGATATATTGGTTGTATTGAGTTCTGGATGTGGTGATAGTTCTGCTTTGAGATACCCTCTGATGAAACAGTCTGTGCTTGATGTAATTTTGAGTCGAATCGAACCGAGCGCCTGTACCATCCCTAATGAACATCATACTGACTCGTAAGTACTGCGACGACGTTGGTGTCGTCTGACGGACGAACTGGCTTTTATCAACCAAATCAGAACATTGGTGTCCCGACGTGCTCTCGTCTCGTGAGAAGTGGCTGAATGGCGCCCTGAAAGACCTCAGATGCCTTGAATCTTGAATATCGATGCTTTGTTGAGCATCTTCGGCTGCTTCCCCAAAATAACTGAACTGGGCGGAGACAATCCTCTCACGCATCCTCTTCTTTGCCCTTTGGTTCAGCTGTCGCTCTCTTCTGATCCTCGGGTGAGAAAAGTTCAACGCCCTGCTTCAGGGCATGGACAAGAAACGGGATCGAATCAGCCTTGAAATCTTCAGCGTTGCGAACCTTGTCGAGATCCTCTGAAAGCTCATGTGTAGCCCGTTGGAGGTAGTAAGATATGAATTCAGGAGAGGACTGGTCTGTAGGTTTAGAAGACATGTTGGTCATGTTTGAATCAAAGTTAATGGGATTTTCTGATTTGCCACAAGCAGTTGCCGATTTGAATTTTTGTGGTTGTGCGGTCAAGTTGATGTATTCGAAGACTGATCTTTGAAAACTGAGAAACAAAAGTTTATAAACTAAGGTAGCCCAGAAACAGTGCATAAACAATGCCTCTGGCTTTTCACACTGTACACTATCATCCAACTACTGTAGAGAACGGCACGGGCTGTTTACCAGTGCTTTTGTATTGTGTGAAAATAAGGTTGCTCTTTATGCCCTACATTGCGTGATCATGCAGCTGTGCGTACAGCGGAGGAAGTGTTAGACTTCAGAAATCGCCCCCAAAACCATCAGTAGACAATGGTACGTAGTTTTTCTGGACCGCACCAAGCGAATGTATGTGAAGAGTTTTGTATATGGCTATTCTGGACGCCTCGCAAGTAAGAAGATAGGATGAATAAAGATCAGCTGTCCCAGGTGTCAATGTTCTTGTCTCACTATGATTTGGCTGATATGCAATTTCAGTGACATAGATCAAGACCTAAATTACTCGGAACAGGTTTTTTTTTCTTTAAAAACATTTGAATGGTCTATCTGAGGCTCAATCGCAAAACACATCTTGTACTCAGACCATCTAATACACTGGTTGGGCCGAACTCCGTAAACATATGGCAATCCTTTCCACGCCACGAATCCATAACAACGCCTTGCATGCCTCATGAACATCAATCATAAAATAGAAACAACTGATCAAGTTCAGTGAGAAATATACTGGAACACAGCAGAGACCTCTGCTTCTCCACATTCTTGCCTCAGCAGCAAGTCCTGAATGGGTTCCAACCCCTCGTTGACAAAATGATTCCACGTACTCGTGTCACCGTATAGCATAGCCGGTGCCTTAATATACTGCTTGCCGTCAGGCTTGCATCGCTTGCATTTGAATGTCTCGTGAGTATCGCTTTTGGTGTCTGGCCGGTACTGAAACAGCTCACGCAAGCTGTCGAGAGAGAAATGTCGTTCTACATCTTCCGCTGAGTCCACCACACAAGAAGACAAGCTTTGTTTGTGAGATTGTCTTTGGAAGATTTTCTCTTCGATGGTACCAGTTGCGATGAAGCGGTACACAAAACAGTCCTTCTTCTGCCCATCACGCCATACTCGAGCCAGAGCCTGTTGGTCGGCCGCAGGGTTCCAGTCAGGATCAAAAAGAACGAGACGATTCGCACCGATGAGATTGATACCACATCCGCCAGCCTTGCTACTGAGTAGAAAGACGAACTCGTCGCCTTCGGGGTCGTTGAACCGATCAACAAGCTTTTGGCGCTTATTGACATTCATGGTACCATCGAGACGGAGACTTCCGTACTGACGGGAGCGGCATAGTTTCTCAAACAGGTCCAGTGTCGAAGTGTAGTTACTGATCAGAACAATCTTGTCATTCGTGTCTTGTCGGATACGGGCCAGCATGCGGTCCAGCACAGCCATTTTTCCAGAGTACCACGACTTGACTTCACGATCACGACCACGCGCTTCTTTAGGAATGTAGTCATCGGGATAGCACTTCTCTGAGCCTGGTAGATCATCCGACATATTTAACAGGTCTGGGTGATTGCAAAGCTTCTTGAGAATATTAATGGCTTTGAGAGGTTGACTTCCCTTACCTCGCAAAAGAGCCTGAATCTCAGGACTTTTGATGAAGTAGTTGTAGAGATCAAACTGGAACGGTGCCAGATTGCAGAACACAACGTGCTCATACTTGACGGGCAAATACTTGGAAAGGATGTCGTTCGTGCGGCGGATCAGAAATTTGTTGACCACGCTGAGCAAGGCTGCAGTGCACTCATCACCCTTCTTGCGGTCCGCTTCCGAAGCGTCTGCATCTCGACCTCGCAAGATCGGGATTTCGTATCGCTTTCGGAACTCCAAGCGTGTTCCGAGCAGGTCAGGGTTCGCAAAACTCGTGAGAGAGAAGTATTCTGTCAGATCATTCTGAATGGGTGTGCCGGTAAGAATAACACGTCGAGAAACGTTGAGGCTGTTGAGAGCATTGAAGGTATTGCTGTCACTGTTCTTCAGTCTGTGACCCTCGTCGCAGAAGAGTAGGCCAATCTTGGTACTCTTGAGCGCTTCCACGTTCAATCGTAGAGTTTCGTAAGAGACAATGATAACTGGCCGGGTCACGGCTCGCCCGCTTGCAATCGCCCACTGTCCGAGTTGGCGCGTCAACTCTTCCTTGGAAGCCTTTCCATCAATGGCGAATGGATTGATGGCATTAGCACCAAGCCATTTGGTCAGTTCGTTGGCCCAGTTCTTGACCAAACTCGCGGGGCAAACAACAATAGCTTTCTGGATAGTTGACTTGCCAGCATCAGGAGACTGCTTGAGAAGCGTCCACATGAGGGAGATGCACTGTAGAGTCTTCCCCAGTCCCATTTCGTCAGCCATGATACAACCATTGGCTTTCTCATCGATCAAGCCGGTAACACACCGATACATGAACTTGACGCCCTCCACTTGATGCGGGCGAAGGATCTTAGCAAGCCTTGGGTCGATGACAACAGGAACCCGAGGGTGCTCGTCATCTGCTTTCTTCTTAATTCCCAAAATCTCAGCAAGACTCTTATGAACAAGAGGTGCATCAAGTTTCTCCCCCGAAGCTTCTGCCTTTGCGGGCTCAATTGCCTTTGGCGTGTCTTTCGGCTTGTCGTCGACAGTGGGATCGTAGAGGACAATAGAAAATTCACCACTAGGATCGTGGAGCGGCTTAGCGACGAAGACCGCGCCCTGTCGAAGACCGAGGGTAGGGGGAGCACGATTAGGGTTGTATGCAGCATTGTCCTTGTTCTTCAATGGAACAGCGAAGGGCTTACGAAAAACAAGGGTTTTTTCTCTAGCTGGATAAACAGGGAACCGGTTAATATCTCGAGTGGCGAGCGCAAGTCTGTCGTCGTTGGAATATGGCTTGTCACTATCTGCTTCACCATCGGCGCCGCCATAATCGACTTTTCTCCGCTTGCGGGATGGCCGGTCCACAGCAGGACTTCTCCCAGCAGTCCCAGGACACTTGAATGGTTTGTGTAGTCGTTCAATTGAAGAAGGCGTTGGCGTTCGCTTGCCCGGAGTCTTGTTCTTGCCAGCAAGTGGCGTTGCCACAAGTGGTGACCTGAATGTCGTATTAGAGGTTGTACTGATGACTAGGAGGACATACCAAAACTTACGCTGCTCCCATATCGAGCGAATTGGATCTATGAAGGTTCAGGAAGAGGTTGTTGAAGTTTGCAAGATCCCTTGCCACCAGACAGAAATTGATAAAGGGAAAGAGGTAGGCAGGTGAGCGCGATGAGTAACTTGACGCGACGGGTTACAGGCAGACACGCTATCACGTGAGTCGCCTCTGTCGGTTTTATGATTCGGCTTTTCGACAACCTCAATGGAAGGCAAGACCTGACACAAGCCGAAAAGCTTGGACTTGAAACTAGATCCACTAGCTTAGGTAACGTAACCAAGCGAAAAGAATTAATATGGAAGTCAATAGATACTTGGGCGACGATGGGCTGGTGGCGAGATATGGGTTTTTACTCTCGATTCACCTTTTCCTTCAGTCTTACTCCGTCTACCTAGTTAAGAAAGATGATATCTGAAAGCCCGCTTGTTGCAGCGCCGTCAGGGTAGGTCCAAACCACTCATTGATCACCTGCCTTTGTAGTTTTCCATGACCCCAGATCACTAACACACGCTTCAAGCGTTAATCTCTCTAACCCCGATCAAAGCCGATCGGTTGGTGGAGATGTCCTTGCCGAGCATGAATCCTTTGGACCGACCCCTCTCCAGGTCGCAATTGCTCAACATCGTACTGGGATCGTGACTGCTACAGTTGCTGGACATTTAGCCCACTGGCAATACCTCACTCGGTCCCAGCGAATTGATGTCCAAGCTAATGCAAGTCGACTTCCTCTTGCACGACTCGGTTTAGCCTGGGGTCTTGTTTACCTCGGCGTGTTGAGTACTATTACCGTTGCTCAGCGTAAAGTCGCAAAAAGTTCAGATCCTCTTCTCTCGCCTCCGAAGTTGTAAAGAGATAGCTTTATCATGTCGGCCGACTTTTGGGCTGGCTATCTAAGTGGCGCAGTGAGTATCATCATTGGAAACCCTCTCGATGTTATCAAAGTACGACGCCAGGCGCAGCAAGCCAGTCCGGCGCAAGTCCTGCCTTCTTGCCCGATTCCTACCGGGACAGTAGGAAGAACTCCCGCCATCAGCCAGGGCACATCATTCGGCACTCGTCTTCTTAGATCATACACGTCTTTAGTAACTGGAACGGCGGCGCCAATTCTTGGCTATGGTGCCCTTAACGCTTTACTTTTTGTTTCTTACAACCGCACGGAATCCGCATTGAACAGCGTTTTCTTGACGTCAGGGAATCTGTGGAATACATGGATTGCTGGCGCTGTGGGTGGTCTCGCAACCTGGATCGTCAGTACACCCACCGAACTCATCAAGTGCAGAGCTCAATTGGCCTCTCCTCCCATGTCAAGCATGGCTATCGCCAAACAGATCTGGAGGAATCAAGGAATTCGGGGACTCTACTTTGGCGGAGGGGTGACTGCTCTGCGTGATAGTATAGGTTACGGCTTTTACTTCTGGTCTTACGAGCTGAGTAGTCGTTGGTTAGCCACCGAACCTGAGGAGCGAACTTCGTTTCAACATGAAGCCGCCAAGGTTCTGTTCTGTGGAGGATTGGCTGGCGTGGTAACATGGGCTAGTGTCTTTCCTCTCGATGTCATCAAGACAAGGGTTCAGGCTCAGACGCTTGGCGAACCGGTCGAAACATCACAGCTTTTGCGAACAAGCGGGCCTCGGACCTCACGAGCGGGTGCCCTTCAAATTGCACAAGAAGCTTATCAGGAAGGGGGAACACGTGTTTTCTTCCGAGGGATGACTGTTTGCAGTGTCCGGGCCTTCATTGTCAATGCCGTTCAATGGGCTGTCTATGAATGGGTCATGCTCGAGCTCGGGCATGGACGCAAACAAGCTGTATCTAATGATTTCAGAGTAGAAATGGTAGAGGCACTATAACAGGCTAGACGTGGGACCAATATTTTCGCAGAAAGCCAAAACTAATATTAACGTAACGCTGGCATGTTCTAAAGTGAGGAATATGTGCATTGATCATCGAGTCCTGGGCTCATTAGTCAAGATGATTTCCCTTCAGGGAAGTTTCAAAGCGTGACATATGGACATGCGAGACTAACACAATCCATCAACACATGTATCGAAATTGTAGTAGTAAATGTATATGACTTCGTAATCGACACAGAGACTAGAAGAATGTATGTCAAGACATATCGAAACTGTAAAACACTGCATAGAAGTGACTTAACCCAAAAGAAAAATAATCGATTATTAATAAAAAGAAAACCATATACTCCCAATCCTTGCACTTGGCACTCAGCACTTAACCTGGCTTCACCTTCTTGATCTTGAATATGATACACCAGGCGCCTTTACCGCATGTTTTGTTCTCCAATCGTCGCTAACCAGTCTCAAGCAGCACCCTTTTCCTTATTGGCTTTTGTCACCTCGCGCCAACCTTCGAGGCCAGTTTGGTTTGTCCATCGTTGAGTATCATCGTCATATTTTTCGAGCCACTTAGCCATTGCATCGCTGGCCTGAGCAACGATCGCTTTTCCGGCTTCATGTGCGTCCGCCACGTCCTTCTCGAATCTTTTCTGAGAAATGCCACCAGTCTTTTCATCGCGTTCCTTCCTCTTCTTTTCTCTTTCAGCCAACCATTCTTTCCGACCTGCAAGATACTTGACGCTGTGCCCAAGCCCTGCACTTTCATGAGAAATTCCCTTGTGAGATCTCTCTAGGGGCGGAGCAGTGAAGAAGAGGACTCGCCCAGCACTATCATGCTGGAACGTCTGGCGGAGCTCTTTCGGCAGGGCGTCGTTCATGCTGTCAGGGAGCGCATATACTTCTGGTGGTCTTGGCGGGTTGTACGCATTGCCGCTTTGCACAGGCATCCCGGGCGTAGGAGCCATAGGACTACGCACAACAGAAGGAGCAGGCGCTTGGTTGTAAGCTTGGGTAATGTGGTTCCCCATCGGGGTTTGTTGGTGCATGGGAGGTACCGGCTGCCCATAGTTAGAAGCGAAGCCTTGTGCGTACCCTGCCTGCTGATGCTGAGGCTGATGCTGGTATTGCACAGGACGTACAGATACTTGAGGCTGGGGGCCAAGATGAGGTGGATGTGGGATTGGAACGGGAGTTTGATGGACCTGTGGAGGCTGGGCTCCTGGCGTAACCGGTTGGAAATGCGGCGTCATATGAGCGTTGTATGGAACAGGCGAAGGCGAAGGGCCCCCAGGATAAGAGATCGAAGGATGTCGAACAGCTTGGTCTCCAGGCATAGTACCTGGGACTGGCA
Source organism: Fusarium sporotrichioides (assembly GCA_019054645.1). NCBI lineage: Eukaryota > Fungi > Ascomycota > Sordariomycetes > Hypocreales > Nectriaceae > Fusarium > Fusarium sporotrichioides. The sequence continues at coordinate 5,100,673 of JAHKNS010000003.1, forward strand.
GCATTGACGCGCGCCTACCAGCATCAGTGACAGCGTCGGATAGTGGAACAGCTGACATAGCCTGCGGCGGAGGTGTGGGCTCCGGGGGAGGCGATTCCTTCGGTATTGTCAGTTGAGTGTCGACACATACGATAGGAGAATAAAATCAATGTTGGGTTGTAAAGCCTGAGGCACCAGTATTGTTAAGGATCAGGCGTTGGCCGAAGACAGATGTGTATGTGCAGGCAGGGGTCATGCACTGCACTGGTTGATAAAACCTTGATGGCAGCCGGCAGAATAATAAGCGCATAGCGTGCGGGCCAGCAAACAAACAATAAACAAGATAACTGGAGCTTCACTTACATTGATTTCCCGTGGACGTCGATGCACAGCTCCAACAATTGGCGGGGCATTTGGGCTTCCCCATGTTGGCTTCGGCAGCTCATCTGTTTCCTTTGCGTCTTCGCGAAGCAAATGCTTGATAGGACTGGGTATCTTTTTCATGCGCCGAGGCATATCATAAAGGTCCATTTCATAGTCCTTGTCGCGTACTTCGTCGGGAACACAGCTCGCCCACGTCTTGATCTTGTTGAACGTGAACTTTTCCTCGTTGTAGCGTGATTCACATACATAGATCTCCTTACCAAGAGGGAACCCTCGTGGGCGGCCTTTGTTGAAACGTGTCACAAACATGACGAAGCAGCGATCCAAGACGTCTTCAATCTGGTGGTCACGATATTGTCCAGTTTTAACCACCTCATGTTCGTAGAAATGCTTCTCGTATCGGTGCACAGTTTGTTCTGGCCGGTAATACCAACAGGCATTAATCCATCTTTGACCAGCCCTATCTTGCCAAGTTCGATAGATTTGCGCCACGGTAGGTTTTGCCAAGTCATTGGGATTTCGAATGTGAACCCAATCGCCTATTTTGCCATTAGTCACATATGTAGTGTAGAGGAGCTGTTGCACCGAATGCTCTAATGCACGTACCAACTTTCCAGGATTGTCCGTGATACTGAATCTCTGCTAAAGGCAACTTGCCGTCTTCATCTCGGAAATCGTCGTCAGGCTTAGCCTTCTCCTGCTCTGCCAAGAGTTGGGACTCCTTTTGAAGTTCCACAGCAGCCTTGTATACTTCACTGTCATCCTCATTATATCGCTTGGCGTTCTCGAACATGAGGTTAAGATCTTGCATCACTTGGTCGACGCTTTGATACTTCTTCCGCTTTACCTTCTTTTTAATGTTGTCAAGGGCGATGGGATTCTGTATTGTCGTATAATAATCAGGAACGGCCGCCTTGTCCGGTAACCTCTCAAAGGGATGGACAAGAAGATGTCCCCCGGCGTCCCTGGGCTTTCTCAATCCCTTTAGAATCGAAGTGATGCGCGCTTCATTTGGAGTAAGCACACTCGGAGGTCTTCCCCTTCGCTTATGCGAATCGTCTTCGTAGTCTTTGTCTTGATCTTTGCGCCCAGAAGCACGTCGTCTTCGTCCGCGACGTCGCCCACCTTCATCGTCGGAGTCGGAGTCGTCTTCGTCTTCATCCTCATCATCGTCCTCGTCGTCCTCGTCGTCCTCGTCATCCTCATCCTCTTCCGCTGGCGGCGACTCTTCTGCTGGCGGGAGCTCGCCAAGATCGGGTAACTGCGTATCGCTTGATGTAATGTGCCCTTTTTCTACCAACTTTTGAAGCTCACGGACAAGGATTTCCCTCAATCGAACAGCCGCGCCAAATATAGGAGCAGAGGGGCGGTTGTAAACCTGAGCGTTGTGACAAATTTGCGCAACGTCCTTCACGAACTCGGCGAATGAGCTGTATTGTTTCTTCTGAGTTTTCCCCTACAAGACTTGTCAGTAATTGACGTGGGGATAAACAGTTCTGTCAGCCTACCCGAATGGTACTGAAAGCAATAGGCTCCGAGATAATTTCGAAGTAATCGGGCAAAGTTCGTCGATTGGGAATGCGCTGAAAGCCAGCAGCAAGCTGCTCGCCACTATAAATCATTCGTTGTTAGCAATTGCACTCCTATAGACTAGATGGCACACGTACTCGTCTTCAACGCTACAAAGATAGGTCGACAAGTTATGGATTAAACGGTACATATCGGGGCGGCCTTCGTCGTCCACCTCGCCTTCTGCGTCCATATCCACATCCGGATCGCCTTCAGCATCAACATCATTTTCTATTGCATCCTTCATCTCGACGTCTGTGCCTGCGGTTTTGGCCTCGATCGATTCGCGCACCTCGGTCGCGTTCGTCCTCCGAGTGGACATGATGGGTTCGTGGGACCACTCGGGTCTGATCTGGTCGCGATTCGTAGGTGAAGGTGTTGCAGTGCGAGATTTGAAAGTAGTCACACGTATAATTTAAGAACTCATTAGTTTAAAGGGCAATTCGTTTCGCGAAACCACAACACCAGGCGTTGCGAAAGTTGAAGATAAAGCTTGATTGGAAAGGTACGTATCGCTGACCTGCCATAAGTTGAGAGCGCGTGTTTGCGCGCGACACTGGATCCCTAAATAGGCTAAAGGGTGCGTGTGTTGGAAGCAGGCGGGTGCCAACGTCTCCACTTGGCCTCACATGAGACAATGTTGGCCAGCTTATCATTGATTGACTGATTCATCTCTTTCAATCCTTTTGTCTTATAGGAAAGGTCAATAAAAACGACTTATTTTCTGTTTGACCATAGAAATACTTGCCGCCTTTCTCTTTTGCTTCTTGTATGTCTGTCGGATATTTCGATTAAAAGCCTTACTCACCCTAAGTTCTTAGGCTTCATCCCGATTCTCGACTCGAAATTGCGACACTCTTCAACCACCAGCCTATAATCGAGACTTGAAATCTATCCTCGTCAACCCGGTATCTGGATAGAGGCTTTCCACATCACTACTTAGCAAACCTCGCGCGTCTTGAAAGTATCGTCATGCGTGCTCGATTCAAATGCCCAGCCGGCACCGGCATCCTTGAGCTACCGGACGATGCTACTATTAAAGCCCTCTTTGATGAAATTCGGGTAAAGACTGGCATTCCCAAATTCAGTGTGAGATACGGTCTGCCTATGGCGATGAGATCCCTCGAAGCTGCCCAGTATGATCAGATTGCTCGATCTCTTGGCCTTCATGGCGAAACGCTCACCATTGTTCCCGAGGAGTCATCATCTACCCCTGCCGAAACTGTCCAGACCGGGAATTCACAAAATCAGGCTACCACATCAAGGCTACCAAAAAAGAATGAAAGCCCGGAGGATGCGAACGTTCCATGGCCGCAGAGAGAGGGTACTCTTCGTAAGTGGTTCCAGACGCTTGTGCTTATATGTGTAGACATTGACATCAGGAAGTGTTACGAGTGATGCCCAGTGACAATAGCTGTCTGTTCACCGCATTCGGGGGCGCATTGCAAGACCAACTTCCTGCACAAAGCCTGAGACGGATGATGGCAGACTACATTCTCCAACACCCGGAAGAATATTCTGAAGCCGTTCTTGGCAGCCCTCCCAGCCAATACTGCCGCAGCATCCAGGACCCAGACAGATGGGGTGGGGGGATTGAGCTCAGCATACTCTCATCTATCTTTGACATACAAATATGTACTTTCGACGTCCAGGTCAGTCAATTCCATTGCCGTTCATCCGGTTTGGTTACTAATTGCCACTTAGACACAGAGTAAAATCGAATTTGGAGAGGAAAAGCGGGATCGCTGCATTCTCGTGTACTCCGGAATTCATTATGACCGGGTTGCCTTCAGCTGCACTGACCCCCCTTACAATTCCCCTACCTTGCCTCCTGAACTTGACCAAGCTGTTTGGCCTACTGGTGACGAAGAAGTTCTCAGAAAGACCGAAGAGCTCGTCCAAAAGCTGAACAAGGCGCATTACTACACAGACACAGACGGATTGATCTTGAGATGCGATGTGCCGGGATGTGACTGGATCGGCAGCGGCCAGCTTGAAGGACAGAAGCATGCAGAGGCGACGGGCCACGTTGACTTGAGCGAAATCCGAGATGAAGGTGACAGCATCCTGCGTAAATGTGATGCACCCAGTTGCGACTTCATTGGGCAGGGAGACAAAGCTGTCAGACAACACCGTGCCGACACCGCTCATCAGAAATTCTCTATCATTCATGACGCTTGACCGAAGTCAGGTGCGGCAATTCAAACGTTGCTGACCTAGTACGTCAAGGCATTGCGAAATGATCGCTCGTGCTTGGAATTCTAATAGGATTTACAATTGTAGTCCGTTGGCGAGATCACACATTAAGAGCATTAGCGTTAGTGTGGAGGAACAGGTACCCCGGAATGATTTATATTATATTTTCTTTCGAAACTATGCATCCAGGGATACATAGCGGACGGTGGCACACTCATGTAGAAAATGTATGGGCTACAAAGTCAAAAGGCGCTTTGAACTTGATAGTAGCTTGGCAGGAGGTTTGTACGGATATGTCCTGAAAGCCTTGTCCGGTCAAGACTGCCTCTCATGAGTAGGATAAGTGATGCCGCGCTCGTGTATAAATGTTTCTGATTCGCCAAGTATGACCGAGGTAGAATATACCCTGGCTATGTTGTCTTTTTTAGAGAATCTTCGGTATGGGCCGAGTCAATATTGGCAAGGGAGAGGTTCAAAAACTCGTGCTTGTTGGACCAATTCTGCTGCCCCTGGGTGAACTCGCTCACCTGTTGGGGAGGTGGTGGCGGGTCGGTAATTTTTGTGATTAGGTAGGCAGTCGATGCCTCGGCGATGCCATAAACAAGCACGCCAACAAGAGGAATTTTAACAAGAATGTAGAAGCCCAAGCCAAAGCCGAACAAAACGCCTTCTCGGCTGCGGAACCAGTTTCGTTTCTGTTCTTTGGTAAAGTGAACTCGGGCAAAGTAAGGCTCGAGCAATTCTCGCATCAGACTCCTGGATGAGAAATAGCTCTGGAGGAAGATGACGAGGTACTTGCGAGGAAGGAAGATACCTGTGCCGAATATCGCGGAAGCAGGACCCAACCCTACAGCGTTGTTGAAGGTGTAGAAACTTGCAGCAGGTAAAACAAAGCGACCTATGTATGGCGTGTATGAAAGGGCGAAAACGACTAAAGAGATGCCGCCTTTGCGAAGAAAGCGAAAGAGGAACATAGAAACAGCTTGCGCAGTGCTCTCAGAGTGTGTACTTCCGTCCGTTGGCCGGTACAACTTGAGGTTGGGATAGTACATGTCCCGAAGCTCAGAGGGCTTTTCATCGCTGTGCTTCTGGACGTAAGTCATATCTACCCACTGCAACGACTGCATGAATCTATCGAAAACTGGTCAGATAAGAGAAAGAAAATCACGGGAATCAACTCACAGGTTATCAAGAGTTGGCACCACATAACGCATAAGAGCCATGAGGAAGAATGGCACTTGAAGAACATATTCTGCAACAAAGTCAAGGCCGTTTACAAGGGTATCATCCCATGTTACCGTGTCGAGAGACACAAAGAACGAGGTAAGCCATAACAGTACTTTGATTCCAACGATCTAGTTTCTCCTGTCAGTTCTGTCCCATGTTCCTACTGATGGTGTGGGCAAGACTCACGGGCACAGAGATGACGAGTCTAATGGCAAGGCCAGCTACGACCGCGATAGCCGCTTGTCGATAGTGATCGGTGGTGAAAAGTGCAGGGTTCTGAAGCGCACGATGAGCTGTGTGTAGTGTTAGTCAAAAACACCGTTCCTGGAGGACTTTGCGATACTACTCACCTCCTACCAGCGTCAACTGGGCCCCGCGGATTACCGTGTTCGGATCAAAGTGGGAAACATCGAGTTTCTGCTCGAGTTTCTCCTTCAATTTGTCTTTATCAATACTCATCCTTTCGTTCGACGACATGTTGAGAAACGACGTAGCAGGAAGTTCAGGGAGCTCTGTGGAATCAAGGCGCTCTGACGGTTCAAACCCTGGTCACAGTTTTCACAAACACAGGGACAATTGGCAACAGCCGAGTGAGTCTTTCAAGTTGTTGAGAATTCAAGCGTCTCAGGTTGCGGTTGAGCTGTAGACTTTGGAGGTCATTTAAGAGCTTGGAAGGTTGCGGTAAGGTCTGACGTGGAGCGTTGAAGACAGCTTGGAATGATGATGTGGATTGAGTGAATGTAAGGTGACGTAAGTATTCTAGCTGTAGCTTGCTGGCTCCAGATTGGCGGCTGAGCTACTTTTGGACACAGTAGAGTAGCGTCTGTATAGCTCTGCATTATGTTTCAGTGGAAAAGAAATCGGGAATCATTTATTAACTGCCAATGCCGAGTACTTTGCCTTGACTCTGCCTGCATGTACGATCATTTGACATTTAAGAGTCGAGATGCTGTATCCGTAGGTGCCTGCGTCTAGGGAGCGAATATCTCTATGCTACTATGTCAGATAGCTCTACCTACGACACAAGTGAACGGTTGTTGGGCCTCCTGCACAACCTGATCGGGCCTGAGGCACAGATAGGTGGTAGAGAATCACATGCAAGAGATCTATATATCCATCAGAAAGTAGGTACTGTGTGGAACATCTATGAGAATCTACCAGAGATTGGTTTGTGAGACACAACAAAGAATGAGTGCCATCAATAGAAGATCCTATCAGTCGATGATCCTCCAAGTCAAGCACTGGTCGTTTCCACTTTGTTAGCAGTCAATCACTGTTTGGCTGTACATATCGCCCGCCAATTCCTGGTTCCGTCGTTGAGAGGCTGATGGTATTACAAAAATTGGTCGTTAAAAGCATAAGAGATGAAATTAGTAGGTCAGCTTATTCTGTTCAGATTTGACCTTTAGGCTGAGCTTTTTTCTCCCTTAATAAAGCTTACCTAGAGGTTAGCTTTTTTATTACTTACTGCTTTAAGTACCTATAATAATAAGTTAAAAGTCTAACTCTACACTACTATTTTTATAGAGGAAATAAATTAAAAGGTTAGATAATTTAATTTATATTAAGCTTTTAACTTTAAGGCCCCTTTTATTTTAACTTTAAAGCCTCTTTTATTCTAACTTTTTAATAGATTTAACTTTTAAACTATCTATTTTAATTTCTCTTAACTTTATATTAAATACTTTTTAATTAAAAATATAATTAATAATATTAATTTATCTCTAAAGTAAGTAATAAGATAAATAAAGGTTATATATTTAAATTATCTTTATAAGTCTAACTTTTAAATTTAGGCCTATTTAAAATAACTTTCTATATTATAATAACTTTAAGTTTAACTTTTAAATTGCTTTAAATCTTTAATTAACTTTAATAACCTTATATATAATACCTATTATTATAGCTTTATATTAATAATCTTAACTTTCTAGTTAAAAATATCTATTATATTAGTAATTAATATAAATAAGTTAAATAGCTATAAGATAACTTCTATTTTATTAATAGTTATTATAAACTCTTCTTACTTAAGAAATAGAATTAATTTAATCTTTAGCTTAAATATTACTTTTAAGTCTTTTAAAGCCTTTAGTTTATTTAAAAGATTAATATCTTCTTTATATAAATATTATAGAACTATATAACTAAAGGCTATTAATTTTATAGCATTCTTATTAAATAATTATAAAATCTTAACTTATAGTAAAGGCTTTTATTACTAGCTTAGTAGAAATATCTTTTATTACTTTTATTATAAAGTTTAATTATTATTATTTATATTTTCTTTTAACTTTAAACTGTAATTTAAGCCTTTTTAATTTTCTTGATACTATTAATAATAAAGTTAATTTATTTATATATATTTAATTCTCTTAATATGTTATATTATTAAAATTCCTTTTATAATAATAAACTTTCTTAATATATAAAAAAATAGCTGCCTAAATTGATATAATAACAATTAAACTCTATAAAAAGAGTAATAAAAGAAGCTTCTATTAAGCTATGTATATAGTAGTAGTTTCTTCCCTTTATAACTCTTAATTTAATAAGTTTATTAAAAATATAGTCAGTTAATCCTTAATCCCTTACACTCTATATTACTAATTACTTTTATAGGCTTTATATTTATTTGTTTATTTTAGCTTTAAACTGAAACTTAAGCTTTCTTAATATTCTTTAAAATTCTTAACTAGAAGATCTATAAGTTAAATAGTTAATAGATTAAATTATAAAAGATCTTAATAACTAACTTCCTTACTAAACCTTTATACTATAACTTAAGGAGCAGCTATTAATACAGTAATAACTAAACTCTATAATAAGAGTTATTAATAGAAGATACTTCTGCCAAGCTGTATATATAGTAGCTATTTCTTCTACTTAAAATCATCAATCCACTAAGTCTATAGTACTGCAAGTCAGTATAGCAATAGAGACTAGCAGCCATTACAGAAATATATACTTACTAAAGACCCTTAAAGCTATTTATCTTAATACTAAGCTAATAATCAATTAACCTCTAGTCTTTACTTTACTTTATTTAGCTAACTATAATTATAGATACTATATTAATATACAATTAATTGCTAAAGCTTAATAAAGCAATACTAATATTTTTTATTTTATAATATTAATTTTAAAATTAAAACTCTAAAACTGACCTTTATATTATTATTAAGAGATTTTAAGCTAATAATAAAAGCCTTTACTATAGGCTAGGACTTTAAGCTATTTAATAAAAATGCTATTAAATTAGTAGCTCTTAATTATATAGTTTTATAGTATTTATATAAAAAAGATATTAATCTTTTAAATAAATTAAAGGCTTTAAAAGACTTAAAAGTAATATTTAAATTAAAAATAGAATTAATTTTACTTTTTAAGTAAGAAAAGTTTATAATAGCTATTAATAAAATAAAAATTATTTTATAGTTATTTAGTTTATCTATATTAATTACTAATATAATAGATATTTTAAACTGAAAGGTTAAGGTTATTAATATAAGGCTATAATAACAGAAGCTATATATAAGGTTATTAGAGTTAATTAGGGATTCAGAATAGGCAATTTAAAGGTTAAATCTGGGGTTATTGTAATGTAGAAAGTTATTTTAAATAGGCCTGAATCTAGAAGTTAAACTTATGAGAATGATCCAGTCATGTGACCTTCACTTATCCCATTGCCTACTAGAGATAAGTTAATATTATTAACTGTATTTTCAATTGGGGAGGATTTATATAATATAATATTAATAAAAAGAAAATCTATTAATAGCTTACTATATACTTACTATTAGCTTTATATTTTCTATTTTAATATTATTAAATATACTTTTAAAAAGTATAATAATATAAAGGTAGAGAAGTTATAAAAAAAGCTTTATAATCTCTATATAATTAATCTTAATAGTTATAATAAACTTAATAAAGTAAAGTTAAAAGCTTTTAATTATAATTTTTTACAGTTTATATAAATAGCCTTTTTAATAATAATAAGCTAAATAAAGCTATATATATAATATTAAAAAAGTTAAAAAGGCTAAAATGCTTAAAAAAAAGTTAATAGAAGATTTTAATAACTTAATAATAAAGAAAGAATAGTTTCTTAAAGTAATTAACTGGCATTTATACTTTTACTTATATAAAGCTTATTTTGCCTAAATAAAAGACTAATTACTAATTATTAATAAGTTTTTTAATTTATAGAAGTATTTAGTATAGAATTAAGGGAGATTATAGTAACTTAAAAGTTAGATTTAAAAAGTTAAAGTAAAAAAGGCCTTAAAATTAAAGGTTAACTTAGTATAAATTAAATTATATAATCTTTTAGGCAATAACTAGGCAGGCATAATGTTTTGGCTATAGAGGCATAAGCCTTATACAGGTATGACTTTTATACTCTATAATTAGCTAAAACTTAATTAATAGTACATTAAGATTCTACTATCTTAATATAAAGTCTATTCCTTATTATACTAATTATAGCTTATTATATTAATTCTTACTTTTTATAATTTAATTTAAATCTCTCTATATTTAGTTATTTTAAATCTCTAAAGATTTATATCTAACTACTATAGTAGCAATCAATTAGACCTATTTACTATAACTTCTATTAATTTCTTTCCTATTGCATACTAGACTATAATCTCTATCTAATTAATTGCACTTTAGTGCCCCTTTTAACACTAAGCCTTATAGATTGGCCTTTTATTTATTATAAAGATAAACTACTTTTTTATAAAAAAGTAATATTTTATAACTATAAAAGCCTAATAATTGTTAATTAATTTAAACTTTCTAGCAGTTAGCTTTATTTTTATATTAATAAATCTTAATTTAATTAATCTAATTTTTACTGCTATATATTAATTGCCAATTGCAATAAAATACTTTATGCTATATTTTTAGGCCTTTTATAAAGAGATATAGTTATTTTTAGATCTATTATCTTTTAGTAAAGGTCTTATAATAATGACTTCTATATATGCCAATATAGATATATTTTTTATTTTATAAAGGAAGTACTTAAAGTCAGTTTTATATATATTAAATAATAATATAGTATATTAAGCTTAATAAGAATAAAATAGGCATAATTATTAAGAAAAAATAAGAATAGTTAATTGCCTATTAGTATAGCTTTCTTTATTTATTAATACTATACTGTAATTAGTATTAGGCATTTTAATAAAACTAAAATATAAAGCTTTTTTAAGTATTTTACATTTAGTTATTAATATTTTAATGCAGTTAATATATTATTATTTATATAAATGTCAATAAAGTCTTACCTTTAATCTTTAATTATATTTTATATAATTTTAATTAATTAATAAAAATAGCTTATTTTATTTAAAAAGTAGCTTTTAATGTTATTATTACTTACTTTAATTCTTAATATAATGTAAATGCTAAAATTGCAATAATAATAAATAAAATAGTATGCCTATTATATTTAAATTGGCATATAAATGCTATATAGATACTATAAAATAAGGCATTAATTATTAAACTTTTTATAGAAATTAATCTATATTTTTTTATATTTTCTTTTAGTTTTAATAAAAACAATTAATTTTTATATTATAAGAGTATTATTATAAATATAAAAAGTATTATTATTTATTAATATAAAGATAGACTATTAGTTAGTAATATTAAGTTAAATTAAAGTAAAAAAGTTTACTTTAATATTTAAATTATTACTGCTATTACTACTAAAGATAAAACTTTTAAGCCATTTTTATTTTACTTAAAGAAAGACATTTAAATTAATATAATAGATATAGAATTGCCATTATACTTTAGGAAATTAGTCATTAAGTACTGCTTTTATTAAATCATTAAAATCTATAATAATAATATCTAGCTAATAGATAGAATATTACTTTATAAGCTATTTAATACTTTTTAAAAAGAATTAAAAACCTTTTTATCTTTTATTATTAATAAAGCTAAATATAGCATTAAATACTATTTTAAGGCATATCTATTTTATAGCTTAAAAAAGTAAAAGCTTAAATTAATTTATATTATAGATATTATTAAAGCTAATAACCTTAAGAAATTATTTTTATATCTTAAGGCAATATAGAAATGTCTATATAAAACTGAAAAGACAGTTTAGATTATTATCTATCTATTTAATAAAATATAGCATTTAATTCTTATTAAAAAGCTTAATTAATATTGCTATAGGCATAAGACTGCCTAGCTTTTTATAATTAATATAAGATCTAGCATTATAAATATCCTTTTATATAAAGATAAAGTTAAAATGTTAATTTTAAATAATAGCTTATATATTATATATATAAATGCTAATATAACAATTTATAGATTTAATAGTCACTTTAATAGCTTTATTAAGTCTTTAATAAAAAGGATATATAGATAGTACAATACTAAGTCTATAGTTATATTAATAGTGCTTAAGGTTATTAAATATCTATAAAAGCTATCTTTCTTTCTTTAATGCCTTTACTATAAGTTTCTACTTATATTTACATTTATAGGATTTATAGAACTTAAATTTAAAGCCTTAATTAAATTAAGGCATTTTATATTAATTGCATTTTAATGTATATTATATTTATTGACCTTTATATAAATAGACATTATAATAGATAATTCTAAATCTATTAGCCTTAATAAATGCATTAACTTTATAGTATATAACTTTTATTAATAGTATAGCAGTATTTAAGATTAATAGGTTTAGAATTTAATTAAGTCTTAAAGAAAAAGCTAGACTTAGATCTTATAACTTTTTATTATTAAGAAAGAATAAAAAGTAAGGATTAATAGACTGCAGTTATTATAGAGGCAAATATAGAGACAGTAATATAGATTGTTTTAGACTTAAGGAAAAGTAACTCTATTGTTTACAATATTGCTAAATGCATTTATATACTTTAAGGCATTTATAAATAAGCCTTTATTTAGTTTTAATAATATTTATAACTAATTGTAAAGTAGACTTAAATCTAATATATAGCAATAAAGTAATATTAAGGTATTATTTTTTAATATGCTTTTTTAGCTATAAGGAAAAAAAAAGATAGCTTAAGGCTTAAAATTAGTCTTTATATATAAATAGACTGCCTATTTAGTATTAAAAAGCTATTATTAAAATAAATATTATAATTAAATTATAATATTTATATTAATTTATTTAATCTATATAAGCCTTTTAGCTATAAAATAGTTAAAAATATATAAAAATGTAATATAAAGATATTCTTAAATATATCTTTATTTTTAATAAAATATTTAAAAAGTAATAATTAATATAAATTTAAATTGGCATACTGCTTTTACTTTTACTATTAAGACTATTAAAATAAGTCTAGGCTTTTTAATTACTTTATAGTTATTAATTTTATAGATTAATTAATTTTATAGATAGATAGTATAATCTAGATTTAATAAGATTTAAATGCAATTAAAAGTAAAAATATAAAAAAGCTATTATTTAATTAGCTAAAGGCTTAATCTATTAAGTAAGATAGCTTTACTGCCTTAAGAAGTTTATATTAACTGCTTATTGATATTTTTAGCCAATTATAAAGCGTAAAAGTCATACCTACATAAGGCTTATGCCTCTATAGCCAAAACATTATGCCTGCCTAGTTATTGCTATCTTTTAATCTATTTTCTTTCTTTATAAGATTTACATAACTATATTATTAACTATAGTATTAACTATATTATTAACTATATTATTAACTATATTATTAACTATAGTATTAACTATAGCTAGAGTTACTATAATATAGAAAGTTATTTTAAATAGGCTTAAATTTATAAGAATAATTTAATTATATAATCTTAACTTATTTTATTACTTACTCTAGAAATAAGTTAATATTATTAATTGTATTTTTAATTAAAGTAATTAAGATATATAATATCTTTAAAAAGGGTTTTTTCTAATATCATTAAGACTATATTATAGTAGCGTAGTTAGGAAGGCTTATTGCATTAAAGTTCTAAAGAAATCAGGTAGTTAGTTAGGTAGGGTCAGACTTTTAATCGCATACTGTACCTAGACACTTACGGTAGCATAGCTGCACTTGGGTGGCGTTCGCAGGTCTTCATGCAAGGGCCACGTCGAATTTATGAAGTTAATGTATCCATATCTGCATCAAATCGGACGAGGAAAATAATCATGATTGTAGCAAAATTCCCGAAGTACTGACCTACAGAGATAAGAATCATGGCACGGAGAAATCCATGTGAAGCTGATCGAACCCTGAGCCGGGTCCTGTAAAGCTTTCTTCGTACGAGGAGATCACGCAGTATTGAGGTAGGTAGGTAGTTCTCTAGTTCTGTAGTATTCGGTGCTTGTGAAACATTAGTGACACGTACCTGTCGAAGGTGTACAATCCTCCTGCACGAACGATTTCCATGTCCATGTCCATGTCCTTGTCTCCTTATCCTGGGCTCAACGTTCTAGCCGAATTAGGGAGTTCAAGGGGCGGGATAGCGGGATCAGCGGGCCTTGGAATGGGAGTTAATATAGATGACTAAGGCAGAACGCCCCTCCAGAACTCATGCCCCCCTGCACATGGCCCCAGCCCAGCCGTCACCTCAACGAGCACTTCTATACTCAAGTCGAGGGAGCGAAAAGAAACGGGTGGGTTTTGTACCAGCCACCTTCTTGAACGATTGAAATTCTACATAACTCGCTATTGACCTATTATCTAGTGACTATCCCCCTTCGAGTGCGCCGTCTTCCCTATCCTGTTAATTCTCCCTTGACAGTTGGTAAGGGGATCCACGACAATTCTTCACGATCTGCCGCGATACACTCAACATCAACCTCGCGCGACCATGAACGCCTCTTTTTATTTGCCCCGTCGAGATGTTTAAGCTGCAGCCCGGCTTAAAAATCATTTGCGCTTCTAGCAACAAGATAACTTAAACATATCTAATCTATCATGGATGACTCGGTGGACGATCTCCCGCATCACCGGGCCCCCAGACGAGTGTCAACTTCCCCGATGCCACGTCGAGACTCCGTAAGCTCAGATACGCCCGATAAAGACCTGGTCGAAACACTCTACAGTCACCCAAATATAAAAATCATATCCTTTACGGCAACCGGGAGAGCTTTTGTGAGGAGTCCTGCTACAAGCAACGTTGATCCACCGGGGACCCTATCATGGTCCTCTCAGCTCGAGCGAACTATTGCTGTTGGTGCGTGCCTCGTCTTAGAATGCCTCAAAGCCATCTGCTAATTGTATCAATCAGGCCCCTTTCGCATCTACCGAGCCCCGCGATCCGTAGCCTTTCTAAGCTGTGGTTCCGCGTTACAGCCTATCCTACGAAAGAGCCAGTGTTGGTGTATAGATGAAGTCAACAGTAAATTCATTCTACAGATTCGTCGGCCTAATTATTGGAGGATCGAACTGCCCGTCGAAGACCCCGAAGACCAACAACGAGCCGAGGAACTCAGAGAAGTACTCGATAAAATTCTCCAGTTCGAGAAAACCGAGTGTCCCTTCAAGCGCACATTTACAGTTGATCTTCCAGAGCAAGTGCCTGTTACGATCTTACCATGGACTCCTCGCGCCCAACCCATGACACCCGACGATGCTGCATTATCGTCTACCAGCTCGCGCAGGTCGTCATTTGCCGGGCGAGCCACTACGCCTACGCCTCTAAGTGATAGACATCCAATGGACATCCCATCAAGCCCATTAGTCGGTAGACCTACACGGGCAGCATCTTGCGTAGTGCCCTCAAACATATCTATCTATGAGGAGTACGGAATGCATCTAGACCCTCTGCAGCCGATAGGTGGAAACACAAGTGAGTCCAGCACAAGGCCACTGAATGTTGTCCCAGAACGTCCAACAGAACACATCTCATCATATCCTTTCTTATCCAGTCTACCTGAGTCTTACAGCTCTCCTTCATTCGCCAGTGACTCGGGGGCGCACCATGATGGGTCATCTGTATTCTCGACTAGCCCTACGCAGAGTGACTTGTCGGTATATGAGCTACACGAAGGGTCCGGTAACCGGGGAGGTCGTATGAAGGCCAGGCTTCGGCGACGAACCGCAGGGTTTACGACGACAAGATCGGCTACAATGCCGCCGCACTTGATGCCAACAGTGGATAAGGCCACAACTGCAACTTCCGCATCAAGAGATCCAATTACAAGAAGCGTATCAGAAACTTCAAGGAAACCTTCGGCACGTGCGCCCATCACTCCCAAGCCAAGTGAGAACAACAACAACAAAGGCGAGTCGCTCCCTTTGCAATCTACTCAACTGGATAGACCCATACAGCAGCCACGACTCCAACGGCGAGACAGCGAGGAATCATTTCACAGTGTCGAGTCGTGGCATTCGTCCGGTGTTCACCTACATCCTTCACCACCCACTTCACAAGCGGAGTCTACTGCGGAGGCGAAGTGCGAATCAAATGAAACAGACGCCCTATCCGTTGAGAGATGCAAAAGAGACAAGTCTTCTCGAAGCAGAGGCAGTTCTCCAATGCCATGCGCTTGGGAATCGGACCCTGATTCTGACGACAGCAAGTCGTCCAGTGAAAGTGCAGACCCTGCAATCAAAGACACAGTTGATGTTGGAACTAAAGTCCCCTCGTCGACAGCAACACCGCCACAACGACCGTTTATAACTCGCCATAGAGCGACGACAAGCAGTTTATCCGTACGGCGGCGAGCACTTTCACCCCTGCCCCCCGCCGCGAACCTCTTCACTCCTGCTTCAACTATGGAACGACGACCTTACAGAAGTAGGCTGGAGACTGTCAAGAACCTACCGATGGCTATTATTGCCAAGACATGCGAGATGATCATGGGTCCTCCAAGCTCCCTGATCCGTCTTATTCTCAGGGTGGCAGCTAGGATTGCTTCGGGGCAATGGAGAGGCCTCGTATATGGGTATGGTGAAGACGGCGCAGAAATACCAGTGCAATGGGACTACTCTGAAGGTGAATTTAGCGACTGGAGTGATGATGAGAACTATCAACATGACCACCACAGTGGCCAAGGGAAGCGGCACAGTAGACACCGCAGTAAGAACGATAACACGACCAAAGAAACAGCGGCACAGAAGGAGCTTCACAGGCGGCCTTCATCATCGGATGATAGTCGAAGCTGGGGGGTCGACTGACGGTGGATAACGTGCTTGAAATACGTTATGCAATATATTATCGAGGTTTGGTTTACTGGAAGAGTGGATTGCAAAGTTTTAATGACTGCACGGAGGTATTTGACCACATGATAGGTTTGTGGACACGCATCAGGACGTTTCGTTTGGGCGTTTGGGATGGAACCAGCCGGCGCTCGACCTAGGATGAGGTGAATACATGGCTTGAGTTTCGTATCTTTTCTGAGAATTTGTCTATTTGAACCCAGGAATCTCTACAAGCGAGGTATTTTGACATTACTCTGATTTGTAATTGTATATTAGGCTTATTTCCAAACATGTTACTCTTCTCTCAGCATTACCCATTTTGGAAGGCGGATCAGACACAACATGCGATCAGCGTGCAGGCAACGACATGCAAGACTTGATCATGCGATCAATACGGGCATACGAGAGGAATGAACCAACTAACTCTGGACACTGGCCGATGGTCTCAAGTACCCAAACTATTGTTGGGTGTCTGGAGATATCTGTTGAAGGCCGAAAGGCGCTTCGGGTGATCTGCATAATACGTTAGTTTGAGAGTCGTATTCCTCGCATCGCCTCTTTATTGGTCACATCCAATATCGCAAGACTCAGATTAACAACGCTAGGTTAAGTCTTGGTGAAGCAAAATGTTCATGCCTGGAGGAATAGTTGACAAAGTGTGCTAGTTAATTTCGTTAATCAACAATATAAAAGGAGGTTTCGCGTCCTTGTGGGTAAAATTCTTTTGAGGATATTTCACTCCGATCTTCATAGAGGAGAATCTTTCAGGAGTTTCTGCGCAATTGGAACTTAGTCACCAACATGTCTGATGAAAAATATGGTAATTCGTCCTGTGTTCATATACGTGTTCCCTCTTGTTCTAGTTCCACGAAATCTAACAGTCAGAGTAGTCAACGGTAGCTATTGGTTCTATGCTCCTAATCAGGACGCAGCCATTTGTTTCTCTATCATGTTCTGTTTAGCAGGCTGTTTCCATACATGGCAATGCATGTAAGTCAAAGGAACAGGATCAGCTACCTTGTCATTGGAGAAAAAATAGGAGTGATGCGATGCTGAGATTTATCACAGACGCTACAAGTGCTGGAACCTGACACCCCTGTTTTCATTCTGCTGTCTGCTCTTTACGGTTGGCTTTATACTCAGAGCTTACGGAGCATTTCACTATGACAATCTTGACATTTTCATCGCAAGTGTGTGTATCACTTATGCCGCCCCGTGAGTTACAACTTGACTCTGTGATACAGATACAATGCAATGTACTGACTATCGACAGTCCTCTCCTTGAACTGCAGAATTATCGCATTATAGGTCGAATATTGTATTACGTCCCATACCACTCACCTATACACCCTGGAAGAGTTTTGACAACATTTGGATTTGTATCTGCTATAGTCGAGGCCCTCAACGGTTGGGGCGCGTCGTACTCGGCAAACCAATCACTGAGCAACAGCGAGATTGAGGCGGGCCATGCTCTTATCAAAACATCTTTACTGCTGCAGGTTGTCGTGGCAGTTCTCCTCATTATACTGGCTGTCACATTTCATCGCCGGTGCATCGCTAGCGGTATAAAAAACGAGCGACTTGCGAGTCCGCTGTGGACGCTCTATATCAGCATGGCCCTAATCTTGTCCAGAACCATCTATCGTATTGTCGAATACTTTAGTATCGCAGGGCTTCGGTATGGAGCACACCTTGATCCGGAAGCCATAAATCCTGTTGTCAGATATGAATGGTATTTTTATGTGTTTGAAACAATGGTCATGCTCATCAATATTATCATGTTCAACATTCACCATCCGCGCCGATACTTGCCGAGGAACAACAAGATTTACCTATCCATTGACGGAGTCACAGAAATTGAGGGACCAGGTTATAAAGACCCTAGAACGTTATGGCAGACACTCGTTGATCCTTTCGACGTCAGGGGGTTAATCAACGGTCGTGGGCGGCAGAGCGAGCGATTCTGGCAAATGGAAGAGAGTGAGACGACACAACAAACTAACGCCTCTTCCAGGGAACCAGAGACGGCGTGAGTATGCGAAAAAGTGATTCATACACTCATGATATCTACTCTTGTATCGGCCATGGTTCAGACTGTTCAGAACACATTCATCTTTTGCTTCCCCCCCTTTCTATGTTCAAGGGTCTCCGATTGCGAAGAATGAATAGTGACCTGCGTTACCATCTTACTCACCGTGTTCCTGGCACTGAAATGAAGTCATTGGTCATGAGATGGATCGTGATTCGATGTGTCACTATCCCGGAGGCTGAGCAACTACTAGCATCGGACAGTACCAGACTAGGGAAAGGCTATGCATAGTAATGAAACTGTCGGGTGATGCAGAGCCGTCGACAATGTCGATGGAATCTGGTGAAGAAAGGCGGTGTCTTTGGTTTACGAATAAAAAAGTCTTGGTGTGTCATTGGTAAAGGCGTCCAATACCGATGCAAATTGCAGGATGGACAAGTAGCACGTCTCCAATCCACCTGCAATCATCCATAACTCATTGAATCCAGAGATGAACCGGTATTCAAGGTGAGTTGGCAAATCATAGGAAGGGGCATTGTCCAGAAGGAATGACAACAGGTCCCGTCGGCGATTTAGTCGAGACAATTTCATGCTCCCCTGCCGACGAAGGATCAAGACCCCGTCAGTCGACCAACGTTGGATCATAACACAGCCTTTCTGTCTGACTAGGTACCTGGCAGTGGCAGAGAAAAGTTAGCCTCTAAGCTTTGGAGTATTATAACCTGACCTACAGATTTTATCTCTTATGCTTCTAGCGGCTAATTTCTCTGGTACTCTGAGGACTACCATTAAGTGCTGAGTTACGTAGAAAATATATCAGGGTAAAAGTACTAGATATCTACTAAGATATCTAATACATAGATCGGATTGCACTTGCTATGGACGGGAAATGAAATTCATTGCCTTTACATAGTAGTCTACACTCGTGCATCTTGCTGCGTTAGCAGCCCAGAAAAGGCATGGGGCATTTCTACAATGCATCAAATGGATTGGCAACCCTGTCAGCCTATCGATGCTAGCAATCAAGTCCCTACAAGATCATCCCAATGCTTCAATGCGATCAATACTTTAGGAAAAACACAGTTAGCCTACATTGCCTTTTCACTCTATTTTAGCAGCAATATGGGGTTCGTTAATTAGGTCGAGCCAAAAATAAACATAATGCACTCGATCTTAGGACAGACGGACACATTCTGGAAATGCCTTCGCCACGCCCTGCGGTCACTTTGGAGTTTGCTAGCCTGCAACAACCAGGATCCCTTGCTCACATTAGTTATGGGGCAAAGAAAAAAGAGAGAATCTGCCCAGCCTGCCCAACAAACAACCTCAGCTGGGTTAACTAGTCGGATGAGCCGCTTTTCCAAGCCAAGTGCTCGACTGTTGATTGTGCTTCAATTTGGTTAATTCCAGGGCGCAAGGTCTGGGAATCATTTTGTTAGGTTTCAGAGAGCAGGCCGAGGTACGTCAAGCCCATTCAATCGTTGTGTAACAGACGGTCGTTGTTGATCATGACTGTGTTTCAACAAAACGCTAAGCCAAGCGATAAACAGATCACCGCTATCCCTGTCTTATCGGAGAGTCCTAGCTTCATCCACAAGCTCCGTGTGTTACAGGCATAAGGGCCGTCGAAGCCCCCTCTCCACTACCGGCCCCGTATGTATCGAGACGGCACCGACAGACGGGCACAGTAACCCTCCGACTGAGTCGCTTTATTCTTCAGCTCGAATGCCTCTTGCCTGATGCCTGCCTCCCTGGCAAAATTCAGGTCGGCTCAAGTGGCGAGACAGCACGAGCTGGACAACGCCAAGGTTGCCACTCCAGCTGAGGATGTACCTGTATTAATTAGATAGAGCTGAGATTATTACCTATTCCTCCAGCATTCTCTTATGTTTCGACTCGACATGTTTAATTACAAGGCTCAGCTCCGCCACCCATACTAATGTTAGTCCCTTCCTTTGTTCCTGCCATACCTTACCTCAGATTAAAGTGCTCTAGACTTGGCTAGAAGCGGAGAACAACTCTGAGCCTTGACCCCTCCAACTGGAGCCCATCTACATAGTAGGTAGGTAATATATTCATCTCACACCTCTTCGATACTCCTTGCCCGCACATCTTGTCCTTTGTTGTCTCTTCTCCGCGTCGGCAACTCTCCCGTCGTGGACTGAACCACTGGCCTTATACATCTAACCAACTACTACTCAGTCTAACAAATCATCCTTCTTGCATGACTTGGGCTCCTTGTTCTCCAACACGAGACTACCACTTTTCCTCACGACGTCACATTTGATCCCTCTTCCCAGCCATCGCAGCCATGGGAGACCGACCAGCTATCTATGTCCACCTAGAAATGGGCTTATCGCTGCCCAAGATCATGTCCAAAGACCGACATATCACCTACATATCCAAGAGCATGCGCGATCGAGCAAACCAATTTCCCCGACAGTTGCCTCCTGCAAATACCAACTACCTCCACACTCCATCGCAGCACCAAGCCAGCCATCAACAAATGCTCACACCAAGCCAGCCAACCCAGGATCGATTACAGCATCAGTTCGCTTACCACGTTACCGATCTCCCCTCTAACACGTACAGCAGAGACCCTGTGTCGGCTGGTGTAGCTCAGGAACAGTTATACCAACCATACCGTCCCCAACAAGTACAACACGATATCAGAGAATACTATGCCCCTATTCAATCAACACCACCGCTGCCGCAGCAAGGCTCTTTACAGCCTGACGAAGTTCCTCGTAGCTCGAGATCGACGAGCCGTGGCTCACATCAGCGTGGCAAGTCTGCGCCCCCACCCCTAAACAGCAGCCCTTGGGATATAAGCCCGTCCCATGCGTCAGGGAGCGAACCTCATCTCTGGAAAGCTCTTCCTGCAACTCCGAATCAATTTCGACTTGGAGAAGGTGACATGCCATGGGACTCATGGACATTCCCAATGGGCTTTGAGGATAATAATAAGGAGGACGATCACGGTGAAGGAGGGGATGGACGCAAACGTTCCCGTGAGGCCAGTCTTCGAGCAACATGGGGACCTGAATTTCCAGGCGAATACTCACGTCCCAGCCAATCTGTGCAAGTAGACGACCGGGCAAGGGGTAAAGCAAAGGATATACAATCTCTGGCCTCAGCAATGATGACTGTCGACAACGGGTTTGAGGATCAGTGGTGGTACCAGGGCCCTCGTCTCGTCAACATTCATGGAACCGTCATGGTACCAACAGCGGTACCCAAGTCCAGCTTTCACCCCGACCACCAGCAAAGCTCTGTGGGGTGGGCAGTCTCGCATGAGGAGGCGCAGCGACTAAAGAATCAGAAGGATCAACACCAATTGCAACAGAAACGCCAAGAGCAACAAAGAAGAAAACAACGGCACGTGTCACTCCAAGAACAGCAACTCGAGTCGTTTGTGCCATCAAACGCATCTTTCCAGCCCGTGTCTCCCCATTCAGGTACGGGTACCGCTGACATCGTGTCACCGTTGAGTGATTACCCTAGCCCACTGTCAAGTTATGGTGGCTTGCGACGCTCTTTGACCACTCGCTCTGACGAACTTCACCTATAAATCGAATGGGTATTGCCGTCCATTGAGCGTGACGACTGAGTTCCAAGCCTTGTTTTCATCAAGGGGACGCGACTTTTGACCAGTACCACATCTGAATGCGGTCTCAGTCTATCATGAAGTGCGCAAGTCCTCAAAGTAGAGAGGCCATCTGATTGTCTTGATTTGAGACGAGTTGCGTGGACTGTAGTGAAACATTTTTGGGTAGCATCTTGTAAAGGTAAATTATGAACATTGGCGTGCATGGATGGGCCCTCACTAGGGCTGGGATACAGATACCTCTTTGTAGTTATTGTCAAGGAAAGCTACCCTTTAAGCCAGCCTATCGCGTAAAAGTTTCTTACTTTTGCACCAAAAGACGTTGTGGCCTGGTGATAGCTATAGATTAAGCCGGTCAAAGCCGCCATAAGCATGATAATGAAAATTATTGTTTTTGCACACGAGCCTGCACAAACACACAATCGGTATTGAACCAAAGACATGAGGGGGATTAAAGGAGTTGATATATGTGTCAAGTTTGGGTATCTATCAGTGAGATGTTGTTCACACGCTAGGAAGGAACCTAGGTACTTGTCCTGGTTCGGTCAAGGTGAGATGTCAAGGTGAGCAAGAAGCTCTTTACCGGGTATCTCGGTAGTAGCCTTCCTGGCTCTTCCCGTTCCCTGTACCAAGTATCCTTCCTGCCCAGTGGGCAACAGAAAAGATGGCCTAGCTTTAGGGTACTAAAATAGATAAGCTAAAGCCATCGTTTGAATAGCACAAGCTGACTGAATACTTTTGTCCTCTACACCTTGAGCGGCCAACTTTTCTAATGCCCGGAGGCTTGAAAACACGCAAAAAGTGAGCTGCCCGCGGGAGAAGCCGGATGCCATTGGCTGCTCGGCTAAGCTGTCGGCCATGAGGTAATAGAGAGCCGTTGATGACCAATCGGCGGCTACAGCTTGGTTTACACTGTCGGACATGTACCTCCTTAGTAGCGCTCTGACACGCTATGCCATATTTGGTAGACCTTCGTGCAGTACCGGTGCCAAATATTGGCACCTGGTTGTGTTGAGTAACTGGCTTATTTTTGTACCCCTAGCCCCAAAGCCTGACGAGTAACTTGTTTCCGAGTGGAACATCGCGAATCATTGTCCGAGCTCTGTAACTTCGTGTGTGTTCCTTTTTTCTCCTGACCTAAACTCCACATCCATACAAGTTCAACACCAACCTGAGATCGTCTTTGCCGTTCCTCCCTCTCGACAATCTCCTCACAATCTCCAAAAAATGCTGTCAAGAAGTATAGCTACCGCCAGCCGTATGGTGCCCGCTCGGGTGCTGCGGCCCCGTACGCATCCTCTTGTCATGCTTCCTTCCATGATGCAGACCGTTCGTACCTACGCCGATTCCGTCATCAAGGTCCCCCAGATGGCCGAGTCCATTTCTGAGGGTACCCTCAAGCAGTTCTCCAAGAGCATTGGCGACTACGTTGCCCAGGATGAGGAAATTGCCACAATTGAGACTGACAAGGTACGCCGTCATAGCAAACTTGGATTGTCTTGGCTGTCATACTAGAGGACATCCCCACTGACACCTAATTACATTAGATTGACGTTGCCGTCAACGCAACCGAGGCTGGTACCATTAAGGAGTTTCTTGTAGGGGAGGAGGACACTGTTACCGTCGGCCAGGATCTTGTTCGCATCGAGCTTGGTGGTGAGCCATCTGGCGACAAGAAGGAGGCCAAGAAGGAGGAACCTAAGAAGTCCGAGTCCGAGCCAGAGTCAAAACCTGAGCCCAAGCAAGAGTCTACCCCCGAGCCCAAAAAGGAATCCGCTCCTGCTCCCAATAAGCCCGAGGCTCCCCGACAGCCCGAGAAGAAGGAATCAAAATCCGAATCCTCCACCTCAAGCGGTCCCTCTATGGGTAACCGGGAGGAGCGTCGCGTGAGTTGTTGCTATACCCCGAGGGGACATCCCAGCCCGTCGTCAAAGCTCTGCTAAACGTTTCTGCAGGTCAAGATGAACCGCATGCGCCTCCGAATTGCCGAGCGTCTCAAGCAATCTCAGAACACTGCTGCCTCCCTCACCACCTTTAACGAAGTTGACATGTCTAACATCATGGAGTTCCGCAAGCTCTACAAGGAAGATGTCCTCAAGAAGACCGGTGTCAAGCTGGGTTTCATGAGCGCCTTCTCCCGAGCCTGCGTTCTTGCCATGCGCGACCTGCCTGCCGTCAACGCCTCCATTGAGGGACCCAATGGCGGTGACACCATCGTCTACCGCGACTATGTCGATATCAGCGTTGCAGTTGCCACCGAGAAGGGTCTCGTGACTCCCGTTGTCCGAAATGTTGAGTCCATGGATATGATTGGCATTGAGCAATCAATTGCCGATATGGGCAAGAAGGTATACTGCTCTTCTTCTATTGACAAGCTCAAGTGATCACTAACGCAAAGGTCTTAGGCTCGTGACAACAAGCTTACTATCGAGGATATGGCCGGCGGCACTTTCACCATCAGTAACGGTGGTGTCTTTGGCTCACTTATGGGCACCCCCATTATCAACCTTCCCCAGAGCGCCGTACTCGGTCTACATGCCATAAAAGAGCGTCCTGTCGCTGTCAACGGCAAGATTGAGATTCGACCCATGATGTACCTTGCCCTCACCTATGACCACCGTCTGCTGGATGGCCGAGAGGCCGTGCAATTTCTTGTCAAGGTAAAGGAGTATATCGAGGATCCCCGAAGGATGCTCCTGTAAGAGATATTACTTAATGTCGAACCGCTTAATACCCTACCTATAGTAAATAGTTAATAGTTTTAAAGTAGTAATACAGTACTATTATCTATTATAGCTTTTCTATTAATGCAGAGATCTACTGTAGGGAAGACTACTATAAAGATATAAAAGTAATAATATTCTTATTAAGGTAATAAGGCAGTTATACCTTAAAGGTATAGCTATTAATTTAGCTAGATAAACTATAGATGAATTAATTACTTAAGGTTTATCTATATAATTGCTTTTTATAATACCTTTATATATTAAATATTAGCCTTAAAAAGAAGCCTTTACTGTCTTTAGTAAAATATATATAATAAATCTCTAATAATTATAATATTATATATTTATTATATATTTATTTCTTTATAGTTTTTTATTTTCTACTTTAATAGATAGGTTTTTTCTTAAATTACTTAAAAGAGCTTTTATAGAAGTCTTTAATAAAGTTATTAGCTATATTAATAGCTTTTACTTATTAATTATATTATACTTTCTATTCTTTCTATTATATATAAAAGCCTTTAATAGGTATAGTATTCTTTTTAAAGTAATAGACTTTTTAATAAATAATATAATTAATAATATAGCTATCTTTATTATTAAATCCCCTTTTAATTAATCTAGGCTTATTTTTAAATAATAACTAAATAGAATATTTTAGCTATAAAGATATAAGTCTTATATAGATATAACTTTTATACTTTATATTTACTTAAAAGTTAATTAAAAGTATATTAATATTTTACTATTTTAATAAAAAGTCTATTTTTTATTATATTAATTTTAATTTATTATATTAATTTTAGCTTCTTATAACTTGATTTAAATGCCTTTATATTTAATTATCTTAAATCTCTAAAGACTTATATCTAACTATTATAGTAATAATTAATTAAATCTATTTACTATAACTCTTATTACCTTCTTTTCTATTATATATTAAATTATAACTTTTATTTAATTAATTATTTATATTTTTCTTTAACTTTAAGCTATAGCTTAAGCCTTTTTAATTTTCTTAATATTATTAATAATAAAGTTAATCTATTTATATAAATTAAATTCTTTTAATATATTATATTATTAAAGTTCTTTTTATAGTAATTGATTTTACTAATATATATAAGAATAGTTGCCTAAATCAATACAGTAATGGCTAAACTCTATAATAAGAGCTATAATAGAAAAAGGTTTTGCTAAGCTGTATGTATAGTAGCAGTTTCTTTCTCTTGTAACCCTTAATTTACTAAGTTCAGTAAAGACCTTTAGAGCCGCTATATATATTAATACTAAACTAACAGTCAGTCAGTTAATTCTTAGTCCTTTATGCTTTACATTACTAATTACTCTTATAGGCCTTATATAATATAATATTTACTGCAATTAAAAAAAGAGCTATTAATAGTATGCCATTTAAATACTATCTAGTTATATGCCTTTTTAATAAGTTAATTAAAAAAGCCTTTAAAGAATATTTATATATTAAAAAGCTAAATAAACTATATAATAAAGCTTATAAACTATATATTTTATTTTTATTATAACTTTAAATTAAAACTTAAGCCTTTTTAATATTTTTTATAATTTTCAATTAAAAGATCTATAAATTAGAAACTTAATGTATTAAATTATAAAATATATTAATAATTAACTTTCCTAATTAACCTTTATATAATTTAGCTATTAATGCAGTAATAACTAAACTCTATAATAAAGGCTATAACAGAAAATGCTTCTACTAAGCTATAGATATAATAGCTATTTTTTCTACTTATAACCACATATCTATTAAGTTTGGCAAAGACCTTTAGAATCATTCTAATATTAAAATAGTCAGTTAATCTCCAGTCTATACCTTACGCTCTATATTGCTAACTACTTTTGCAGGCTTTATATAATATAATGCTTACTGCAATTAAAAAAAAAGCTATTAATAGCATACTGCCTATATACTATCTAGCTAAAGTCTTACTTTATTAAAAAATTAAAAATACTATAAATAACTATTAAGATATTAAAAAGCTAAAAAAGCTATATAATAAAGCTTATAACTTTTATATAATTTATTTTAAAAAATATAATAATTTTATTAAAATAAAATTAATAGCTTTTAGCTATACTTTATTTTTAATATATATAAAAAGGCTTTTTAAAAGTTATAATTTAAAAAAAGCTTTAAATTAAATATTAAAAAAGTTAATAAGCTTAAAAAGGTTTAAAAAAAAAGCTAAAAAAAAGATTTAAAGACTTAATAATAATAAAAAAGAAATTCTTTAAAATAATTAATTAATATTTATATAAAGTATTATATAAAGCTTAATTTATCTAGCTAAAAGACTAGATAGTAATTATAAATATAGCCTATAGTATTACGGGTAGAGCTTAGGGATATAGATAGACAGAGGATGCATCAGGCAGAATAGGTTCTATTGCTATAGATAGGCACTATAGGTAGATTAGGCTCTATTAATAAAATGTAACTTAAAAAGCTACATTTAAGATCTATTTAGTTAGTAAATTAAACTCTATAAATAATGTATTACTATATAATACATTTTTCTTTACTATTAATATAAAGTAAATTAATTAATATTAAGGCTATAATAGCATTTAAATCTTCCTATATTTATATCTTACTATTATTTAGCTTTAGGCTATAATAATACCTTTTTTTTAGTATTAAGCTTTATTAAAATAGATTATTACAGTTTAGGCTTATTAAGGTATTTTTTATAGAAATTAGCTATAATCTATATAGTATTTTTATATATATATAGTAAGCATTTTTATTAAATTAATATAGTTAGTTTATCTTACTATATATTTTAGTCTAAAGTAGCCTTTTTAGCTTTATCTATTTTATTGTAAGTCTATAATATTTTTAATTTTTAATTTTTTAACTTTTTTAATTTTAATAAATAAATTTTTTTTTTAAATTTTAATTAAATAATAGATTATTAATAATAAGTCTAAGTAGATTTATATAAAATATAAAATATATTTTTATATTATTAGGCAATTTTAGTAAATAAGTATATAAAAATATAACTTTAAATATTTTTAATAATTTAATATTTTTTTAATTTAGCTTTTTTTATAGTCTTAAGGTCTTAATATTTTAGGCATTTAATTAAATAAAATCTTTATTTTTATATTATTTAGTAAATCTTTAATAGTAATTTATTTATTTTTTATAATAAATCTATATTATTATACTTTTTAATTATAAATATTTTAATATATTTTTTATAATTTAAGCAAATTATTTAATATTTTTTATAGTTAAAATTCTTTTAATAGTAATTATAGGCTTAAAGCCTATTTAGAAATAAAATCTATAGTTTATAAAAAATAAAGATATATCTATTATTTCTAACTTTAAAGAGTTTATAGTAAATTTAATTAAAAGCAGTTAGTAGCTTTAGTTATTTTATAGATATAATATATAAGCTTTTAAATATTATTTTAAAATAGCATTTAGTTATTTAGTCTATTTATTTATTTTAAAATAAAAGGCAGTTAATAGTAATAAATTAATTAATAGTTATTAAATAATCTTTTTTTAAAATTTAATTATAAATTAAAATCTTTTATTAAAATAATTATTTAAAAAAGCCTATAAAGCTTTTATATTTCTTTTAAATAATAATAGATAGTATTTTTAGCATTATAAATTCTTTTATAGGCAATAATATATTTTATTTTTATTAGGCAGTAGGCTATAATTAAAATGGCATTATATTTATTATTTAATAGTAAATAAGTAATAAAGTCTATAAATATATATTATTAGGCTTAATTAACTATTAATAAAGGTCTTAAAATGCCTTATTTTATATTTTAAGTAAAGTTAGCTTTTTAATAGATATAGCAATTTTTAATCTATTATTTTATAAATAATAGCATTTTAAGCTAATAGTAGTTTTAAGAAAGTAAATTATAAATATAAACTTAATTTAAGTATTTAACTATAAAGTATTTATAGTAAGCTTTTAAAAGTATAGTTATTAAAAGATTATAATTTAAAATATAAATGCAGTCTTAATATAATAACTTTTTTTATACTATTTAATATTTAATTAATATAATCTTAAAGTAATATAAAGCTTTTTTTTTTAAGGCTTATAGTATTAACTATAGGTTATTATTAGTTTAATATTTTTTATTTAATAGGCAATTTATTTCTTTTAATAATTTAATAAATTAAGTTTATTTATTTAATTCTTTTAATTTAGGCTAAATTTATTATATTAATTATTAAATTTAGGCTTTTTTAACTATTAAAGGTAAAAGTTATTAATTTTCTTTTTAAAGACAATTTAGCTTTAATATATTAAGCATTTATTTTCTTTTTTAAAGAGATCTTTTAATCTTTTAATTAAGACATTAAGTTTTACTTTTTACTTTTTAAGTTAATATATAATTTAAAAATTAAATTAAAATAAAAAACCTAAACTATTAAGCTTATTTACAGTTTAATAACTTTATAATTATAAAGTATTTTAAATTTTTATAATCTATAATTATTTTAATAGATAAAGGCATTCTTTTTAGATATATAATTAAAGGCATTAATTTTTAAAATAATATTTTTAATTTAATTAAATAGATATAAAATTAAGATTAATATAAAGGTTTTTTTTTAATTTTTTAAAGTTTATTTTATATTTTTTATTTTAAATAAAAAAGATATTTTTTTATATTAGGCAGTTTATAGAGGCAATAAGTTTAAAGAAGTTTTAAATAAATTTTTTATAAAAGCCTATAAATTTAATAAAAGTTTATATATCTATTAAATAGATTAAAGTCTATTAATTTTTAATAGTTTTAATTTTAATAAAATCTATTTTAATTTTATTTTAATTAATAAAAAGACTAAAGAATTTTACTTTAAATATTAAAGTTTTATATTTTATAAAATTAATAAAAAGACTAATATTTTTAAGCTTTTATAATACTATCTCTAGATATTTAATATATTTTTCTTTAGTCTAACTATAACTTAGAATATCATTTAAATAGGCAATATAAAATACATTTAGGTATTTTTAAAAAATACTATTAATATAATATTATAATATTATAAAGGCTTTTATTATATTAAAAAGCATTACTAGCAATTTATATAGATTAAAATAAATTTAAAAAGCTATTAAATACTTTTAATCTTTTTTAATTTTTAAATTATTAAATATAAATATAATATTAATATATAAAAAGTATTTTATTTTAAATAGATTATTTAAAGACTTTTTAATTAATAATAATAAATATTAGTCTTTAATAATAATATTATTTAAAGCTTTATAATTAATATAGAATTATAATTCTCTTTTTAGCTTTTTAATAAATAATATTAAAAAAGCTATAAAAAATAAATTTAATTTAATAAAACCTTTTTATAGATTTTTATTAAGCTATTTATATAAAGCTATTAACTTATCTTAATATATACTATATAGAAGTCTAAAAGGCAGTTTTAATTTAGATTTTAATTTAATATAATAGTCTTTAATTTTATATAAAGGTAGCTTTTTTACCTTTTTAAAAAAAAGATATTTTAAAATTTTTATAATTCTTTTAATAGTTTAATTTAAAAGTTATTTTTTTATAAAATACAGTTAATTTGCTTTAAAGTAATAATAAAAAAGTAGCAATATTTCTTTTTACTATATAGCTTTATAGCTTTTAAAAATATTAATAAAATATCTTTTTATTAAAGGCTTATTAAAACATTTTATTTTATTTAATAAAAAAACCTTTTTAAAATAGTATATAAAGCTTTAATTTTTATTAATTTTATAAATATATATATTGCAATATCTTTAGCAATATAGGCTATTAAAAGTAATAATATAAACTATAAAGCCTATTAAAAGGTTATATTATTTTAATTAAGGCATTTTTGATACTATAAAATAGCTATTTAATTAGATAATATAGAATATTATATTTAATTAAATATATTTAAAAATCTTAAATTTAATATAAATATAGTAAGTAATTTCTTTACTTTTAGTAAAATAGCTATTAAATATTTTAATTTAAATTGGTCTTTTTAAGCAATAAAATTGTAAGTATTAGGACTTTATTTAGCTTTTATTTATAAATATTTTACTTTTTACTTTATAGTCTATTATTATATAAAAAGCTATTAGTCTTTTTTAGCTAATAGTAGATTAATAAATAATATTATTAAGTTAGAATATTAATTTATTTTATTTTTAATTAAAAGTCTATATATAATAATAATCAAGATTTTAAGTTTTAGAATAGTTATTATAGTTATTAAGGCCTAATATTAACTTAAAATAGGCTTATTTTATTTTTTTAGTATTTTTAGAAATAGTAAGAACTATAAAAATTAAATTAATTTAAAATAGATAATTAAAAGGATAAATGTCTATTATTATAGATTAGACTATATAAAATGGCTATATAATAGAATTTAATTAAATAGATATTTAATTTAAGGCAGTCTTAAAGGTAGTAAGTAAAGAAGCTATAATAGAAATATTAATTATTCTTTTATTATTAATTTAGCTAATTATAGTAATATTAATTATTTAGATTTATTAGTTTTTTTACTATTTAGCAGTTTTTTAAAAAGTTTTTATTTTATTAGAAAGAAAGAGATTTCTTTTAATATTTAAAGATATAAGTTTTTATAAAAGCAATTACCTTTTAAAAGGTTAATTGTAGGTTAGTTTTAAAGTAATAGTAATAATTCTTTAAGTCTTATAAAAAGGTAATTAAGATATAGTATTTACAATTAAAAGGCAGATTATAGACAAGTATTATATATAATTTTTAAAAAATGGCTTATTTTAAAAAGGTAAAAAAAGCTTTTTTTAATATCTTTTTTTCTAAAGTAAGGCATTAAAACTTAATAAAAAAGGTATTAAAGTCTTTATACATTTAATAAAAATAA
The DNA here is from genome assembly GCA_019054645.1 of Fusarium sporotrichioides. Classification (NCBI taxonomy): domain Eukaryota; kingdom Fungi; phylum Ascomycota; class Sordariomycetes; order Hypocreales; family Nectriaceae; genus Fusarium; species Fusarium sporotrichioides. The sequence goes on from JAHKNS010000003.1 coordinate 5,132,501, forward strand.
AATAGTTTAATATAGACATTATTAATATAATTAGAATATTTAAAAATACATTTTAGCAATTTAATAATATTAATATAATTAAAAAGTTTATATTTTTTTACTTTAATTTAAAGTAAGACTTAAATATATATATATTTAGTTAGACAGTTAGTTATATAAGTTATTTAAGTAAAAGGCATAAGGAATTAACTGTAATTAGCTTTTAGTTTTAAGTATATTTAGAAAATAAAGTAATATAAATCTTTTTAATTGCCTTTAAACTTATTAAAGTTAGATAATTATTTAATAAGATTAATTGATTTAATAAATTAAAAAAAAAGTAAAAAAGTTATTTTTAGAGAAATTATTATATAAAGTTTAATAGATATATTAATTTTAAAGGATTTATAAATAATAAATATAGTAAGCTAAATAACATTAAAGATATACTATTTAGCTAGATATATTTTAAAGATATTATTAATTTTTTTTTTTTAAGGCTATTTTAGTTTACTATTTAATATATAGAAATTAGATTTAAATAGTATTAGATTTAATAGTAATGTATTATAAAAATAGTTTTAATTTTTAATATTTATTCTTTATATTTTAGGCCTTACTTTTTAGCTAAAATATATAATTTTAGGCATTTTTAATATATATATAGATATTCTAAAAATACTTAAATTAATTATTAAGGTATTCTATAATATAGCTATAAAATGATTTAATGCTATTAAATAAAAATGGCAAAATTAGATAGATAGACATTACATTTAATGCCTAATAGATAAAAGCTATATAGTATTATAGGCAAAGCTTAAAGATATAGGTAAAAAAAGGATATATTAGGCAGAATAGGTTTTATTACTATAAATAGGCATTGTAAATAGGTTAGGCTTTATTAATAAAATATAGCTTAAAGAGCTACATTTAAGATCTATTTAATTGATAAATTAAACTTTATAGATAATATATTATTATATAATATATTCTTTTTTACTATTAATATAAAATAGGTCAGTTAGCATTAAGGCTATAGTGGCATCTAAATCCCTTTATATTTATATCCTACTATTATCTAGCTTTAGGCTATAACATATAGGTTATAGCTAGAGACTATACTTATTGTAGCCTAAAACTATAAATATATAACTGGAGAGCTATATATAGAGTTATTAGGGTTAAGTGGAGATTCAAGATAGGCAATTTAAAGCTTAAATCTAGAGTTACTGTAATATAGAAAGTTATTTTAAATAGGCCTAAATCTAGAAATTAAACTTATAAAGATAATTTAATTATATAATCTTTATTTATTTTATTGTCTATTTTAAAGATAAATTAATATTATTAACTGCAATTTTAAATAAAAATAAATAAATTATATATAATTTAATTTAAAAAATATAATAATATTAATAAAATAAAGCTAATAGCTTTTAAAATTTTTTTTTTTTAATATATATAAATCTATTATTATTTAATAAAAACTTATTAAAAAAATATATATATAAATTTAAAGATAAATTAAAATAATTAAAATGTCTTAAAAAGAAATTAATAGAAAGTTTTAATAATTTAATAATAAAAAAAGAATAATTCTTTAAAGCAATTAATTAATATTTATATTTTTATTTATATAAAGCCTAAATTGCTTAATAAAAAAAGCAATTAGTAATTATTAATAAGTTCTTTAGTTTATAGTATACTAATTATAGCCTAAAACTATATACATAAGACTGTAAATATTTGGCATGAGATTAAAAGAAATTGTTAAGAAGTTAAAATAGAAAAGGCTTTAACGTTAAAGGTTAATTTAGTATAAATTGAATTATATAACGTTCTAATTTATTTCCTTTCTATAAGATTTATATAACTATTCTATTAACTATATTATTAACTGTAAATAAATTCTATTATAATTGAATCCTATAGTTATTATATTATTAATAAAAGCTAAAGTTCTTTATAAGACTTATATTATTTTAATTTAGTTTTAATGTATAAATTATATTACTTAATAACTTATTTAACTATTTACTTGCATTTTTCTTAATTAAAATGCATTTATACTTTCTTTAGAATTTTCATAATACTTAAGTAGCTATATAGAGAATACTTATATAGCATTTATATTAATTTATATTATAATTTCTTTAATATTTATATTTTACTATTATAAAGTTCTATAATTACTCTTTTTTTAATAAACTCTTATATATTACATTTAATTATATTTAATGAGATTTTTTCTTTTTATCTTTTACTTCAATCTATAGGTTTTCCTTTACTTTTAATAATAAATCCTAAAGTATTAGGTTTAATTAAGTATACCTTATATTATTAACTGCTATTTTTTATTTATTTATAATTAAGTTTATAACCTTTATTTTGCAATTATTTTATAGCTATTAAGATATCTAGATATTTATATAGTAGGTTATTATAATAGTCTTATAGTATTTTGCCTAATTTAATTTATTTAAAATACTTTACTTTTTTTCTAAATGCTATTTAGGCTATATTGCTTATGTCTTTTAATAATATAATTAATTATATCTTTAATATTAATATATCTATTTCTTTTTATTATTTTTTGTCAGTTTTTTATTATTTTAATATAGTTAAAGTATCCTTTTTAATATCTTTCTTTTAGCAGTTCTTGAAATTTTATTACTTTTATTATATCTAGATAAAAAAGTCTATTATGTATTAGTCTTAATATATGTATTTATTATATAAGTTTATATTTACAGTTAATAACATAACTAATAATATAGTTATATGAATTCTATAAGGAGAGGAAATAGATTGGAAGGTCATGTAACCCGATTTATACTAAATTAACCTTTAACTTTAGGGCCTTTTCTACTTTAACTTTTTAATAGATCTAACTTTCAAGTTGCCCTAATTTCCCTTAATCCCATGCCAAACACTTACAGTCTTATGCCTATAACCTTAAGCTATAATTAGTACAGTCTATATAATATTTTTCTCTAACTATAAATTAAAGAACTTATTAATAATTACTAATTATTTTTTTATTTAGGTAAATTAAGCTTTATGTAAATAAAAATAAAAATATTAATTAATTGCCTTAAAGAATTATTTTTTTATTATTATTAAATTATTAGAACTTTTTATTAATTTCTTTTTAAGACTTTTTAATAATCTTAATTTATTTTTAAATTTATATATATACTCTTTTAATAAGTTTTTATTAAATAATAGTAGATTTATATATATTAAAAAAAAATAGCAATTAAAAGCTATTAGCTTTATTTTATTAAGCTATTATATTTTTTAAATTAAATTATATATAGCTTATAAGCTTTATTATATAATTTATTTAGCTTTTTAATTAATAAATATTTTTTAAAAGCTATTTTAATTAATTTATTAAAAAGGTATATAGTTAAATAGTATTTAGACAGTATGCTATTAAAAGCTTTTTTTTAATTGCAGATATTATATTATATAAGGCCTATAAGAGTAATTAGCAATATAGAGTATAAAAGACTAGGAATTAACTGGCTGACTGTATAAATACTTTTGCCTTTTTATTTTATTTGCATTAATTCCTTTTTAAAGTAGCTTAATATTGATATATTGGCTCTAAAGGTCTTTAGCAAACTTAGTAGATTAAGGGTTATAAGAGGAAGAAACTGCTATTATATATACAATTTAATAGAAGCTTCTTTTATTACCTTTATTATAGAGTTTAGCTATTACTATATTGATTTAGGCAGCTATTTTTATATATATTAGGAAAGTTAGTTGTTATAAGAAACTTTAATAATATAATATATTAAGAGAATTTAATCTATATAAATAGATTAACCTTATTGTTAATAATATTAAGAAAATCAAAAAGGCTTAAGCTACAGTTTAGAGTTAAAGAATATATAGATATAAGGTTATATTCTTTATTTTTAGTTCTTTTTAAGAATTACTTTTTAGCTTTAATTATATCTATATTAAAGTCTAATTATTAATTAATAGCATTAACTCTTTTATTATTTAATCTTTTTTAATAAATAATAATAAAATTAAATTTATATAAATACTTTATATATCTAATTTATTATTAATTAAGCTTTTATATTATAGTAAAATAAATAATGTTCTTATAATTAATATAATTTAATTAAAAATACAGTTAATAATATTAACTTATCTTTAAAGTAGACAATAAGATAAATAAAGGTTATATAGTTAGATTATTTATAGTCTTAGGCCATAACTAGCATAATCTATATATTATTGTTTTATATTAATAACTTTAACCTTTTAATTAAAGATATCTATTATATTAATAACTAATATAAATATAGTACATAGCTATAAAATAATCTTTATTTTATTAATAGCTATTATAAATTCTTTTTATTTAAAAAATAAAATTAATTCTATTTTTAACTTAAATATTACTTTTAAATCTTTTAAAGCCTTTAATTTATTTAGAAGATTAATATTTTTTTTATATAAATACTATAAAACTATATAACTAAAAGCTATTAATTAATAGCATTTTTATTAAATAGTTTAAAATCTTAATTTATAATAAAGGCTTTTATTATTAATTTAGAATCTTTTAATGATGATATATAGATTAATTTTAAAGTCTTAATTTTAAGATTAATATTATAAAGTAAAGAATATTAGTATTATTTTATTAGGCTTTAGTAATTAATTATATGTTAATATGGTAATTTCTTTTTTATTAATTATATTAAAATTGTCTTTAAACAATACTTTAAAGTCTAATCAATCTATAATGATATTTTAGGTCTTTTACTTTTATATATCAAAATTATTCTTTAGGTAATTCTTTTAAATAGATTTAAACTACCTTTTTATATTTTTTTAAATTAATAATATAATAAATAACATTCTTTTAATAGCAATACCTACCTTATTAAAAAATCAATAATAATATTTTTTTATTTAAATTAAAAAAAATATAATATTTATAGCTTTTTTTATAAATAGTTTTAAAATCAATAATTTAATAATTTCTTAATATCTATATGTCAGTTTATATTTAGTAAGCCTATTATATTATTTATAAATTTTTACATTATAGTATTTATATAACCTTTAATATAAAAATAAGTAATAATGATATTAAAAGCTACCTTTTAATTAAAATAAACTATTTTTATAAATTAATAAATATAATATAAAATATAATATATAATTAAACTACAATTAATAATATAATTAATAAAATAGTTATATAAATCTTATAAAAAGAGAAAATAGATTTAAAGGTTATATAATTTAATTTATAATACATTAAATTTTAACTTTAGGGCTTTCTTTATTTTAACTTTTTAATAATTTCCTTTAACCTTATATTAAACACTTTTAGCTATAAATTAAACAATTTATTAATAATTGCTAACTTCTTCTTCATTTAAGCAAATTAAGCTTTATATAAATAAAAGTATAAATGCTAATTAATTGCTTTAAAAAACTATTCTTTTTTATTATTGAAGTATTAAAATCTTTTACTAGCTTTTTTTTTAAGCTTTATAGCCTTTTTAGCTTTTTTAATATTATATATATAGCTTTATTTAATTTATTATTATTAAAAAAGGCTATTTATAAAGACTATAAAAAGATTGCAATTAAAGGCCATTAACTTCATTTTATTATATTTACTATAATCTTTAAAATTAATTATATAAAGCTTATAAGCCTTTTTATATAGCTTTTTTACTTTTATTTTATTATATTATATAAAGCTTGCCTTTAGTTAAGAATATAGTTAATTACATTAATTTATCTTTAAAGTAGATAATAAGATAAATAAAGGTTATATAATTAGATTATCTTTATAAGTTTAACTTTTAGATTTAGGCCTATCTAAAATAACTTTCTACATTACAATAACCCTAGATTTAACCTTTAAATTGTCTATTCTAAATCCCCAATTAACCCTAATAACCTTATATATAGCTTCTATTATTATAGTCTTATATTAATAACCTTAACTTTCTAATTAAAGACATTTATTATATTAATAATTAATATAAATAAACTAAATAGCTATAAAATAATCTTTTAATAATAATATAAAAGTTAATTTTAAAATTTTAATTTTAAAATTAATATTATAAAATAAAAAATATTAATATTATTTTATTAAATATTAATAATTAATTATATATTAATATAGCATTTGCAATTATAATTAGCTTAATAGAGTAAAGTATAAAAAGACTAAAAGTTAATTGACTGTATTTAGTAGATTGATAATTTTAAGTTAAAAGAATAGCTACTATATATACAGCTTGGCAAAAGTATTTTCTATTATAGCCTTTATACAATTTAGAAAATAGCTATTAATACAGTAATAACTAAACTTTATAATAAAGGTTTATTATAAAAGTTAATTATTATAATATTTTATAATTTAATTTATTAAGTTTTTAATCTATAGATCTTTTAATTAAGATTTTTAAAGAATATTAAAAAGGCTTAGGCTTTAATTTAAAGCTAAAATAAATAAATAAAGCTTGCGAAAGTGGTTAGCAATGTAAAGCGTAAGGTATAGACTGGGGATTAATTGACTGTTAGTTTGGTAGTAGGCGGAGTAATGGCTCTACAGGTCTCTGGCAAACTTAGTAGATTGAAGGTTGCAAGGGGAAGAAACTGCTACTATACATACAGCTTAGCAGAAGCTTCTTCTATCAATAATAGCCCTTACTAAGAAGTTTAGTTATTGCTGTATACACCTAGACAGCTATTTTTATATATATTAAGAAAGTTAATTACTATATAAAGAACTTTATTAATATAATATATTAAAAGAATTTAATTTATATAAATAGATTAACTTTATTATTAATAATATTAAGAGAATTAAAAAGGCTTAAGCTATAATTTAAAGTTAAAAAGTATATGAATATAAATATAATTAAAAGTATAGCTTTAAAAATATCTATAGGCATAATAAAGTTCTTAAAGATTATAAGTTTTTTTAAATTAAGCTTTAATTATTTAAATAAACTTTAATTTTATATTTTATTAAAATGCCTAAAGCTTATTAATAATTAATACAAATAGGTATATAAGGCATTGCCTATTAAAAATAATCTTAATATTAAGCCATTTAATCTATATATAAATAAGTATTCTATTTAAATTAGGCTTAATATAATATACTATTATATATTTTATTTATAAATATATATTTTATAAAAGCTTTAATAAAATAAAACATTTATTTTTATTAATAATTTTCTAAAATATCTTTTTAAGATTTATATTAAAAGATCTTTAATTTAAAGACTTTTATATTTCTTAAAAGGCAATTAAAAAAATACCAAATAAGAAATACTAATAGATTTTATTTTATTTATAGTATTTTAAGAAAGCATTTATACTTTAGCATTTTAATTGTAAGCATTTTAGTTTTAAATGCTAAAATTTTAAAAGAAAAACTTTAGCTATTTACCTAAAAGCTGCAATAAATTAACTATAAAAAGAAAAAATAAAAGCTAAAAGACTATTATTAATTAAAAAATTATAAAAAGTTAAAGTATTTACATTAAGGCTAAAAATACTATAAGCATTTATATAAATAGGTAAAAAGTATAAATAAGTATATAAAAAATGAAAAGTCAGTAAGAATTAGTATAAATATTTTAGCCTAAAGCTAGATAATAGTAAGATATAAATATAAATAGATTTAAATGCTATTATATTAAGCTTAATCTATAAAAATAAATAGATAAATATAAACTATATTATTATTAAATTTATAATCTTTTTAATATATCTCTTATATAAAACTAGACTTAATAATAGCCTCTTTTTTATAGGGATAATAGGATTATTAAGTAAGATTGTTTTCTATAGGGATTATAAAAGTAGTAATAAAGCAGCAGTTTTTTAATTAATTAAAGCGCCTAAAAAGTTATACCTAGATAAGGTTATGCCTATATAGTAAAAATGACATGCCTATATATTAGATCCTAAGATTAAAGCTATTATAAAAGTATACTATAAAAGTAGCTGCCTGCCTTTTAGCTAATATATAGCTCTCTTTATTGCTATTTAGGCGCTATATAATATTAAAATTATAATTAAATAATAGCCAGTTAAGACTAAACCTTATAAATAAAGAGGTATAATTATTAAAGGCCTATTATATTATAGTTAAGTAGTTTAGTCAGTTAAATTGCATAGAAGATATTACTATTTATATTACTATTTAAACTTCTTAAATAACTTATATCATTTGTTTATCTATTTAAGGATAATAAAAATGAGAAAGAAGCTACTTAATATCTATAAAATAATATAATTCTATTTAGAATTTCTTAAGCCAGTCTAAACTTTAACCTATAATAATACTTTTTAAAAACCTATAGAATCTCTATTAACAGTCTTAGAACTATAATATATATATTTTAGCTATAATAACTATTAATGTCTTTAGTTAGATATATTTAAATAGGCAGTTTATAATAATTAATAAAAATATTAATACTTTTTTTATTTCTTTAAGTAAATTAAGTATAAAGTCTATTAAGATTTATAAAAAATAGCAATTTAAAATAAATAAAGGTTAATATAACCTTCAATAGTATTAATAGCTTTTATAAGCTTTTTAATAATAATAGTTTTAATAGAGTTATACTATATCTTAAAATATACTACTTTAATAGTAGTTTTTACTTATAATTTAAGAAGTTGTATTATTTTTAAAATAGCCTAAAGTTAATAAAATATATACTTTTTAAATAACTGTAATAATTAGTACTTTCTATAAAGGTAGTTATATTTGCCTATTATACTGTAATAGGCCTGCCTTATTAATAGAATAATCTTTAATCTGTCTATTTATTTTAGCCTTCTTAAGGAATTATTATTTTTAGTTTTATACTGCCTTAAGGCAGGCTATAGATTTTAGGCAATATAAAATAGCTTAATTCTTTAGGTTTTATAGATATATATTTAAGGATACTTTATGGCTTTATATTGGCGCTATATTAATATTATTAATATGTTAATAGTTAAGTTCTAGCCCTATTATATCTCTAGCTGCTAAATACAAATCTAAAATTAGCTAGAGAATTTAGCCTTACCTTATAATATTAGCCTTTTTATTTTATTTTCATTATAATAATAAATCTAATTATAAAGCATTTTTCTTTAGTTAATATTAAAAGTAAAAATTAAACTATAAAAATAAATCTGCCAATTATACTTAATATTTAAAGATCTTGTAAATTATTTAAGATTTATATAATCTATAAATATAATAAAAGGTTTTAAAACTCCTTATAGTTCTACTAACTATACTTTTAGGCAGCTAATAACTGCTAAAAGTTCTTTATTAAATATTATATAGTTCTATTATATTAAATTTAAAAGTATAAAGTAATATATAATCAAATATAAAATACTAGTATTATCTTTTTATAATAAATATCTTTTTAAAGTATATCTTAAATAATCTATTTTAATTACTATTTTCCATATAAGTGTCTATTAAGCTAGAACTAAGCTAAGTATAAATATACTCTTTAATATTTAAAATGCCTTATTTTCTTACTTAATCTATAAGAATAATATATCTTTCTTTATTAATTAATTAAATGATATAATAATCTATTTATATATTTTTTAATTTTAAACTATAGCCTAAGCTTTCTTAATTTTCTTAATTCTCTTAATATTATTAATAATAAAGTTAATCTATCTATATAGATTAAATTCTCTTAATATATTATATTATTAAAGTTCTTTTTATAATAACTAACTTTCTTAATATATATAAAAATAGCTATCTAAATTAATATAGTAATAATTAAACTTTATAATAAAAGTAATAAAAAAAGTTTCTATTGAGCTATATATATAATAACAGTTTTTTCCTTTTATAACCCTTAATCTATTAAGTTTGCTAAAGACCTTTAAAGCTATAATATTAAGCTAACAGTCAGTCAGTTAATTTTCAATCCTTTATGCTCTATATTGCTAATTACTTTTATAGGCCTTATATAATATAATATCTATAATTAAAAGAAAAGCTATTAATAATATGCCATTTAAATACTATCTAGCTATATGTCTTTTTAATGAATTAATTAAAAAAGCCTTAAAAAATATCTATATATTAAAAAGCTAAATAAACTATATAATAAAGCTTATAAATTATATATAATTTAATTTAAAAATGTAATAATTTTAATAAATATAAAGCTAATAACTTTTAATTATTATTATTTTTAATATAAATAAATTTATTATTATTTAAAAAAGAATTATAAAAAAAATGTATATATAAATTTAAAAATAAATTAAAATAATTAAAAAGTCCTAAAAAAAGCTAATAGAAATTTCTAATAATTTAATAATATAAAAAGAATAATTCTTTAAAGTAATTAATTAATATTTATACTTTTATTTATATAAAGCTTAATTTGCCTAAATAAAGAAGCAATTAATAATTATTAATAAGCTCTTTAATTTATAGTTTGTAATAAGTGTTTAGTGTGAGGTTAGGGGAGATTGTTAAAAAGTTAAAGTAGAAGAGGTCCTAAAGTCAAAGGTTAACTCAATATAAATCGGGTTACATAACCTTCTAATCTGTTTCCTCTCCTTATAAGATTTACATAACTATATTATCAACTATGTTATTGACTGTAAGTATAATAATCTATATAAGCTTTAATGTAAAATCTTTATAGAAGTTAATAAAGCTTAGAAAACTTTATAGTCTTTTAAGTCTTATTAAAGCTTTTCATAGCTATTTTGATGTCTCTTATATGCACTATATATAGTCTTTCTTTAATCTACTTATATAGATAAAAATATTATTTAAGTATACTATTATGAGGTACTTAATATTAAGCTAAATGCTTTATTAATATATCTTTAAAATATAATAAGGACTTCTATTAAGCTAAATAGTATAATTAACTTTTTAAAAAGCCTAAACTAAATGTAAAAAGTTATTAAGCTTTTATTTCTTTTAGTAATTTAGATTTTATAGAATGTAGCTTAAATGTTTAGTTTTATTAGCTATTATCTTTTTAAAAGTAATTATGAGGCTTCTTTAATAAATAAAAATAAGTAATAATCTTATTGCATTACTTTATTAAAGGCCTTATAGTTAATATAAAAGCGCTATTCTTTTTAGGCTTTTTAATCAGTAATATAGATATTACTATTAAAAAGCTATTAGCTTAAATCTATTATTTATCTCTTAAATCTATAACCTATTTGTATAATTCAATTAATTGATTTTAGAATATATTATAAAAAGGGCCTTAAAGTAGATTTAGTTATAATTTATCTAGATTTAATTTAAGTTAAGTTTTATAATCCTAAGAACTTTAATAAAGAAAGAAAGCTATTGCTTTCTTAAGATTAAAGAGTTCCTTAAAGTCTTATAACTGAAATAGCAATATAAATTCTATATTTATATTTACTGCCTTCTCTTTAAGTTCAATTATTTATAAAACCTATATTATTTCTTATAGGCTTATCACAATTACAATAATTCTTAAAGTCTACTGCTATTTTTCTTAATATATTATTGCAATAAATAGTGATTCTATTATTAATATAGCCTATTTTATAATCAGGCAGTTTTTATTTATCTATATTATTTGGTCTCTTACCATATTGATAATTATCTTTTTCTATATAATATAAATATAAATATTTTAATAGACTAATTCTAATAAATTTAAAATAATGTTAAAGGTAAGGCTTAATATAATATTTAATAGAATTAAAGTTATTTATCTATTACATCTATAGTAATTTATATAATATATATAATAATTATAGTTTTTTTATAAATAAAGTAGCCTTTATAAATTACCTTTATTGCTATTTAAATCTCTTATAGATTTCTTAATAAATTTTATTATAAATTAAATCTTTACATAGTCTTTTTATTTATTACTTTATAGCAATTATAGCTAAAATCAATTTAAATATTAAATACTTTATAAAAATTATAAAGTATAAAAACTAAAAGTAATATTCTATTTATTTGTTTTTTTAATTTTATTATAGTACTTTACTTCTTAATTGAGGATACAGTTAATAATATTAACTTATCTCTAGGGTAGGCAGTAAGATAAATAAAGGTTATAATTAGATCATTCTTATAAATTTAACTTCTAGATTTAGGCCTATTTGAAATAACTTTCTACATTATCTAGACAGTAACCCTAAATTTAACCTTTAAATTGCCTGTCTTAAATCCCTAGTTAACCCTAATAACCTTATATATAGCTCCTTAGAGGCATACTTATAGTCTTAAGCTATAACTAGTATAGTCTTTATAGCCTTATGTTAATAACCTTAACCCTCTAATTAAAAATATCTATTATATTAATAATTAATATAAATAAACTAAATAGCTATAAAATGATTTTTATTCTATTAATAGCTATTATAAATTCTTTTTATTTAAAAATAAAATTCTTTTTAATTTTAATTTAAAAATTACTTTTAGATTTTTTAAAACTTTTAATTTAATTAAATAATTCATATTCTTTCTATATAAAGATTATAAATCTATATAATTAAAGGCTATTAATTTAATAGCAATCTTATTAAATAGCTTAATATCTTAACTTATATATAATAAAGGCTTTTTTTTTATTAATTTAGAATCTTTTAATAATAATATAAAGATTAATTTTAAAGTCTTAATTTTAAAATTAATATTATAAAATAAAAAGTATTAATATTCTTTTATTAAGCTTTAATAATTAATAGTTATGTATTGATTTAATATTTGCAATTATAACTAATATAATAAAGTAAAGTGTAAAGAGGTTAGAGGTTAACTGACTGTTTTAATATTAAAATAAATAGCTTTAAAGGTCTTTAGTAAATATATATTTTTATAATAGCTATTAGTCTTTATTACCATACTGACTTATAGTGCTATAGACTTAATAGATTGATGATTTTAGATAGAAAGAATAGCTACTATATGTATAGCTTGGCAGAAGCATCTTCTATTATAGCCCTTACTATAGAGTTTAGTTATTACTATATTGATAGCTGCATTCTAATATCATAAAGGTTTATTAAGGAAGTTAGTTACTTAAATATTTTATAATTTAATTTATTAAGTTTTTAACTTATAGATCTTTTAGTTAAGATTTCTAAAAAATATTAAAAAGGCTTAGGCTTTAATTTAAAGCTAAAATCAATAAATAGTATTTTACTATTCCTATTTAATATACCTACTTTAAATTTTAATATTTTATTATAATCTTTTAAATAAAATGAAATTTAAAAGATATTAGTTTTTTAAATATTTATTATTAGAGTTATATTTTTTAATAGCTTTAATATAAATCCTGTTAATCTAAATAGTGCCTTATAGATAAATAGCTTAAACTAAATAGCATTTAGATACTATATATATCTAGTCTTTATATTATAGATAAGCTTTTAAAGCTTATTATTCTTTTGTAGTTAAGGCTAAAGTCTATTTAGTGTATTATTATATTCTAAATTAATTTTAGGCTTAAATTCTCCATTAATCTTATTAGGCTCTAGTAGTATTAATATCTATTATAATAGTATTACCATTTATATTTTTAATTGCTATTAGCTAATTATAAATAATTGCTTACTTTAAAGTTTTAAATTTCTCTTTTAATATATATAATTACATTTTTATAGCAATTATATAATATATAATAATAGCAATTATATAATATATAATAATAGCTTATTTATAATTATTATATAAAATGGCTTTATTAATAAAGCAATTATATAGCTTTTAATTAAAAGATCTATAAAGCTAGGCTAGCTTTACTTTTTCTCTTTAAATAAGGCCTTTTATTAAAGAAAGCTTATAATAAGATTAAATTAAAAACTAATTAAATATTTTAAAGTTAATTTATTATATTTATTTAAGTTTAATTTAAGCTAACTTTTAATCATATTAATTTTTATATATGCTTTTTATATAATTAAACAACTACAATAGATTGTAACTTTTTACTTACTATGTTTTAAAGTAAAGTCTAGTTTTTTTAAAGAATCTTACCTACAAGATAGTAATAAATATAAATCTATTAATCTTTATTACTATTAATTTACTATTTTATGAAATAAAATATATATTTAGCTATAATATATTAAGCTAGCTATAAACTGTAATAACTATTAAACTTAATAGTTTTAAATATATAATGCATTAATTTATTTTATTAAACTATAATAAGTTAGAAATTAAACTAGGCAGATAATAATATTAAAGTTATATTAATAGTAAAATTAATTATTAAATAGATTATTTTATAAATAGATTAAAAATACCTTAATATAGTTTAACTTAAGGCTTTATATAGAATCTTATTAATTAGACCTTTATAGTATTAAGGAGATTAAGTAATATAGTCTTTAATTAAAGGCCTATTAATTCTTATTATAGTTTATTATAGTTATTTACTTTAAGTATATTGCTTTAAGTTAAGGCTGCTAGACTTTTTAATTTATTTTATATTAATTTATTTAGGTTATTTTCTATTATAATAAGTAAGCTATAGTTAGAAAGTTATCATTAGTTTTAGGCTAAAAGAAGTCTAATTATTATAAAAGATTGGCTTTTAAATGGCTACTTATAGGATAATAATAATAATATTATTAAATTTAAAGAAAAAAAGAAAAGGCTATTTAGAAGTCCCTTATCTCTTTTTAATATATTTCTCTATTCTCCTTACTTAACTCATTTCTGCTTACTTAATACTTAAGCTTAGGCTTAAGGCCAAGCTTATAATAAGTCTAAAGGAAAAAGCTAGACTTAGATCTTATAACTCTTTATTATTAAAAAGGTATAAAAAGTAAGATTAATAGGCTATAGTTATTATAAATGTAATTATAAAGAAAGTAATATAGATTATTTTAAACTTAAAGAAAAATAACTTTACTATTTATAATATCACTAAATGCATTTATATACTTTAAAGTATTTATAATTAAGTATTTACTTAATATTAATAATATCTATAATTAATTATAAAGCAGATTTAATTTTAATATATAGTAATAAAGTAATATTAAGATATTATTTTTTAATATACTTTCTTAACTGTAAGGAAAAAGGAGATAGCTTAAGGCTTAAAATTAATCCTTATATATAAATAGGCTGCATATTTAATATTAAAAAGCTATTATTAAAATAAATATTATAATTAAATTATAGTATTTATATTTCAGCATATAGGTATTACCTAAAGGCTCTCTTAATTGACCTATTAAAAAGGCATATAGCTAGATAGTATTTAGGCGGCATGCTATTAATAGCTCTTCTTTTGATTGCAGATATTATATTATATAAAGCCTATAAGAGTGGTTAGCAATGTAATGCATAAGATTTAGGCTGAAAATTGACTGACTGACTGTCTTAATATTGATATATTGGCTCTAAAGGTCTTTAGCAAACTTAGTAGATTAAGGGTTATAAAAGGAAGAAACTGCTACTATATATATAGCTTAATAAAAGCTTTTTTTATTACTTTTATTATAAAGTTTAGCTATTATTGTATTAATTTAAATAGCTATTCTATAATATATATATTAAGGAAATTAATTATTATAAAAAGAACTTTAATAACATAATATATTAAAAAGATTTAATCTATATAAATAGATTAAGCTTATTATTAATAATATTAAAAAGATTAAAAAGGCATAAACTATAACTTAAAATTAAAAAATATATAAATAGTATTTATATTAATTTATTCAATTTATAAAAGCATTTTAGCTATAAGATAATTAAAAGTATATAAAAATATAATATAAAGATATTCTTAAGTCTATATTTATCTTTAATAAGATATTTAAAAGATAATAGTTAATATAGATTTAAATTAATATATTACTTTTACTCTTACTATTAAGGCTATTAAAATAAATTTATGCTTTTTAATTACTTTATAATTATTAATTTTATAGATTAAAGAATTTTATAGATAATTAATATAATTTAGATTTTATAAAATTCAAATTTATTTATTTTAGCTTTAAACTAAAGCCTAAGCCTTTTTAGTATTCCTTAAAGACTTTAATTAAAAGATCTATAGATTTGAAACATAATAAATTATATTATAAAATATTTTATTAACTAACTTCTTTAATAAATCTTTATATAACTTAAAGAGCAACTCTTAATATAGTAATAACTAAACTTTATAGTAAAGATTTTTAAATAAAAGATACTTTTACTAGGCTGTATATATAGTAGCTATTTCTTTATTTAAAATGATTAATCTATTAAGTTTGCTAAAGACCTTTAGAGTCATTTTAATATTAAGCTATTACAGTCAGTTAACTTTTAGTCTCTTCATATTTTTCTTTTTTAAGCTAATTTAAATTATAAATGCTATATTAGTATATAGTTAATTGCTAAATTTAATAAAATAATATTAATATTTTCTATTTTATAGTATTAACTTTAAAATTAAGACTTTAAAACTAACTTTTATATAATTATTAAAAGATTTTAAGTTAATAATAAAAGCCATTATTATAAATTAAATTTTTAAATTATTTAATAAAAATGCTATTAAATTAGGCAATGACTAGGCAGGCATAATGTTTTGGCTATAAAGGCATAAGCCTTATGCAGGCATGACTTTTATGCTTTATAATTAGCTAAAAAGATTAATAAGCAGTTAATATAAACTTCTTAAAGCAGTAAAGCTGTCTTACTTAATAGATTAAGCCTTTAGCTAATTAAATAATAGCTTTTTTATATCTTTACTTTTAATTGCATTTAAATCTTATTAAATCTAGATTATACTATTTACTTATAAAATCAATTAATTTATAAAATTAATAATTAAAAAGCAATTAAAAAGCTTAAATCTATTTTAATAACTTTAATAGTAAAAGTAATAGCAGTATGCCAATTTAGATTTATATTAATTATTACTTTTTAAATATTTTATTAAAAATAAAGGCATATTTAAGAATATTTTTATATTACATTTTTATATATTTTTAACTATTTTATAATTAAAAGGCTTATATAGATTAAATAAATTAATATAAATATTATAATTTAATTATAATATTTATTTTAATAATAGCTTTTTAATGCTAAATAGGCAGCCTATTTATATATAAGGATTGATTTTAGGCTTTAAGTTATTTCTTTTTTTTTTATAGCTAAAAGAGTATATTAAAGAATAATATTTTAATATTACTTTATTGCTATATATTAAATTTAAATTTACTTTACAATTAGTTATAAGTATTATTAAAATTAAATAAAGGCTTATTTACAAATGCCTTAAAGTATATAAATGCATTTAGCAATATTGTAAATAGTAAAGTTATTTTTATTTAAGTTTAAAACAATCTATATTGCCTTTTTTATATTTACCTTTATAATAATTATAGCCTATTAATCCTTATTTTTTATTCTTTTTTAATAATAAAGAGTTATAAGATTTAAGTCTAGCTTTTTTTTAAAATTTAATTAAATTTTAAATCTATTAATTTTAAATATTATTATACTATTAATAGAAATTATATATTATAAAGTTAATATATTTATTAAGGCTAATAGGATTAGAATTATTTATTATAATGCCTATTTATATAAAGGTTAATAGATATAATATATATTAAAATGCAATTAATATAAAATGCCTTAATCTAATTAAGGCTTTAAATTTAGGTCTTATAAGTCCTATAAATATAGATATAAGTAGAAATTTATAGTAAAGGCATTAAAAAAAGGAAAGTAGCTTTTATAGATATATAATAACTTTAAGTACTATTAATATAACTATAGACTTAATATTATACTATTTATATATCTTTTTTATTAAAGACTTAATAAAGCTATTAAAGTAATTATTAAGTTTATAAGTTATTATATTAGCATTTATATATATAATATATAAGCTATTATTTAAGATTAATATTTTAATTTTATCTTTATATAAAAGGATATCTATAATGCTAGATTTTACATTAATTGTAAAAAGTTAGGCAGTCTTATGCCTATAGCAATATTAATTAAGCTTTTTAATAAGAATTAAATGCTATATTTTATTAAATAGGCAAATAATAACTTAAACTGTCTTTTTAGTTTTATATAGACATTTTTATATTACTTTAAGATATAAAAATGATTTCTTAAGATTATTAATTTTAATAATATTTATAATATAAATTAATTTAAGCTTTTACTTTTTTAAGCTATAAAATAGATATACTTTAAAATAGTATTCAATATTACATTTAGCTTTATTAATAATAAAAAATAAGAAAGTTTTTAGTTTTTTTAAAAGTACTAAATAGTTTATAAAGTAATATTTTATTTGTTAATTAGATATTATTAGTATAGATTCTAACAATTTAATAAAAATAGCATTTAATAGTTAATTTATTAAAGTATAATAGCAATTTTATATTTACTATATTAATTTAAATGTCTTTTTTTAAGTAAAATAAAAATAGCTTAAAAGTTTTATTTTTAATAGCAATAATAATAATAGTTTAGATATTAAAATAAATCTTTTTACTTTAATTTAATTAAATATTATTAATTAATAGTCTATTTTTATATTAGTAGGTAATAATATTTTTTATATTTATATTTATATTTTTGCAATATAGAAATTAATCTTTTTTATTAAAATTAAGAAAGAATATAGAAAGGTATAAATTAATTTCTATAAAGAGTTTAATAATTAATGCCTTATTTTACAGTATCTATATAGCATTTATATATTAGTTTAAGTATAATAGGCATACTGTTTTATTTATTATTGTTGCAATTTTAGCATTTATATCATACTATATTAAAAATAAAGATAAATAATAATAATATTAAAAGGTACTTTTTAAATAGAATAAACTACCTTTATTGATTAATTAAAGCTATATAGAATATAATTAAAGATTAAAGGCAAGACTTTATTAATGTCTATGTAAATAATAATATATTAATTGCATTAAAATATTAATAATTAAATATAAAGTATTTAAAAGAGCTTTATGATTTAGTTTTATTAAAATGCTTAATACTAATTACAATATAGTATTAATAAATAAAGAAGGCTATATTAATAGGCAATTAATTGTTTTTACCTTTTTTTTAATAATTATATTTACTTTATTCTTATTAAGCTTAGTATACTATATTATTATTTAATATATATAAAATTGACTTTAGGCATTTATTTTATAAAATAAAAAGTATATTTATATTAATATATATAAAAGTTATTATTATAAGATTTTTATTAAAAAATAGTAAACTTAAAGATAATTATATTTTTTTATAAAAAGCTTAAAAATATAATATAAAGTATTTTATTGCAACTAGTATTTAATATATAGCAATAGAGATTAGATTAGTTAAGTTAAGATTTATTAATATAGAAATAAAGCTAATTGCTAAAAAGTTTAAATTAATTAATAATTATTAGGCTTTTATAGTTATAAAATATTACTTTTTTATAAAAAAGTAGTTTATTTTATTAATAAATAAAAAGCTAATCTATAAGGCTTAGTGCTAGAAGGGGCATTAGATTATAATTAATTAGGTAAAGGTTATAGTATCACAGCCTAAGGCCAGACGATAGCAGGATATAAATATAGAGGGATTTAGATGCCACTATAGCCTTAAGACTGACTGACTTACTTTACATTAATAGTAAAGAAAAATGTATTATATAGTAATATATTATCTATAAAGTTTAATTTATTGACTAAATAGATCTTAAATGTAGCTTTTTAAGCTATATTTTATTAATAAACCCTAACCTACTTATAGTATCTGTCTATAGTAGTAAATCTAATTTCACTTAAAGTATTTTTTATTTATTTATATATTAAGCTTAATTTATAATACTATATAGTTTTTATTAATTAAATGCTAAATGCAATAACTGCCTATTTAACCCTTTTAACTTTTTTTTAAAAATTGCCTTTAGTTTAAAGAATATTATATAAAAGATTCTAATTTATAGTTTTAGTATTTATCTAAAGCATATAACTAAATAGAAGTTTAAAAAGTAAAATAGCTTACTATAGATTAAAAACTTATAGAACTTTAGGTTTTAATTAAAAGCCAATAAAAAGAGATTTATAACCTTTAAAAGACTGTAAAGAAGGCTTAAATTAAGACCTTTACTACAATAATGTAAAAAAATATAAATAGAGAAATAATTTAATAAAAAGGAAAAAGAATTAAAGATTGCTTAAGGTAAGGCCATTTAGGCCTAAAAGAAAGCCTATTAAGTAATTACAGTCTAACTTTTTATTGTATTAACCTTTATTTTGATTATATTTAATTTTATTATTAAAGTATTAATAGCTAAAACTATAAAAGTGCCTTTACCTTTTATTGCCTAATTATTGTCTTTATTTAGCTTTTAAAATAAATTTTTAATTTTAATAAGTTTAATAGATTTTATAAAACCTTATAATCTTTTTTATAATAAATATATATTAAAATAACTATTAATACTAACTATTTTATTATAGCTATAAGCTGCTTAATCTTTATAGTAAGATAGCTAATTAAAAAGGCTTATAACCTTATTTTGCCTTATGTATCTTAAAAAGTTTTATAGTTCTTTAATTATATTAGCCTTTTAGACTACCTAAAGATAGCCTTTAAAGACTTAAATTAAGTTTAAAATGCTTAAAACTAACTATACTGCCTAAAATAGAGAGATTTTAACTTTAATACCTTTTTATTTAAATTCTAATGTCTAGCCTTAAAAAGAGAAATACTTAAAAATACTTTATTCTTTTTGCTATTTTAAAATATCTTTAAAAAGCTTTAAGATATATTATTATATAATCTAACTTTTAATTACAAATACTATTAGTTTACTAATTACTTATAGTTACTAAATAATTATTACTAATAATATTAAATTTAAATCTAATAGCCTTAATTAACATTAAAAAGAAAGACTATTTTAAGGTATTACTTTTTAAAGCCTTAATAGAGATATAGCCTTTTTATTTTACTTACTTTTACTAAAAACCTAATAGACTTAAGCATTTAGCATTACTATAATTAATCTAACTTATAGCATAAAAACAATTAATATTTTTACTATAATTTATTAACTTATTACCTTTAAAATTGCCTTAAACTAAATACTTATTTAACTAATTTTATTAAATAGCTATTCTATATAGTTTAGTTTATAATAATAGATATTTATCTTTTTAATTATCTGCCTTTAATTAATTTAATTTTTATAATTCTTACTATTTCTAAAGACATTAAGAAAATAAAGTAAGTCTATTTTAAGTTAATATTAGGCCTTAATAACTGCAATAATTACTTTAAAACTTAAAATCTTTATTACTATTATATATAGACTTTTAATTAAAAATAAAATAAATTAATATTTTAATCTAATAACATTACCTATTAGCCTACTATTAGTTAAGAAAAAATTAATACTTTTTTATATTATAATAGACTGTAAAGTAAAAAGTAAAATATTTATAAATAAAAGCTAAATAAAGTCTTAATATTTATAATTCTATTGCTTAAAAAGGCTAATTTAAATTAAAATATTTAGTAATTGCTTTATTAAAAGTTAAGAAATTATCTACTATATTTATATTAAACTTAGGATTTTTAATTACATTTAATTAAATAAAATATTTTATATTATTTAATTAATTAATTACTTTATAATATTAAAAATGCCTTAATTAAAGCAATATAACCTTTTAATAAGCTTTACAGTCTATATTATTACTTTTAATAGTCTATATTACTAGAAGTATTATAATATATCTATAAAATCAATCAAAATTAAAGCCTTATGTACTATCTTAAAGAAATTCTTTTATTAAATAAAATACAATGTCTTAATAAGCCTTTAATAAAAAGATATTTTATTAATATTTTTAAAAGCTATAAAACTATATAGTAAAAAAAATACTATTACTTTTTTACTATTATTTTAAAATAAATTAATTGCATTTTATAAAAAAATAACCTTTAAATTAAACTATTAAAGAAATTATAGAAATTTTAAAAAAAGATTTTTTAAAAAGGTAAAAAGGCTATCTCTATATAGAATAAAAGATTATTATATTAAATTAAAATCTAAATTAAAGCTGCCTTTTAGACCTTTATATAATATATCTTAAAATAAATTAATAGCTTTATATAAATGGCTTAATAAGAACTTATGAAAAGGTTTTATTAAATTAAATTTATTTTTTATAGCTTTTTTAATATTATTTATTAAAAAGCTAAAAAGAAAATTATAATTCTATATTAATTATAAAGCCTTAAATAATATTACTATTAAAAATTAATATTTATTACTATTAATTAAAAAGTCCTTAAATAATCTATTTAAAATAAATACTTTTTATATATTAATATTATATTTATATTTAATAATCTAAGAATTAAATAAAATTAAAAGTATTTAATAGCCTTTTAAATCTACTTTAATCTATATAAATTGCTTATAATGCTTTTTAATATAATAAAAGCCTTTATAACATTTTAATGCTATATTAATAATACTCTTTAAGAATATCTAAATATATTCTATATTGTCTATTTAAATGACATTTTAATTTATAGCTAAATTAAAAAAGAATATATTAAATATTTAAAGATAATATTATAAAAGCTTAAAAAAGCTAATTTTTTTATTAATTCTATAAAATGTAAATTTTTAATACTTAAAATAAAGTTTTTTAGCCTTTTTATTAATTAAAATAGAATTAAAATAGACTTTATTAAAATTAAAACTATTAAAAATTAATAGATTTTAATCTATTTAATAGATATATAAATCTTTATTAGATTTATAGACTTTTATAAAAGATTTATTTAAGACTTCTTTAAACTTACTGCCTTTATAAACTGCTTAATATAAAAAGATATTTTATTTATTTAAAATAAGAAATATAAAATAGGCTTTAAAAAGTTAAAAAAAGCCTTTATATTAAGTTTAATTTTATACTTATTTAATTAAATTAAAAATGTTATTTTAAAAACTAATATCTCTAACTATGTATCTATTAATATGCTATTATAGACTAATAATAAAAGAAAATTATATTTAATAGCTTTCTTTTCTAAAAAGCATATAGCTATAAAGTATAATTATAAAATCTATAATAAAAAGCTAATAGCAATTATTTATTACTTTAAAGAATAATAATTAAAGCTAAAAGAAATGCCTTTATTTATTAAAGTAATTATAAATTATAAAAACCTAAAATACTTTATAACTATAAGGTTATTAAACTGTAAATAAGCTTAATAGTCTAAGTTTTTATTCTAATTTAATTTTTAAATTATATATTAGCCTAAAAAATAAAAAGTAAAACCTAATGCCTTAACTAAAAGGTTAAAAGATCTCTTTAAAAAAGAAAATAAATACTTAGCATACTAAAACTAAATTATCTTAAAGAAAGAAAACTGACAACTTTTATCTCTAAAAGTTAAAAAAGCCTAAATCTAATAACTAATATAATAAGCTTAATCTAAACTAAAAGAATTAAATAAATAAGCCTAATCTATTAAGTTATTAAAAGAAATAAACTGCCTATTAGATAAAAGATATTAATATTATAATCTAAATAATAAAGTTATATATACCCTACTTTCTTACTTTTATGCCTTTATTTTTACTTTTTATTTATATTAATTACTATAAAACTAAATTATTAACCTTTAGTCTTTATAAAGCCTTACTTTAATACTTATAATAGATTAATTAACTATAGACTAAATAACTTATACTATAGTTTAAGACTAATATATTTACTTTTTAATTTATAATAGATATAAAATAATATCTATTGCCTTATATTTTTAGATTAATATATATGAAATACTTTTTTAATACTAAATAGAACTTAACTTACTAACTATTAATAAAATATGTTTATTTAAATATGTTTAATTTACTTTATTTACTATTAAAAAATATAATACTTTATTACTATTTAATATTCTATATTTTATAACTCTATTAATATAAACTTAAAATAGACTAATTTATTTCTTAAAAAACCTAATTATTACATATTAATAGCTTTTATTTAGACTATATTGCATAAATGCTAAATAATATTATTATACTATTAAGATATCTATTAATGCTAATAATAATAAACTGGTACCTCCTTATAAAAGAATACTATTAAGTAATATAAAAATAATAGCTAAACTCTATCTACTTTATAATACTGTATGCACTCTATAGGAAAGGATTAATAATATGTCAGTTATATAGCTGGCATTTAACCTAATATAATATTACTGCAATTTTAATAAGTCTATTAAGCTACTATTATCTAAACTGTTTAAAGGATAGTCTATAAATATAGTATTATTTCTAATCTAAATAAAAGGATATGTTTGCCTATTTTTAAATAAGTTAAATCACTATAGAAAAGAAAATATTAGCTACTATACTATTAATTTAAAAAGATATTAAAGACTGATTTAAATCTATCTAAAAAGACTATTTAAAAAATAATAAAAATCTATAGGATTAAAAGATCTAGAATATATTTTTAAATTAGCTTAATTTTAAGGAATTTCTTAAAGACAATTTTAAAGTTATTAATAAAGAATAATAAGCTGCTATTAACATTTTATAACTTAAATAATATAAATCTTATACTATCTATTTAGCTAAATTTTAATAACTTACTATTAAAATAAAATAAAACAATAAAGTATTTATAAAAGTTTACTATTAAAATCTAAAAGAAAAAATTAAAAATAAACTCTATAAAGTCAATAGACCTAAAACTAAAGATAGAGGATTAATAAAATACATTATTATAGCTATAGAAATTGACAAATAATAGTATAAATGCAAAAGAGAAAAACAGAATTTTATATAAAAAGGAAATAACTATAATCTATATTATCTAAATGAATATAATAATTATAGCAATCTAATAAAACTACAATATTAAAAAAAGATATAATAAAACTATAGAAATAATACTTTCTATAGAATACATTTAGAACTAATAGACTTAAAAGCAGTTTAAATGCCTAAATAATAATAATAAGACTTTTCTAAATATAAATACTATAACTATAACCAAATGGGATATATATTATAATACTGCCTATAGCTAAAAAAAACTAAAAAATCCTAATTATAATAAGTAAATACTAAAAATTACTAATTAATAGAATCTATAAATGGCAATTTATATCTAGACATTTAGAATGTATTAAGATGGCTATAATATAAGTATAATAAACTTAATTAAAAAAGCAAAAGATAGAATTTATAGTTATTAATTACATCTAGATAGCTTAATATAAATATCTAGCTAGAACTTTAAGAGTAAAGAAGAAATTTAAAGAAAATAGGAAAACCTTAAATGTATCTTAAAACAAAAAAAAGACTTAATAATATAATCTAAAATATAGCAATATATATAAAGTAAAAAAAGCAATATAACTTTAAATATAAAAGTTAAAAGCTAAAAAAAAGGTAAAAAAAACTTAAATACTAAAAGTAATAGTAATCCTAATTATGCCTAGCAATAAAATAAATAAGGCTATTAATAATATTCCTATAAAAACTAAAATATAAAAAAAAGAAAACATTATACTTTAAAAAAGAAAAGCAGAATACCTTTAATATAACTAGCAATAGCAATAAATATTAAGTATAGAAAAAAAAAGAAAAGCTATTAAAGCAATAATACAATACCTTTAAAGTAAGAATAAAAGACTTAAAAGTAAATAGAAATAAAAATACTAATCTCTATATAATAAAATAGAAATCTATATATTTAACAGTAAGGAAGATATATATATATAAAGATCTAAAGAATATAAAGATATTATTAAAAGTAAGAATATATATATATAAGCCTATTATATAGCTAAAGTATTAAACCTTTATTATAAAGAATCTAAATTTAATATAAAAAATAGTATAAAAACTATATTAATATACCTAAAATATAATAACATTATATAGGTTTTATGCCACTACTATTAATATAAGCTATATATAAAAGACAAAAAAGACAATAACTATTTTTTAATAATAATATCTAAAATACTTAATAATAAACCTTACTTATTAAAAGAAATTATAAAATACTTAATTTACTTATAATATAAAAACCTAAAAGTAATAAAACTATAATTTAATTTAGCCTATTATAAAAGCCAATAGAAAAATTAAAAGACTGCTAAAGCTATTAAAAAAAAAATATAAGTCATTAAAGAAATAAACTAAAAATTTAAAAAACTTATAAAAAGAAAATATAATTACTTAATAAAGTCTAATAATAACAATAAAGGCAATAAATTAAAAGATACTAATAAACTAGACTGTATGTAGAAAGAAGATAGACTGCATCTTACTAATATCTATAATAAGATATAGTAACTCTATAAATTTACTAAAAAACTAATAAAAAAATAAATATTTAAATATATTAATCTTAAAGAAAAATTCAAATAGATTAAAATCTTAAAAAATAACTATAAAAACTGCAATAACAATAAATGCAAATAATATATAGAATTAAAAAAAGATAAATGCCTTTTATAATAAAGCTATAAAAAAGCAAAATATAAAGACAATAAAAGATTAAACTACTAAATGCTTTAAAAGCTATATAAAACAATAAGCCTAATTGCCTAATATTATAGATTTAAATTAAAAAGAATTAACTAAATGCCTAAATAGATTATAAAGCTAAATGCAACTTTATTAATCTAAAAATAGTTATAAAACTAAAAATCTAATAAAAAAAGAAATAAGTTTTATATTTAATAGTCAATATAGAAAGATAGCTCTTTAATTATAATAATAGAATTATTAATTAAAAAGTTAATTATCTTAAAGTTAAGATTCTAAAGAAAAATCAAAAAGTAGACTTTAATATTGTCCTTTTAAAAAGGAAAGCCAATATTCTACTTAAAATGCTATAGCTTAAACAAACAAACCTTAATATTAATTAGCCAACTAGCTAAGTTCTTACTTTAAGGAATTTAGACAATAATATAATAATAATTATAATAGATAATAAGAGATTTTAAATTATAATTAATAAAAAAGGTATAAATAAATATAAAATAAAGACTTTAATACCTTTATATAAGAAAAAAAGAAAGTATATAATAGATAGACAATAAAGATAAGTCTTTAAGATCTTAATAAAATAAGATCTATAAAAGGAAAACAATACTATTACTATAAAGAATTAATTATATAATATACTAAAAGAATATTAAATATATAATAAACTGTTTTAAAAAGAATTAAATATAAAGATATTTAAATATAATTGCTAAAACCATAAGATTATTCTTATTAATAACAATATATTCTTATAAAAGATTTACCTACTTAATAAATAAGAATCTAAAGAATTAAGAAACTATATATAAAAAGGATTATAAAAAGGATATATTAGACTATTAGCATTTTCTATAAAAGCATTAATAATATTTATCTTTAAAAAGAATAAAAAATTATAATTTATTATTAATTATAAAGACTTAAATGTATATACTATAAAGAATTAAATATTACTTCTATTTATAATAAAATTAAAAGACTAATTGTAAAAAAAATAGATCTTTATTACTTTAGACTTTAAAAATACCTACAATTTTATATAAATTAAAAAAGAAAATAAGTAAAAAATAGCATTTTAAACTAAATTTGGAATCTTTAAATAATTAATAATGCCTTTTAGACTTACTAATATATCTATAATGTTTTAAAAAATAATTAACTATATACTTTAATAATACCTTAATATCTTTATAATATACTATCTAGATAATATTTTAATTTTCTTAAATAATAAAAAAGAATATAAAAAATATATCTATAAAATCTTAAAAGCACTTTAAACTGCTAAATTATTAATAGAACTAAAGAAATACTACTTTTATATTACTAAAGTAGACTTCTTAAAATATACTATTACATTAAGTAAAATTAAAATAGATTAAAAAAAGATCTTAATAGTAAAAGATTGGCTACTATCTATCTCTATTAAAAAAGTATAAAGCTTTTTAGGCTTTATTAATTACTATTAAAGGTTTATTAACAATTTTAATAAAATTGTAAAACTATTAATAGAATTTATTAAAAAAGATTAAAATTTTATATAGCTTAAAAATGCCTAAAAAGCATTTAAAAGACTATAAAATGCAATTTTAAAAGAATTAATATTAATTATATTTAATCTTAATAAAAAAGTTAAATTTAAAATTAATGCCTTAAACTATATACTAAAAAGATAGATTATATAATGCAATAATAGTAAAAAACTATATCTTATTGCATTCTATTTATATAAATTATATAAAGTAAAACTTAATTATTTTATATATAATAAAAAGTTTTTAGCAATTTTTAATTATTTTAAAAAGTTTAGATACTACTTTATAGAAAGTAAATACTAAATTAAAGTATATATTAATTATAAAAACATTATTTACTTTACTATAATATAGAAACTTAATTAATAATAAACTAAATATACTAAATATCTATATAAGTTTAACTTTATTATTATTTACTAAAAAGAGTCAGACAATAAAAAGGCCAATACTATCAATTAACAATTAGACTTTAATATAAATACTATTAAAGCTAAGAAATAACTCCTTAAAGAGACACTAAATAGAGAATATAAACTTATACAATAAGTATAGACACTAAAAATCAGCTATTACAATAAAAAGTACTTAAATAATAACAAGTTAGTAAGCTACTATTTCTACCTATAGAAAGAATACCAAAAGGGATACCCTAAATTTCAAATAATAATAAAGGAATATAGAAAATCAAAGAATAGCTACCCAATTTATAATATAAAAGACATTATAGAAACCATTCTTATAAATTGCAAAATCTATTCAACTAAAGCCAATACCTTAAGACTTATTACTAAAAGCAAAAATAAAACTATAAATTAGAATAAAAAATAGAAAAGAAAAATCTAATTAAATATAAATAAATATAATATATAGGAATCTATTAAAAGAAGAACAACTATATAACTTTATAATAGTAAGACTTAGATATTAAAAGAATTATAATATAAATTGATATAGGAACTATATAAGCATTTTCTATATAGCCATTTAGATATTATAAAAACCTTAAAGAAAGTATAAAAGTATTTTAATTAAAAAAAATGCAAATAAACAGTTAAATAAATCATTAAATGATATAATTTATATACTAAAACTAAATTAAAATAATATAAGCCTTATAAAAAACTTTAACCTCTATTAATAGCATAATGACTATAGGATTTAATTATAATAGACTTTATAATTAAGCTATTACTATTTAAAAAACCTTTAATTAAAATCTTCTATAATAGTATATTAATTGTAATAAACTGCTTAATAAAATTCTATCATTATATTTTTTATTAAAAAGTAATTAAAATAAAATAAATAGCTTATATCTTTTATAACTAAATTTTTAAAGACTATAGATTACTATTTAAAATCTTATTAAATAAAGAAATAATATTTATTAATAAATTTTAGTAAGCACTTTTAGCTATATTAAAGATAAATTACTAATTGTCTATTACCTTTAGACTGTAAATAAATAAATAAATTAAATAAATAAATTAAATATTAAAATAATATTTATAATATTATATTAACTATAAATAAGACAATTAAATTAAAAAGTTACCTATTGCCTAATTTGCCTATAATACTGCCTATAATAAAAGTATTAAATTAATATTAATTTATATTAATTTTAAATTTATATTAAATACTTATTATAATAAATAGGATTTTAAGACAATAAACCTTATAGCAATACTTAAAGCAAATGGCCTTAAGAATCTATATAAAGAAATAAAAAAAAGAACTAAAATATATTAAATAATAAATAAAGCATTACTACAATATTAAAAAGGTAAAAAGACTAACCTTTAAGGAAAAAATATAGTCTATCTATCTATAAAAAATATTATAATAAAATGACTTTTATATAAACTTAACTATAAGTATATTAAGCTATATAAAGTTAAATAATAAGTTAAAAAAGATATATATAACTTAGATTTATCTTCTAAAGTCAGACTTTATTTAATATACTATATTTTCTTTTTTAAATTTACTATTAGTACCATTTAGATTAAAACTGATAATGAACCTAAAAAGGTTAATAGACTAAAAGTATATAAAGTAGAAAAAATTAAAGATATATAAAAATTTAATAAATAAATAATATATTTAATAAAATAAAAAAACTATTTAAAAAATAAAAATATATAAAAACTACCAAAATACCTAATTAATGCCTAATAACTTTTAAAGAACTTCTATTAATAATATCAAAAAAAGAAAAATTAATAAAAAGAATGTCAGTAAATATAAAGCCTTAATTAACTACATTAAAGGCACTATAAGCCTAAACCTTATTAATAATATTTAACTTAACCTAATTAATAATAAGAACTTTCTAATTTTCTAAAGATTATATACTCTAAATAAATAAAGTATTATTTTATTCTTTAAGGCAATATTTTATTTTTTATATATAAGTAAGATAAGCCATAGCCTCCTTAAGAGCCTATTTAGCAATATGCTTATTTTCTTTAATCTTTTTATATTCTTTTATATTTTTAGATACTAAAGAATTAATAAAACAATTAGAAAAAGATATATAAAGCGCATTTATAAAATATAGCAATACTAAAACTATTATAAATTACTTTAGTCTCTATATAATTTCTATAATAACTAGATTTTTTATTCTTTATCTTATAAATTAAATTATAATAAAAGCAGTATAAAAAAAGCATAATATAATTACTAAAATCTTATATATATACATTAAGAGAATTAGATTTAGAAGTTTTTAAATGCTTAAATTTAAAGATATAATTAAATATATTATTAATATAAAAATGTTTATAGAAAGAAGTTAAAAACTAATAAATAAAATTAGCATTTAATTAACTTATAGGCCTTAAAGATAAGACCTTAAAGAAGAAAGAGATTATATTACAATCTAAATGATAAAGTTATATATATCCTACTTTCTCACTTTTATACCCTTACTTTTACTTTTTATTTATATTAATTACTATAAAACTAAATTATTAACCTTTAGTCTTTATAAAGCCTTACTTTAATATTTATAATAGATTAATTAACTATAGATTAAATAACTTATACTATAGTCTAAAACTAATATATTTACTTTTTAATTTATAATAGATATAAAATAATATCTATTGCCTTATATCTTTAGATTAATATATATAAAATACTTTTTTAATACTAAATAGAACTTAACTTACTAACTATTAATAAAATATCTTTATTTAAATATGTTTAATTTACTTTATTTACTATTAAAAAATATAACACTTTACTATCATTTAGTATTCTATGCCTTACAACTCTATTAATATAAACTTAAAATAGATTAGTTTATCTTTTAGAAAACCTAGCCATTATACTTATTAGAATATTCTATTTTATTTAATAGAAGAACTTCTTTAAAATAGTATATAAGGCTTTAATTCTTATTAGTTTTATAGGCATATTATAGTACTTTTAGCAATATAGGCTATTAAAAGTAATAATATAGGCTATAAAGCCTATTAAAAGGTTATATTGCTTTAATTAAGGCATTTTTAATACTATAAGGTAATTAGTCAATTAAGTAATATAAAATATTATATTTAATTAAATATAATTAAAAATCTTAAATTTAATATAAATATAATAGATAATTTCTTTACTTTTAGTAAGGCAGCTATTAAATATCTTAATTTAAATTAGTCTTTTTAGATAGTAAAATTGTAGGCATTAAGACCTTATTTAGCTTTTATTTATAAATGCTTTACTTTTTACTTTATAGTCTATTATAATATAAAAAGGTATTAATTCTTTTTTAGCTAATAGTAGGCTAATAAATAATATTATTAAATTAAAATATTATTTTATTTTATTTTTAATTAAAAATCTATATATAATAGCAATAAAGATTTTAAGTTTTAAAATAGTTATTATAGTTATTAAGACTTAATATTAACTTAAAATAGGCTTATTTTATTTTTTTAATGTCTTTAAGAAAGGTAAGAACTATAAAAGTTAAATTAACTTAAAATAAATAACTAAAAGGATAAATATCTATTATTATAAATTAAACTATATTAAATAGCTATATAATAGAATTTAATTAAATAGATATTTAATTTAAAGCAGTTTTAAAGATAGTAAATAGAAAAGCTATAATAAAAATATTAATTATTTTTTTATTATTAATTTAGCTAATTATAATAGCATTAATTACTTAAATCTATTAGTTCTTTTACTATTTAATAGTTCTTTAAAGGGCTTCTATCTTATTAGGGAAAAAAAGATTTCCTTTAATACATAAAGATATAAGTTTTTATAAAAGCAATTGCCTTTTAAAAGGTTAATTGTAAATTAGTTTTAAAATAGTAATAATAGTTTTTTAGGTTTTATAAAAAGATAGTTAAGATATAGTATTTATAATTAAAAGGCAGATTATAAATAAGCATTATATATAATTTTTAAAAAATGGCTTATTTTAAAAAGGTAAAAAAAGCTTTTTTTAATATCTTTTTTTTTAAAGTAAGGCATTAAAACTTAATAAAAAAGGTATTAAAGTCTTTATACATTTAATAAAAATAAAATAATTTAATATAAATATTATTAATATAATTAAAATCTTTAAAAATACATTTTAATAATTTAATAATATTAATATAATTAAAAAGTTTACATTTTTCTATTTTAATATAAAATAAGATCTAAATATATATATATTTAATTAAGCAATTAGTTATATAGATCATTTAAATAAAAGGCATAAAAAATTAATTATAATTAACTTCTAGTTTTAAATATATTTAAAAAATAAAGCAATATAAATCTTTTTAATTACTTTTAAATTTATTAAAATTAAATAGTTATTTAATAGAATTAGCTAATTTAATAGATTAAAAAGAAAGTAAAAAAGTCATTTTTAAAAAAATTATTATATAAAGCTTAATAAATATATTAATTTTAAAAAGTTTATAAATAGTAAGTATAATAAACTAGATAGCATTAAAGATATACTATTTAGCTAAATATACCTTAAAGATATTATTATTATTTTTTAAGGCTTTTTTAATTTACTATTTAATATATATAAACTAAATTTAGGCAATATTGCATTTAATAGTAATTTATTATAAAGATAGCTTTAATTCTTAATATTTATCTTTTAAACCTTAGGCCTTACTTTTTAGCTAAAATATACAATTTTAGGCATTTTTAGTATATATATAGATATTTTAAAAATATTTAAATTAATTATTAAGATATTTTATAGTATAACTATAAAATGACTTAATGCTATTAGATAGAAATAGCCAAAGCAGGCAGATAGATATTACATTTAGTGCCTAATAGATAAAAGCTATATAATATTATAGATAAAGCTTAAAGATATAGATAGATAGAGAATACATTAAGTAAAATAGGTTTTATTGCTATAGATAGATATTGCAGGTAGGTTAGGCTTTATTAATAAAATATAGCTTAAAAAGCTACATTTAGAATCTATTTAGTTAGTAAATTAAATTTTATAGATAATATATTATTATATAATACATTTTTCTTTACTATTAATATAGAATAGATCAGTTAGTCTTAAGGCTATAGTAGTATCTAAATCTCTCTATATTTATATCCTACTATTATCTAGCCTTAGGCTATAACACTTTATATATAAATAGGCTATCTATTTAATATTAAAAAGCTATTATTAAAATAAATATTATAATTAAATTGTAATATTTTATTAATTTATCTAATTTATATAAGCCTTTTAATTATAAAATAGTTAAAAATATATAAAAATATAATATAAATATATTTTTAAATATATTTTTATTTTTAATAAAATATTTAAAAAATAATAATTAATATAAATCTAAATTAATATGCTATTTTTATTTTTACTATTAAAACTATTAAAATAGATTTAGGCTTTTTAATTGCTTTATGGTTATTAATTTTATAGATTAATTAATTTTATAAATAAATAGTATAATTTAAATTTAATAAGATTTAAATGTAATTAAAGGTAAAGATATAAAAAAGCTATTATTTAATTAACTAAAGGCTTAATTTATTAAATAAAATAGTTTTATTGCTTTAAGAAGTTTATATTAACTGCTTATTGATATTTTTAGCCAATTATAGAATATAAAAGTCATGCCTATATAAAGCTTATGCCTTTATAGCTAAAACATTATATCTGTCTAGTTATTGCCTTAATTTATATATTATTAAATATAAATATACTTTTTTAATATTAAATAAAATTTAATCTATTAACTATTAATAAAACCTTTTTACTTAAATATATTTAATTAGCTTTATTTACTATTAAGAAGTTTAATACTTTATTACTGCTTAATATTCTATATTTTATAACTCTATTAATATAAACTTAAAATAGATTAATTTACCTTTTAAAAAAACTTAATTATTATATTATTCTATTATATAAAAAGTAATTAGTTATAAAGAGTAGTTAGTTATAAAGTAATAAACATTAATTATTATAAAGTTTAAAAGTTTAAATTATCTAAATAGATAAAATTAAAGCTAAAGTTAATATTAGCTAGATAGGTAAGAAATAAGAAAAAGGCCTTTAGAGAGGATTTTTCCTTAATCTATATACTAATTCCTTTCAATTCACCTCTATTCTGCCTATCTAGGTATCTATTGCTTGTCTTTAGGTTTATCTGGTGTTTAAATAAACTCAATTGTCAATTGCAGATTGTTTTTAACATTAGTTAGTATAAAAGTTCTACTAGCTATAGGGTAAGTTAAGTCAAACAATGCCCGCTCGGCAGAAATTCGGGGTAAGGCAATAAGGCACTAAACTTCTACTGTCATTATTGCCATTCTCTATTGCACCTCAACCTTAATCAAGACGGCCTACATAATAACGAAACATCCAAGTGAACGCCCAACAGCATATTCTCCTGCGAAATCCGACCAATTGCTTTACAGCCAGGAGCCTGCATCGACTAGGGTCGGTCTCGCGTGTTCTCATCACCGATAAATCATGTCGACGCGACAAGCCGCATTGTCAGTAATCACCTCCTCCCGAAACCGTCGGCCCAACCATTGCCAGGTCCCCCGAACTACAAATGTTAACTGCTGTTGTATCCAGGTCTCTCTACCGCCGCTCCCTGAAGCTGGCGTTGGACTGGGCTGTCCATCGACATCTATGGCGTGGCCAGGCTCTTTATATTCGCTCGCTATTCGAGGCCAATCGCAATGTTACCGATCCTCGACATCAAAGGGTTGGTGCACATTCACACATTGGAATGGTTACAAAAGCTAATTCACTATACAGGCTCTGTTGACCGAGACGGAGAAGTTGCTAGAGAGCTGGAAACACCCAGACCCTTACACTCCCCCGACAGCTCCCGGAGGTGAGTTCTGGCCGACAGCAACTGCAATCACCTTCAAGCTATTATTGACACCAATCTGCAGGTTCCAAGTACGAGCGCAACCTCCCATCACCTGTTCTTGACCGTGAGTATCTGCCCAGCAGATCCCAATTGCGTGCACCTTGGAAACTGATACGGCAACAGCCCCTCCCCACCCTGTCAACCGACACTAAAATCGAGACGAGATCATTTGGGCTCCTTGAGGTGATACGTGTATATAGAGAATATGGATCTTCACGGCGAAAGGATTGTAGTATGAATCAAATGAAATTTGGTCAATCAGGCAACTTGCTAGCAATGAAATATCAGCGAACGCGTGTTCGGTTAATCGATTACTGCCAAAGGGCGATTTACCGAAACGATTGGCGACTTGGATTCGCAAAATAGCCGGTGCCTCCATCATACTGGCACCTATCGAGGATCGCCCAATAGGACAGACAACACGTACGTCTGATAACGTCAAGGCGCAATGCATATTTGTGCTGCATCCGGATGCCAAAGTGACAATAACCGTGCCGGAATTAAACATCACAGAGGAGCTGAAGGTTGATCTTCGAAGTATTCTTATTTCATGACCATAGCCGTGGGGGATTATTGTACAACCCTAACGCGCGAATAAACTGATGAAAAGCAACCGTGTAAACCCTTAAACCGTGACCCCTTTGTCATGACAACCGAAACAACCTGCCATCGCGTGGAAAAACAGAACCAAATGACCCGATTACAGCTCCATGCTTGAGGTCTTGCCAGTCTTGCCTGTCTTCTTAGGCAGGAGGTCTGGGAATGGAATTAGTAAAGGAAGAATGCAAAGCACCGTGGACAACTTACTCTGGTGAATGTTGGGGAGAACACCACCCTGGGCGATGGTGACGTGACCCAAAAGCTTGTTCAGCTCCTCATCGTTTCGGATGGCGAGCTGAAGATGACGGGGAATGATACGGGTCTTCTTGTTGTCACGGGCAGCGTTACCGGCCAACTCGAGGATTTCGGCAGCGAGGTACTCGAGGACGGCAGCGAGGTAAACGGGAGCACCAGCACCGACACGCTGAGCGTAGTTGCCCTTTCGGAGCAGACGGTGGACACGACCGACAGGGAAAGCGAGACCAGCCTTGGAGGAACGCCTTGGTATGAGTGTTAGCATTGGAAATCAAATGGCGCATCTGTGTAGGCGTGCCAAACGTAAAAGGAGGCGAAACTTACGATTGCGCGTTCTTGGAACCAGAGGCCTTGCCGCCAGACTTGCCGCCGCCAGTCATTTTGAAAGATTTGTGGTTTGGGGGGGTTGTGGTTTAAAAAGGGAGTTTGTGAGTCTGAAAGACTGTGAGATGGATGAGAGTATCGAAAAGCTTGGTTGTGATGACAATTGGTGGATGAGAAGTGGAAGAGATAAACGTTGGCGGGGGACGTAGAGGTTAAGTACTTTTCGCGCGTCAGAGCTCTGATCCCAGATCACTCGTAGCTAGCAACGCGATTTGACGCTAACCAGATACGGCAAAATTGAGCTACCAAGCTATGCATTAAAAAATAAAATCGACCCCCTGGCGCGCTCGCATCATTGATGGGTCACTATCTCCCAGGCAAAGCAATAAAAGCAACGGGTACCTCTGTGCCCTCGCACTCGCGTAGTTTTCGGATCACTTGCGCGTTATTCTGCTCCCCTTTGTGCCGTGCTCATGCCACAGGCTTTTTCATCCCCAATTTTCATTCTTCTCCCTATCGTTATTTTTCTCTTTTTCTTAAAAAGAACGACAGAAAATCTTTGATCAAAACGATTTGATGATTGGCGGGTTATGCTACTCGGAATCAGTACTCTTCTCAGGTAGTTTCAGTGTCCCAGGTTCACGCTCTTTGACCTTATCCATCTCATCTCGTTTGATCTGGGTTTGTCTGGTTGCTCAGTTGTTGCCCGGTCGGCAAATTCTGGCATGGAGTTCTTAGGCCTGGTCCATACGCCGAGTCTGTTGGTTTGGAGTTAGGTACCTATCTTGACTTTTATCTTGTTTGACACCTTTGAAGTTTGAAAACATTCTACACTTTCGAAGTTTGAATTATGTTGGATAAGTATGGTAAGGCACATTTTTTAAATATTTTTTTTTGGAGTATTTTCCCTCATTTGGTCCTGACGTATGTATATTTATCACTTCACAACATATACAACAGCAACTTTTTCCAAATTTAGTACTTTAAATACAAATGAACTTCAAATTGGCTTCCTGGACCCCAGATCAAGGTGATGTGACGTATATAGCATGTACAGATGGTCCACAAATTCAATTCCCCGGGTTTTCGATATCAGATCTTGTCGAGATCCGTCTTTAAGACGGCCACCGCGGACCCAACAGCCCTACAGGTCTCGGTCTTCGGTACTCCTACGGCTGGAGACTGTGGAGAGAATCAACGGAACGGGAGCCTCTGGCGTCGCTGCGCCGGGTGCCGAGTGGTGATGCGTCGCCGCAATGACGGGTCGCAGCCCGAGGTCTTCAATACGGAGCGGACGCGTTAATGAGAGCGCGGATACGTAGGGCAGGGATAGAGAGCCGAACATGTACGGAGGAGGGTCCAAAGGTGCTACATGTCTAATCTACGGATGGATCCTCCGAATTCAAGACTTGTTGCGTCAGAATTGAACGAATCACGGTCATTACGGCAACATTAGACGACATCGACGAAAAGAAAGGCATTATACATTCAAAGTAATATATTGCAGCATGTAGTCTACCTACGTATGTAATCAAGTGAAGTGTTGTGTAGAAGGAAAGAAGTGAAAGCACACAGGAAGAATGACCCGTGTTGAGACGCGAGCGCTGAGGACGTGTGCGGGTGATGGTGGTAAGAGATTGAGTGAAGTCTCGATAGATGGAGGTTTCCTTGCCGTGAAAATCAAATGTTGCTTGCTTGCATCAAGCATGACGGAAGGGATGTGGTGGGTACACTCTTCTGAAGCTTGCAGAGGACAAGTGGCCAATAAAAAAAAAGAACCATCATCCATTTTTTATTTCACCAACAGCAACGAAAAAGAGGGGCTAGCATGTCCCTCCCCAGCAGCCCAGCCTAGATCACCTCCACCAGCCGCTAAGTGCAAGCACGCGTGCGCACGCCCCCCAGGCAATCAGTAACCCGCTAACAGCGACACGCGCCCAGCTACAAAAACCCAACCCACCCCCCGATCCTCTTGTTTCGCCATCAACTTCCATCTCACAACAGCATCTTCTCGTCTTCCAGCTACTTGACCAACGCACGAGTTATCACTCAACCGAATCAATCAACCACACAACTCTTTCACCAACTCTCTCAAATCTTTCGAAATGGCTCCCAAGGCTGCTGACAAGAAGCCCGCCTCCAAGGCTCCCGCTACTGCCTCCAAGGCTCCTGAGAAGAAGGATGCCGGCAAGAAGACTGCCGCTTCTGGTGACAAGAAGAAGCGCTCCAAGACCCGCAAGGAGACTTACTCTTCCTACATCTACAAGGGTAAGTTTTAATCCGATTTCAAACGCGCTCCATCGCGTGTCGCAACAGAACGCGTCAAACTAATATGAATTCCTAGTCCTCAAGCAGGTCCACCCCGACACTGGTATCTCCAACCGCGCCATGTCCATCCTGAACTCCTTCGTCAACGGTATGTCTTTTTGCCTTCTTCATTGGACTGATTGTTCTAATTCTCGGTTCAGACATCTTCGAGCGTGTCGCTTCTGAGGCTTCCAAGCTTGCCGCCTACAACAAGAAGTCCACCATCTCTTCCCGAGAGATCCAGACCTCTGTCCGCCTCATCCTCCCCGGTGAGCTTGCCAAGCACGCCGTCTCCGAGGGTACCAAGGCCGTTACCAAGTACTCTTCCTCGACGAAATAGGTGGTTTGATAGCTTGATTTGTTTTGGGCATTTGGTTTTTCACGCGTGGCATCAGGGTGTCATGAATCTGAGGTTTCACGGGGATCCAGCCCTGTTTTTAGGGGCCTCATAATGCGTTACGGATGGTTTTGTTTTTTTTTTATCCTGGGGGCAATGTCTTCACACACGGGCAACGGGGTTCGAGGTTGTACAATAAACATCGAGAATAGGGTCTCGATCAAATGAATTCGTGCACATTAGCTTTCTGTCCCCTTTCTATTGTCCTGTGTTAGGCTTCTTAATCTCAACCCACAATCTCTTGTAGCCACAGTAAATCTTGACTATTTTGAGTCATACATCTAGCCCAGGCCAGCCTTGGATCGCTTCATAGTCTGCGTAACGGGCTGCATGATGCCTTTATTGTCCGATGCACCCAGCGCTGTTCCCATACTCCATCCCATCTTCTCCAACATGGCTCTTCCACGGTTCTCAATACCCAGTTCAGGCGCCGAACCACCAACGACCTCGCCATCTTGATATGTGGCAGCTGCAACAGAAGCACCGCCACGAATGGGAGGTAATCGTTTGCCTTTCTTACCCTTCTTATCCAGTCGAGGGAGATACTTCCGATTCACGCGATTAAAAGCGTGGTCAAACGTTGCTTCGACGTATGGAAGCGTACGTCCTGTCCGGTAGAGTGTAGGTCGTCGTTGATCGCCTTTCCCTATCGATTTGGATTTGATTTTGAACTTATTCGCCAGCTCATGTATTATTTTGCGAGCATGGTTATCCATTGGGGGTAAGATGAGCCTAGAAGTGTGTGAGTCAAACGTGTCACTTTTGGTTAGAGTGGAAGGGGCCTTACTGTTCGTCGCCACTGATCATGAAAGTCCGCATCTCATCTCCAACTTGTTCCATGTTCATTCCGTCTGGGTATTTGATGCGCAGATCGTCGGGGTTGGTTTTCTTGCCCAGCATGCCAAGTGCACGCATCTCCTCTCTCTGTCTCTTGCGCTCCGACTTCTTAAGTCTGTCGTTCTTCCAGTTCGTCTGGAGTGTTGCCTCCAATTCGGAATCGGATAGATTGAAGTTGATCTGAGCTCTTGCCCCTTTACCCTTGCGAGGACGCAGGCTTGGTCGATCCCAATCCATCATGTCGAAGTCGTCAACGAACATTTGCCGCTGCTTTGACTTATTGGTGGGCTCCTCGCCATCGGAGTCCGAATCGCTCAGAGAGTCTCCAAAATTGACATCCTCCATTCCCAAGTCATAGCCTAACCCGTGGCCAGCAATCAACTGAGCCAGCGTCTCGTCGTCGATCTCGCTTGGGAGGTCATCTCCGTTGTTGGCTTCAGATTCGTGCTCCGAGTCCTCATCCGATTGGTCTCCATCTGTGGCGTATGCATGTGTGGTGGTAAGTTGCTGCTGACCGTCAGTGTCAGGCAGCCCACTAGCATCAGAATCCATTCCACCCTGTATAAGTTCTTTGAAATACTCTTCCACGTCACTGTTCTCCTTCAAATTTGCAATGTAGTCTGCAAGGATGGCATCTTCTTCTTCCTTCACGCGGTCGATCTCTTTGCGTTTGTCACGATGCTTCTGCTTCTGTTCCTTTTTTTTCGATTTTCTATTGCGCACAGGTCCTGTGGGCAACTCGGGCGCTGGGGATGGCTCCGATCGTACAGGCTCGTTTGTGATAGCTTGTTCGACGACACGGATTTCTGCTTGCATGTGCACCATATCGATATCGGACATAGGTTCGGGCTTTCTCGGGGCGCCTCGACCCTTGAAAAGTATGACTTCCTCACTGGAGGTGCTGCTTCTTGAAGAGGGTCGTTCAGGTAGTTGAACTTCCAGTTTGTCCCGATTCTCCGGCATCTGGTCTCCTTTCAGATCGAAGAAGAAACATGGCGCATCCTGTGAGTCATCTTTCACGGCGGTCGTTCCTTGGATGGCCTCCTCGAGGTCATCCGGTCCTATGAATTGATCCTCGTCACTTTCATTGAGGTCCTCTTGGTCCATGTGTAGTTCGTCTTCCTCCTGTGCGTCTTTGTTTACCCCTATGACTTCCGGTTCTTCGCTCGCTCCGTCTATAATCTCATCGAGCAATTTCATAGGTTCGCTGGGGCCAGCGCTTACGAATGCCACTGGTCGCAACCGCAAGCTAGAGTTTCCCCATGCGGAGTGGTCGTGTTGAGACGTCTGGCGGGCTTCGTCGGCAAGTGTAAATCCAACTGCAATATATTAACTCTGCGCGAAACAACCGTAAACTTTGCGCTGCCCGCTCCGACGTATCGATGACTTACCAGTTTCGTCTCGAATAAAATTTACCTGTGGCAATGTTGAGAAATAATTCCCACGGCCACGAAAAGA
This sequence comes from Fusarium sporotrichioides, assembly GCA_019054645.1. NCBI lineage: Eukaryota > Fungi > Ascomycota > Sordariomycetes > Hypocreales > Nectriaceae > Fusarium > Fusarium sporotrichioides. The sequence goes on from JAHKNS010000003.1 coordinate 5,174,196, forward strand.
CCCTCTCCCCCCACGGCCTCCTCGTCCGCCTCTGGCGCTCCTTGCGCCTCGGGGCGCGGGAGCTCCCTTCTTGTTTCTGGCCATGGTTATGTCAGGGCAGCTTTCATGGTGCGCATTCGTGTCAATAGAGCGAGCGGGTGGTTAATATAGGATAGAGGAGGTTGAGCGCCTTAAGATTTGGGCTCTTTAGTGGATGGGCGTCGTAGTACAGAAATTTGTTGATGGCAAACAAACGAGTCACCCCGCCGGGGACTTTCTGTTGCTGGTCTGTCGATTGGCTCGGAAGTGATTAGGCGGCGTTCCGGATTCTATCGATAAGTGTCATGGAAGTTTGAGATCCAATGTCGTAGTGGCGTTCCATACTTAGTAGGCGGGTCGAGTGTTTGAGAGGGGTAGGGATCAACAGGGAGATACGGTACGTATCCTGAATCACTGACCTTACTTTGTGGTATAGGGTGGGAGAGAGCAATACAGCTTCAGTAGACAAATATTCGAAATTTATGAGCTGAATTAATTAAAATCTATTTAATACGTCTCTCATCTACTTACCTATCCTTATATGTGTTATATCCCTGCTTTTCACTGGCTCTCCGTTCTTCAATACTGTATATGTCGCTGGTTGCTGTTTTAATGCTGTTTTCTTCTCAAGCAACATCGAAGATGTGCAGGAAGCTAAGCAAACATTTTCCAATTACATTAACATTATAGCATCTTGTCCCACAGCGGCGTCGTACTCTAGAAACACGTCTCGGTACGCGTAAATACTTCCGCTAAGCACAACAACATTATGAACAAGCAATTTTCATACCTGGTGACTGTATACACTCGAGCTCAGCTCTTCATCTCCATACCGAGATTCTGACATAAAGGCGTGTCACCAATGGCCCGTGCACACACTTACTTCATCGCGTGCGTAAGAGCTCCACTCTGACCACAAAGCCCACACTTCAGACGCTCGCCTGGTCGCCCTCCACTACCCCAGGGTATCAGAAAAATTGGCCGCTCGAGATCTAAGTGATAAAATTAGTAGGTCAGCTCATACCATTCAGAACAAGAACTTCGCTTACTTATTTTTGTTCTCTGAAGCTTATAGGTCGTTTTTTCTGCCGCCCACTAGACTACCTCCGGATAGGAGTCACAAGCTGTTGTCCCCCCGCTGCCCACCGGCTCCAGCTGACTCTCACTGGCCTGCTGCTAGAGGCAGGACCCCGTTGCCCATCTGCCTTGCCTGTTTGTTGCCTTTCAACTTCAAGTTGCTCTGCCTTCCTAACAGGCATAATTATTTTTTCTGCCTTTCAACACGCAGAGGTAGTTTAACACATCGCAATTATACATATTTCATATACACCAGAATGCAAAGGGCCATGGCCAACGTTGACCTAGCACCTTATCGCCGAATTGTGCAAATATTCTGGGACCCGGAGCCCACCAACGATGTTGTTCATGATCAACCAGTCTGGTGTTTGGGACGCTCGTACCGGCTCAACGGCAAGAAGAACACCAAGGTCGATGACCACCATCCACAGACACCTCCATCGGTACTTAAGGCTGAAGCAGAAACACAAGACGCTCACGACACAGCTCAACCGCCAAATCCTCCAACAAATGCCCCCGACACACCTCCGGACTCGATATCGAGCAGCTTCTCTTCATCACTGGCATATGATAACCCAGTGGACGATGGGGGATGGCCATCTGGGTTCATAAGTGATTTCGAATCAAAGATATGGATGACGTACCGATCCGAGTTCGAGCCCATTCCCCGATCCACCAATCCACAAGCTACATCCGCATTATCATTGTCCATGAGACTTAAAAGCCAACTCGGAGACCAAAGTCCGTTTTCTTCGGATAGTGGATGGGGATGTATGATTCGTTCAGGACAAAGTTTGCTCGCAAATGCCATAGCCATGGTCCGCCTAGGCAGAGGTAAGTCCAAGTATTCATGACAGTTCCGTCACGCCTCTAACATGTAGGAGACTGGCGCCGGGAAGAATCAGTAGAAGAAGAATGTCGCCTACTTAAAGACTTCGCAGATGACCCTAGAGCTCCCTACTCGATTCATAGCTTCGTTCGACATGGCGCCAGTGCCTGTGGCAAATACCCTGGCGAGTGGTTTGGGCCCTCAGCGACAGCCCGATGTATACAGTACGTGAACACATATGCGTCAAAATCATCAAAGTTCCTCTGACACGCATTATAGAGCACTGGCAAACTCTCATGAATCCTCAATCAGAGTATACTCAACTGGTGACGGACCCGATGTGTACGAGGACGAATTTATGAAAATTGCGAAGCCGCCAGGCGAAGAATTTCATCCCACGCTTGTGTTAGTTGGAACTCGGCTAGGAATCGACAAAATCACACCCGTGTATTGGGAAGCTCTTATCGCAGCTCTTCAGATGCCGCAATCTGTAGGAATCGCAGGGCAAGTACTATCAATATATCACCCGCATCTTCAACGCACTGACAAGACGCAGTGGTCGCCCATCATCGTCCCACTACTTTATCGGCGCGCAAGGATCTTTCCTTTTTTACCTCGATCCTCATCATACAAGACCAGCCCTTCCATACCACGAAGACCCCACCGAATACACCAGCGAAGAAATCGCATCGTGTCACACCTCTCGGCTGCGCCGCATCCATGTCCGTGAGATGGATCCCAGCATGCTGATAGGCTTCTTGATCCAAAATGAGGTTGACTGGCAAGAACTGAAGCGAAATGTCAAGCATGTGCAAGGCAAGTCAATTATACATATAACAGACCGAAACGCGGTTCTTGGAGGCTCAAGTGAGGGCCGAGAAAGCGCCATTGACGAAGTTGAAACGTTGAGCGATGATGATATGGATACCATTCATGAGGCATAGGTTTGGGCACAGGGCTCGGCGTCTTGGTATATTTTCCGGCGGGTAGGTGGGTATGGGTATTATTCGAGATCGAAGATGAAATTGAACTGAACGAATTTCCTTATGACAGCTCGCTTTGCCATCGTCACACGGAGCTGGCCGGGCATGGCACATTCCGTCCGCCAGCTGTGTGTCGAGATGGTATTGCACCCGCATCTGTGCGGTAGGTGATAATGTGGCATGTAACCCATCCGCATGAAGTTGTTTATCGTTTCTTCTTCCCGCTGCCCCCTATCGCTGGTTTCAGTGCGGCATGTCCCTCATCACGGATATGCGCGAACAACTTTGTCCTGGAAGTGAACGACTCACCACAAGATCCACACTGTGGCTTTCATCTTTCTCAGTATACAACAATTAAGTCGTAGCGAAATCAACGTACTGGAATCTCCTGCTGTGTTTGTGCAGCTGCAGCCTTCTTGGCACGCTTTGCTTTTGCCTTCCCAACCTTCTTGCCTTGCACAGGCTCATCGACAGATAGATTCTGAGCAGATGCAGACAGTTCGTCTTCATTGGTCATGTTACCATCCGACTTATATTTGCTGGCATTAGTTAGTCTTTCCTCGACAACGTCTCTTGGTGCATAGTCGGTGTCATCCGAAGCTTCCGCGAAACGTGAAAGCATTTCCTCCTGCAGCTCATTGTTGATAGAAGGCGCAGCTTGTTCGACGGGAACTGGGCTACCTGAACCCTCCAGCTCCATCTCCTTGTACTTGCTGGATGTTGCATCTTCTTCCCGATCGTTCTGGTTGGCGTTCTCCTGACTCGGAGTTGATGCCTCGTCAAGCTGCAACTCAGCACCTTCACGCTTCATCTGTCGCCGCAATTGCTGAACTGCCTTGGTGTGTTTCTTGCTCTTCTCGTGTGCCTCAAGCTGCTTCTCGCTCTTAAAAGTCTTGTTGCATACGACACACTCCAGAATCTCGACCTCGGACTCCTCTTCAGACTCCGAGAAACCACCCTCCACTCCATTATCGTTAGATCGGGCCTGGGCCCATTCGGGGATCTCAAAGGTAGACATGCGCTCCTGGTTGGCTGCGCGAGACCGAGCGGCCTGAGCAGCAGCAGCGTTGCGCAACGAAGCTTGGCGCTCGTCATGAGTCTGGGAGTTGGGTAGGTATCTGGGGTCTCTTTTACGCACAAAACCCACCAAAAAGTTAACGGCGTCGTTAAATTCTCGTATAGCATCGTCGCGCATCTTCTTGTTCTCCTTTTCCATCAAGCGGCGTACACGGCGATCAGGGGCATCGGAAAGACGGTACTTGTCTTTCCAACCAAACGACTTGACTGTTGAGAAACCAGCCCATGAGTTGTAGAAAGGCTTGACTACATTCTCGTAGTCATCGTCAGAGGAGCCAAAAGTCGGGTAGTCTCGTACGTCGAGGTCGTTGTTGTCTGCAGCAACCTCTTCCTCCAATGCCAAATGCTCAAAGGTCTCTCTGCAGATTCCATAAAAGCCCGTTGGTTCATCGTCAAAAGATACAGCAGCGTTGAACTTGCGTATCAAGCCCATAATCTCCTCGGCCGATGTAAGTCGCACATTTCGAAAGGTAGTGGGATTCCCGCCGTCCTCGTCGGCATCTCTTCCACTCAGGATGGCGTCCCGGTGTGAATCGTACCATGCCCTCTCCTGAGGATCGGACAGGATCTCATAGGCGGTTTGGACTTCGGCAAAGCGGCGTGTGGCATTTTCGACATCGTTGTAGTTGCGATCAGGATGAAGCTCGAGAGCTTTTCGGCGGTAACCTCGCTTGATCCTGTGTGATAGTCGTTAGCGAGAAGATATAAGATTCATTGGGGAGAGCCACTCTTCGTCTGTTGCTGAACGCTCTACGTTTAGCAGTTCGTAGTAACAAGTCTTTGCAACTGGAGCAGAACCCGCAGCATTTGAGCTCTCGGAAGATTGCTGGGCACCCATGGCTACTTGGTAAGCAACGTGGGGCCTTTGATAAGATATGGTATAGTCAGGTAGATTTGTGTTCTTGCACAGCTTGGAGTAGAAGTTTGGAGTGGCAGTGGTTTATTTATATATAATGGTCATTTTCGAGTGTTGTGAGGTAGGTAGTGAAAGATGGAGGGGCATCGCAGGGCAAAATCAGTAGTGGACAATTTATGTATATTTTATCCCCGCATGGTTTATCTCCGCTATTTGATGGGTTTCCAATGTTTTTTTCTTCTAGAATTTGGAGAAGCATGTAAGCTCATTCGCTGCATTTGGGCGGGCATTGTATCTGCATGCCGAATGATTCACAAAGAGTCATCCGAGCTTGCTTTATTAGGAGGTACAAAGTTTAAAACAAGATCTTATTACTCATATGTCCATTAATGACATATACTATCACAATGCTTGCCCGGTTGATTTTGTGAACTTCAGTTGCTGTTTGCAATGCTTGTTAAATAAATTCGATCCTATTGACGATGTCATATTAATTATCATAAGTAATGCTTACAAATTAGCTGGTATGAGGGGATACTAAAGCTTGGACTCTTGCTCACCCTGTATGCTAAGGCATTTTATTTATTTAATTTTTATTTTTACTATCACTGTTTCTCACCTAAGAAGGTGGCCCTGATGTTCATGACCAAGAACAAACAGTACCTTAGTAGGTAGCTTTCCCTACAAATACATCATGTGATCCTTACGCCATTGTTGATGGATATGAAGTTGGCCTCGACAAACGAGGCTAATCATGGTGTTGAATTGTAGTATAACCAAGTCTCTCATTGAATTAAGCCAACATGAAACATTTTCACAGCTGAAGAACTTGCCTGCGCCAATAACGAAGTCGATGCCGCACACGAGGCTGAATGGAACGAATCAGTCGCATGGAGGGGGATCAACAAACTAAACCGAGCACAGACAAAGTTCGTGAGCGCTTTCGAAATTACTTTGACATGTACTTTAGAGTAAGTGGCGTAGATAATACCAGATATTCTGTATGTATACGCTGGTTGGTTTTTTGAACAATTCATGACCTGCTTGACTGGCAAGCAATGCTGAAAGCAATCATCTGACCACTTTTTGATCCACATCATGGACCAATCACCGGCCTCAATAATTAACGTAAAGTAAACCCCATTGAAATGTGGGGAATCAAACAGAGAGTAAGAGGCAGAGAGGCAGAGAGGGTAAAAAAAAGTATGGGTCTAGACTGATACATATTGTGAATACCGGCTCGGTCAGCGAAAACGGATTGAGGAACTGGGTCTTTATGCTCTTGTTTGATTCATGCTTTCAGATGCCTCTCTCTATTTTGTCATTTACCGGCACGAGATTGCCGAGAATCCACTCAGGTACGGGCATGCATCCATCATGACTTGGGTACTTTTCAGAGAGTTTTGTGAGGCAGAAAGGAACAAAAAGAAACCCCCGAAGGACATAACTACCTACCTCTAGAGGTACCCAAAATCGGTTGGTGCATGGAGTAAACTGGGTTAGCGATATTCCTTTACGTGGGCGAGACTGAATCGAGTAAAGTCTATACCCTGGTTTGCCTACTGGGCTCATCGACATCAATCTTTTCCACCCACGAGGTCAATCAATAATAACCGGTACCCAAGACCTAACTTTAGAAACAATCTCTTCATGTTCATCTTCATGTCCAGATCCAGATCCAGACCCAGACCCAGATCCAGGTCCAGGTCTAGCCCAAGCCTGTTCACGCGGTGCAAGTTCATGACTTGATTCTTTAACCATTCATTTCCACTCTTTCACCTTCTTCCTCTTCATCCTTCTTATCTTCTTTTTCTTCATTCCGTGCAACGTACAATCTTGTGGTTCTGCTTTTGAAGCTTTTGAACTAACACCTCTTTGTTGCTGTTACTACGCTGCATCTCCAGCATCCCTTCTTCTCCCTCGCTCCCCTGTTCCAAGTCTTTTGCCACCAACCGTCGCCTAATACTGCAACTGGTCGCGTGCCTCCTATGCGAATAGATCTGGAATTTGGTGCAGCATCAGTTCGGCAGCCATGAAGTTTGGTCACGATTTTAAGGAATCTCTTCGAGCTCAAGGTTTGTCTAAATCGCGATGGGTCTGAACATAATGGTTCACATCCAGATTCCCCTCTAAATAAGCATATTTTTCTCTAACATACAGCACCCAGATTTTCCCGCCCATTGGGTTGATCATGCAATTCCCTACAGTCAACTTAAGAAATGTCTCAAGAAAGTCGCCCGTGAACTGCATGAGCTCGGACTTGATCCTGAGACGTTGCGCGAACTTCTGAACCCTGACGTAACGTCTCCTGTGGCCTTGAAGTATAAGCTCAACGGTATGAACCCAGTACTTCCAACGGTTTTCGCCTCCCTCCATCAATCAAAACTTACTTTCCACAGACGGCACTGATTCTCACTTGCGCCCAAAGCTTACCGTCCAGGTCCATCTACAAGATGGCGTCCCTATCGATGCTTCGCTTGCACCAAACTCGCGCGACTTTCTCAATAAGATTGCCGTTAATTTACCCCAAAACCAGTGGTCGCACACGGGACATACTGCCAAAGCGCAAACCGCCGACGCTGTGAAGGACGCCCTATCGCCCGATACTATTGCTGAGACTACCGTCACACCCTCCGCCGAAACAATCGATGCGCTCGCCGACGAAGCTAACGAGAAGCTTGCCATCACGCTGGTCGAAGAGAAGGTCAATATCGCCGAAAAATTATCAAGCGATGCTGAGCAGCACAAAACGTCTGCAGCCACCCGAAATAATGCCTCCGACGAAACCACGCCCATTTCGTCTCCAGTCGATCCGACCACGGGAATCTACGAAATCATCGAAGTTCCTCTCACTTTCGATGCCGAGTTTTTCGAAATGCTTCAGAGCGACGTGAACCATCTGGATGCTCTACAAACAGAGGAAGAGAAGACCATGACCTCGGAAATTGTTGCACTCGGAAAGGAAGTTGAACACGTGGTAAAGCCGAAGCGTTTCTCCAAGACTGACCTGGCGCGTTGGCGACAAATCTTCGAGCTTTACCTGGACGCCGAAATTTTCTTTGCTACGCACGAGCAAGACCATGGACAGCGCACAAGCCAAAAGGCCCTGAAGCAGCTGCAATGGTTTCAGGACCAGGTTACGAAGCAGAATCTAGTCCAGGACTTCAAGCTTCCCGAGAGCAAGGCGGCCTTCACTCGCTTCATCAACTTGAATGCGTCTCTTCTCAAGAACATGCAATTTCAAGAGCTCAACAAGACAGCTGTTGCCAAAATCCTCAAGAGTAAGTGAACGCTTGTTACTTTACGATTGGTTTACTGACATTATATAAGAATTCGACAAACGGACGGCATTAGGCGTTGCAAGGAAATTTCCTACCGTTGTTCACTCCGACAAGCTCCTAGCAGGCACTATCGCTCGGGACGTCTGCGCACAAATGTCGCAAGAGCTTGTCTCCAAAGTTCCCCAACTCAATGATTACCTTTGCCCAGTCTGTTTTTCGGTGGCATATATGCCGGTCCGTCTGGACTGCCAGCATGTTTTCTGCATTCGTTGCGTTATCAAGATCCAGCGTCGAAAGGAGAAGCACTGCCCGTTGTGTAGAGCAGACGTTGTTTTAAAGGCTTCTGCCATGAACCTTGACTACGAACTTCAAAAGTACATGAAGAAGTACTTTGCAAAAGAAGTAAAAGAAAAAGAGAGGGCAAATGAGATTGAGCGGGGCATCGAAGATTACGGGCCTGGCTATGTCCACCAGGAATGTTGCCTAATGTGAGCTGTCTAGAGCTCTGGTACACGACATGACATGACACGACTACCACAAATACCACAGCATACTTGAGCGATTGTAATTAGTATAGACTTTGGAGTTAGCAATGTGAAGAGGCCAGGTGAGGTTTCTATTGTCTCTGTCTAAAGCAGACCATGAATTTGGCTAACCAGGTTCTTTGAATTCAAGCACTGAATTGCACCATGTACAACGGTGAACAGCCTCGGCTCTCCACGTGGACGTAGTATGTGCAAAGCGGAACAGCGTTTTCGATATTTCTTCATCATGAGCGGGTAACTGTCACAGCTTCGGCCGTCTTCAAGGCGTCTGTGAACATGCCACCAAGCTCAGTCGTGTCTTCTAATCCAACGCTGACACGAATAAGGTACGGGTCGACCCCAAACGACTCGGCCCATTCTAGCTCTTGATAGTGTGCCAGGAGCACATATGGCGATACCAGTGTGAAGTTGGTTCCCAAACTCGGCCCCTTGGCCAGTGGCAAGGCGTCGAAGAACGCCTGAGCATACTCCTTGCGTTGGAACACAACGGATAGTAGACCGCCATATCCTCCGTCGGGGAGCCGGACGCTTTCATAGTGTTCTCTGGAATCATTGGATTTGGGGTAGTATATTCGCTTCACAAGGGGATGGTTGCGCAGCACCTCACAAATAGCGTCGGAGTTCGCGTTAATGCGTACCACGCGAGATTCATAATCGCGGCTGTTCCTTTCCATGAAGACAACATCCTCAGGCCAGTAATTATCCTCGTAGATTTCCTCCAAAGCTGCCTTTAGCGCTCGGTAGTATTTGCTATCAGGATTGAGGACAAGACCTCCGCCCATAACATTAGAATCGCCAGAGAAAATCTTGGTTAAGCTGCTGACAACAATGTCTGCAACGGGAAGAACGTTGATGTTGGCAAAGGTGCCTATCGTTTCGTCAATCACAACAGCAAAATCGTACTCATCAGCAAGTTTGCGGATACGAGTAAGGTCGGGACATGTCAGAAGGGGGTTTCCAGGGAACTCGCAGAAAAGGCCCAGGTATCGCTCGCCCTTTTTCAATCGTGCCTCCAGGTCATCAAGATCCCCGGGTGATGCATGTCCATAGAAGAGACAGCCAGGGCCAAACTTTTGGAGAATTTTGAGCGTGTCAACATAAGGGAAACCGAAATTGATGCTCTCGGCTGGCTCTCTTGCATGGAGTAGCGCACGATGAGCGTTAAAGATGGCGTTCATGCCAGCAGGGTAAAGGTAGACGTCGGTCTCTTCGAGGTTGGGTATGCCGCGAGTGTTGGACGTCATGTCTGGTAGCGGACTGTTGTTCATGTCTACCTCGTGGGCCATAGCACCCGCGATGCGTCTACGAATTGCAGACTTGGCACGCTCAACCATGGACAGGTCAAGATTTCTGCCAAACCGTTCCTCTAGGAACGTCGAACTCTCGATAGACTCCACTGGAGTGTCTGGGGAGGTTCGTTTAGGTGCCGTAGGTACTGGAGAAGAAGCACCATCGACCGAGCCAGGGCGAGTGTAGCGTCTCGGACCGCGGAAGGGTCTGTTTTGAGTGGCCTCGGGAGGGGTTCGCGTGCGGACGGCCGGGATAAGAAGATCATCCTTAAAGAGACCATGACAAAACTCAGCACGTCTGCTGGAAGCACCCTCTCCAGTATGTTGCCAGTACTGCTTCGCAATGGGAAATACCTCAGAGGGGTAAAGCACGGCAGAGATGGTGGAAGTGAGTTTCTTCAATACAGGAGAGAGCTCCCTTGACTTGTCAAGAGCAAAGTCGAAGATTCGTACCTGACTCGCCAGCTCAGGGGAGATCCGCTGAACTATAAAATCCAGACACCGACTCGCTACTCGCGGTGTTGGGAAGAGCATAGCTTGCTGGCCGGGACTGCCATGACGATCCACGATTTCTTTAGCAAAAGCCTGTATGCCTCTGTGAACGAAAAAGCTATTTGGTAACGTTCAGTGAGCAAGAACACCATGGACAATGAAAGATGTATGAGATATAGCTTACCGAGGATAACCTGTAGTCATACGGTTCACAACCCAATCTTCACCCTCCTCGTATCCAACATTGGCTTTCCAGGTTGGAAGAGAGACACTGACAGCCTGGGTTGATGAGACTATCAGTAACTTTATACACATGACAAAATAAAATAAAATAAATAAGACCCCGCTGAGTGTAGACTCACATGTGCTGTATCAGAAGGGATGGATTCGCCCAGATCAATCACTGGCATGATGATTTTTCTCTTCTGCAAGATGAGATATAAAGAAATAAGTGTAGGGGAAAAGGAAGGCAGAAGATGAACGAAGCTTAATCTGTATCTCAAGTAGGTTTTTGTACCTTGGAAAATAAGTGTTATATTAGTAGGTACAGATAGGTTGATGTATACAACCAAGAGGACCTTTTTTTCTGTGTCGAATTGGTGGCGTTGTGGTTGGATAAGGAGGAAAAATGGCCGAAGACCGGAGGAGGCCCCGGTCCGTGTACAGAAATTACGAGCCTTTAGCTAGAGCAGTCGGCCCCAAACCTGGAGAACTAACTACCTATGTATGCTTGCTAGTGAGTAACTCAAAAGTGGGACGAGTGACTCGTTAAGGATAATTCGGGCGAAGGTTTGGGTAGTTGATTGATCACAGTGATGAACTTACTCTACTCCCTCCGAATACCAACCGGGACTGAATATTGTCGTTTTCCCTCTCCAAACACACTAGTCTAGTATGCTGAGAGTGGAACTATAACACATTTATGAGGAGACTTTGCGAATATGCCTTGCATGGCCTAGAGTAGCATCTTACAAAGCACAAGGACTAAACGACTATTTTGCTGTGACGCCGTCCACTTCGACCCCCACATCCAACATCAACGAACGATGTTGGAGTCTCGTAAGTGGGCTGCATCCTGATGATGCGGCATATTAAGTGAGGGGTGTTTGGGTCTTCAAAACTGGGCGCAAGGAATACATGGCATTGGTGAGATTGGGAAATAAAGTGACGATAGACCACTGAATCAAATCTTCAGTGTTGTCATGTCATTTCTGTATTGTGTGTTTGCAGTGTGTCCTTCTAAAAATGCATCTCTGAGTATATATGTCTTTCTTCTTTAAACCCCGTTTCCTGTGTCAAGTCATACCAGAGTTGATAACCCACGGCCAAACCATGACTGCTATATTTCCAATGCATCTCACTCAAGGACAAAAAAATGAATGACAAATGATAAACGCAATACTCCTCCTCGTCGAGGCTTGTGAAGCAGAAGCCTTGAGCCTAGAAGAAACTACAGTAATTTCATAAGAACGCCTCCTCCAATGCTTCGTAGACGGACCGGGGAAAAAAAGAAGGGAAAAGAAAAGAAAGGAAAGAAAAAAAAGAAAATAAAAGAAAAGAAAAGAGAAAAATGAGATAAGAAAAGAGAAAAATGAGATAAGAAGAGAGAGAGAGAGAGCAAAAAAGAACACTTTGATTTCGTTCCAAATCAAGCTCTTGACAAGGAACTCGTGTAGCTTCATACCCAATGCATAACCAGAATACCGCCAGCCCTTCAATTCATTCAGCCAAGCCAATCAACTCATCAGTCGCTTCATATGACCGCCGCTCTTGGAAAAAAATACATCTCGTCGTCATCATAGCACGTCTTTATCGTATCTTGCGGCTTCGTCTACTCGGCTTCATACCGACACAGCTGATACTGTCGCTAGGAGCAACACTGACCATGTCGTCGTCCCATTCAGCGTGACTGCTACCAACACCACTCATCGGTAAACAAACATCTCTGGCAGAGATGTAGCTCTGGGCCTTACCTGGGAATCCCATATGTTGGTACTCAGGCCCACTAGCCATCCGGGGCGCATTATATCGACTCCTGGCCTGGCCCCTTGGCATCATGTCGTCAGGGACCTCGTAGATGTTGGGATCAAGAGGAATTTCAGGAGCGTCAGGCACTTCGGGCACCTCTGGTGCTTCCATAATATCATCATCCACTTCGGTACGTGAGGAACGACGAGGAGCTCGGGAAGACGGACGCGATCGGGAAGAAACGTACGTTCGCTCATCGTCGTACGTAGGCCGATTGCCACGAACAACCGACCGCGATGATTTGGGTGGGCGTGAGCCCGCGTGGCTTTGGCGGTCGTCGTATTTGCGGTTGAAGGGCGCCTCGCTTTGAAGATCGTCGGCCAATACAACAGACTTGCTACGGCTGACACCTGCTTCGCTACGTGCACGCATACTTCGTGGCTTCTCGGTCACAGGTGGCCTTGATGATCGACGACTTCTCTCAAAACCATCTTCCGGTGGTGGTCGTGATGACCTGCGACTGCGCCTGTCATAGACATCACTAGGTGGGGGCCTTGATGACCGGCGGCTGCGTGGCTCAAACCCGTCGTCACGAACTCTCGAAGAATGACGACTGCGTGTTTCGGCAAACTCGTAAGCGTCTTCTGGGTGCCTTGACGGGCGCCGACTTCGGGTTGTCTCATAGCCTTCATCAGGAGCCTGGCTTGGCGATAGAGCTCGAGAGGGAGCAATACTCCTTGCGGTGCTCTTCGTAACAGTCCTTGTACTTGGGGCAGCACTCTTTGCAGCAACGCTTCTTGCCGTACTCTTAGCCACGCTCCGGGTTCTGCTCCTACTTCTGGCCCGGGGATCAGAGGTCCATGGGTTCTCTTCATTATAGGGAACCTGAGTAAGATACTGTATTTGGCGGGGTGGTGGCTCGTCCGGAGAGTCTTCACTGCTATCTTCCTCTGTATACCCAAGGTTCTTTGGTGGGTACGAGTTGTGGTGAGACATTTTGCGGGGTGCGTAGTCGTTCTGCATGTTCTGCTGGAATGGATAGCCTTCTGGGTAAACCTCTGGAGGTGGGAAGCCACCATGACCTCGGTAGGGCAACGCTTTGGGAGGATATTGTGAGGCATTGGGAGGATGGTCACCGTATACGGTTCGGCGCTCTTCATGGTGCAGTTTGTGAACTGGTGGGGCTTTCTCGGGGAAGGTCGAACGTCGCGGGAGCTGGGGGGCTTGGGCTTCGTATTCCTGTCTTGGTTTTCGTTCTCGTTCCTTAGCCGCGTGACTTGCAAAGCCGTATGTAAGGGCTGCACCAGCAGCGGCGACTCCTAGAATGGCGCCCACGACCGTCGTGGTACTGAGGCCGTTGTTGTTGGAGCTCTGTCGTGGCGAAACGGATACTGGTTCGTCTTCCTTCTCGGGACGAGCGGCGGCACGTTGGGCCATCTCGGCAGCTGTGACGGTGTTAGGACCGTGTTTGGCGGGTGATTGACGGGGCTGAAAGGGTGGAAGCCCATCAATAGAAGAGGAGGACGAACGAGCGGAAGCGACAGGTTGTAGCTGTGGCTGTGACAAGGAGCGGTTCCTGGTATGGATTTTATGAGTCGTGTGGGTTGTAGTTGTATAAGTCGAATGAGTAGCACCATCGTAGGTCCATTCGATTACTCGACCGTAATAATCGCGGGGACATGTAGGCTGGCGGTAGACGACCTGGATAGTGTTGCCGTCAAGGTCACGTACTGTTGCTCGCCTTGGGGTTTCACCGCCATCAATGCCTAGACGAGCTCTGGGGCTGGGGCCGCCGGGATAGATTGGGTCACCATCGGTCTGAATGGCCAGCCACGGATTCGCGGTGAGAGCGGTCTCGTAAAAGTCAACGATCTGTCCTGGGGCTGGTACCGCAATAACGACCGTGGAAATCCTGACGGGGTCGAAAGGGCGAGACACCTCACGAATCTGAAGCACTGGCTGAGGTCCTTTTATTTCCTCTCCTCGCCCGTCGGTCAAGGCTTGGCGATGTTTGCCTCCAGTCTTGGTGACACCAGCTGTAAGTCCGTAAGTGACTGTTCCGATGGATGAACTTGGATCGCGAGATTCGTTTAAGTATCGCAGGCCTAGTATTTGAAGTGTGGCCGAGTAGAAAGACGAGGATGATGCCAGGTGTGACACCTCAACGAACGGTACCGTCATGGTCTCTTATAGAGCTCGTCAAGTCGCCAGGAGCGCCCGATCGGCTGCCTGCTGTGAGGTACCCGCTCGGATGCCTTGGCCAAATGATTTTGGAGTCTTGTAGGAACCCCAAAAACTCAGAAAGAAAATGATACTCAGCTCGTGCTTGACTGGCCGAGCAGCGCGTGTAAAAGAGAGGCGGGGGCTGGTGGGGAGACTGGAATACCGGTGAAGACTGGTGATGAGTAATGATGAAACAAAAGTATCTACCTACTAGAGAGGTAGGTAGTTGAGGAGTAACTAAAACAATAACCCCAGCTTTGGAAGGAGCGATTAAAAAAAAGAAAAAAAGGAGGAAGGGGGAAAAAAAGGCGACAAGTCAAAAGGAAAAGGATGTAAAGAAGAATAATCCCAGAAATATTAACAAGTACAGCAAGGCAAGCAAAATGTTGGCCAGGTGAGGTGGCGGAGTGGATGAGAGAAGGCGGTCGAGAATGAAATGGTAGGGATTGAGAGGCGACCAAGGCAAGAACCAAGGCGTAGAGTATCCGATTCGGTGCCCTGAGCCTGACTTTGACGAGATGAGGTGAGTGAGTTGGCGAGCTAAGGTAAGGCAAGGTAAGGTGAAGTATCCGTAGTGTCGTGCAAAGACAAGGACGGGTGTAATCGAATGGGTCCGTATTCTGGAGTGGTCTAATAAAAGTCGGGTGGTGAGTTGTCTGCTCCTTAGTCGGTCAATTGCTTGCTTGCAGCTGGCTTTGTTGCTCGGAACACTTTGACGCCCAATTTATGTTGACAAGATGGAATACCCAGGTTCAAGATGAAGGGCGCACAAAGATCGATTGGTACCCGAGACCACAAATAATCCTCGTGATTCCCGATGGATGAGTCAATGTGAAGAGAGAAGAGTCCTGAAGCTAGGATACTGAACAATAAATGAAAAATACAAGGTCCTTGAGGAGAGGCCTGCAACGTAGGCGATACTATCTCAATCGATGTATGCTGAGGGCAATTGGAGCAATTGCTCAGAAAAACTTGGGGTCTAAAGACTCTAGAGACTCTGCAAAGAACGAGAGAAGAGACTCGAGGAGGAACAAAAGAGGAAGAGAGAAGAAAAGGAAGATGCAGCTAGAGAGAGAGAAGACCAGCTGGGTACCCTCGAAATAGAGGTGTTATGATGGTGGGTTCTTAATTGAGACTAGGCAATACCTAATACCTACCTCTTAGCAGACACTGGCTCAGGTACTACGTTAACCATCTGGGTAGTACTTACAAACACATCGACCCTCTTAAACCTCTAGAAGCTCAGTCTTACTGATGGCTCAGGTGTCTCGTCTCAGCCAACCCTCCCGCTTCGTCTCATAACGAGTGAACGGCCCAGCCCTGCATCTCTTGTGACTGTGGCTCTGTGACTCGCCGACATCTGACCCTCTCAGACCCAGCCTAGTCCATGGAGGGGTTTAAAGGTCAGACACAGTTAGAACTGTTTGTGCGTAGGTGTGTACTGTATTTGATACCGTCTTCCTCCCTATTTGGTGCGAGCATATGTCACTTGAGTCACGTCGTGTTATACCATGCTGGATGAAACCACAGCAGCAACGAGACCAGAATTTGGCATGGGCAGGTAGAGCTATGTGTGCTGTGAGTTATGAGCTGTTGAAGAGGTAGGCATACCACGGTAATTGCCCTAGAGTTATGTACAGTATTTGTGCATCTCTAGCGGTACTTGGACATCTGTAAGAGTGAAGTTAGGCACAGAGTGTGCCGCATTCCTGTCTCGTCTTGGGGTTAAGGGAAGGTCCACTAGCCCCGCGCCATCCGGCAGCACCCGCTCATGATCACCCCCTGAACCCTCCAAAATCCGAACCAAAAACGTCAGGCAGGCAGCTATTAGGGTGGGTAGCTGTTAATTTAGTAGGTAATATCTGCTGTATTTATCGATCAAATCTAATTCACGAAAGCGAGTTCTCCGGAGTTGGCGGCGGTGTGTTCGAAATCCCTCTACAACTTGAATGCGAATAATATGCCATATACATCCATGTTTGGAAGCCATCATGTGCCGTCCTGGCAACGACTTGTCCTAACCCGGTACCTGCAGGTAGAAGGGGGAGTTGGAGGTACCGAGAGATAGAACATGGTGCGATAAATGGGCAGCAACTTAATACCTAGGTACCCAGTACCCAGTACCCTTATCAGGGAACGACCCTACTGGGTCACTACTGCCTCCTAGGTAGTGCATCGACACAAGTGTAATCCAGACAGCCAGACAACCCGACCGGAATGGACCCCAAACCAGCTCTTGAGCTCTGCCCTGTTTACTTGTACAGTGCATACAGTCCCCTGTGCGCATCCAGAGCATCCCAATCGTTTCTTAGGTAGGTAGTTATGACTATGGACACCACATGGCTCAATGAAGTCTCACTTTGGGTATCTAGGAACATGCACTATACTCTTTAGCAAGATCACTAGTGTACTGCTGTGGTTATGCTTTCTGCATCCTTCGCTATACTGTACGATCATCGGAGAATAGCTCGTGGATACCGTATTGGCCCAATGACTCCCGGCCACCGATGCGTGACCACGTCAAGCCCAGCGGCTGGACTCACAGACGTCGGCTTGATCCACCGTACCTCCACCGGTATCCAGCCCCCGGCCTGCACCGGCCAACCCCCCGGGCTTCAGCTTCCATGTCTCATCAAGTTTCTCATATTCCATACCATGTAGGTGCCCAGGTGTCTTGGGATCAAGACCTCGCTCCTCTACTAACATTGATGTACCTACCTGGAACAACACCCGAATAAACGGCAACGCAATGTTCACAATAACCAGGTCTGGTGGAATGTACAACGCGAAGCATACAGACGCAGCAGACTATACGTTTGTGATTCGCCAGTGTCGCCTAGCCTCAGACCTCAGACTTGACCCAAACTTGCAACCAACCTCAGGGCTGTCTTTTTCGTCTACTGATATTTCTCTCATTATTCGATCCTTCGATGCATCCACAGTGACACTGGTTTTTCTGTTCAAAATGCATGTGGGATTTACAAGCATAACCGCAACAATGGAGGAGATCAGCACAACTCCATGCCATCAATGACGATACCACATAAGATTCATTGTTCAGGAAACATATTCTGTGCTTTTTGTGATCCTCGATGCTGACAAAACGATCTATCTTGGCGTTGAGCGTGGGAGTGTTGCTGGCATACTTTAGTACCTCCATAGGTAGCATAATCTAACCCAGTCAGGTGGGTCACCAAAAAAAAAAAAAAAAGAAAGGCGACACTTCATTGCACTTTAAAGAGTGTCGGTTTTTTTTTTTTGATGGCCCGCCTGGCAGTCTCCACGCCTGCCATGTGTCCATCCGTCGGTCGCTTCACTTGAATTCATTCATCCTGCTGTTGGTAGTCTTGGACACACATGAGGCCAAGCTAGTGCGGGGCGATTTGGTGCTACTCAAACCCATCTTAGCCTCATGTGTATTCGCGGCTGCAGCGAGCTTTTTGCATTTGGTGGCCTCAGTCCTGAAAGCGTCTTGTGGTTAATAAAGCTCAGAGCCTGTTTGGTGTTTTTTTTGGTGACATATGTGTGTTCACTAATTCGCTACCTATTATGGAATACTTTGCATCCCATTATCCTCCATCATAAAATATTGATTGCCCTTGAACTGTCGAGCGACTTGTCTTTCTGTCTACATTGACATTGCGGAAAATGATTCAGCCACGAATAAAGGTTTCTCATCGTGACCTGGCCATAACTGAAGCACTCCGGTAACCGGGAGTACCAAGTCGTGGCATACCGTCCCTCCAACTCGCTCCAGAAATGACCTGTGATGGCGTCCTTTTAGAAGATGCTGCTTGGTTAGATCGGCAGGACCAGGCGTGAGCATGTCCGATCCGGGATAAAATCGGGAGATAGCCCTCAAATACTAAGGGGCAAAACAGAGCAGACTCGCTGAGCAACAGACAAGAAAGAACAAAGAGGAAAGCGTGGATCATGTTGAACGTCGTCTTGATGGGTCTCTTCACGTCTTGGACCCGATGTTGAACGCCCCATGTTTTGGTTGCAAAAACAAGCGACAGCGAACACCCCAGGCATTCCAAGTTACCACCGAACCGTCTTGCTCTCAGCGACGATGTTGTATCATCGTTGGGCGAGCCGGCGCTTGGCGTTCGTCGCAGCTTCGGTCCCTCGTCGACGTCACTTAGAACGGTTGGGTATTACATGATATCCCAAACATCTTCAGCAGCGTGGCAGAACTTGCTGCAAGCCACACTGGCAGACAAAGAGAAGTTACTGATAGAAATCTTCTCGTCTACAAGAGAGTCGGCGAAGTTATCCTCACCCTTGGCCATAGCACCAACGAAAACGCAGATGCTGTCCTTCGAATTCACAGATTCGACCCACTCACGAACCTTGACAAGTGGCGCATCGAAGCTCAGCGTAACTTTGCGACAGTTGGGCGGCAGGTGGTCGGTGATGGGGTTCTGAATAACGCGAAGCAGCTTCTCGTTGGAGTTGGTGGAGCGGATAGACAGGCGGTGCAGAAGCTGTACCATGAGACCGGCAAAACGCTTGAAGGTTCGGGGAATGCGGACTGAGGGAGAGACCTCGATCAGGACGCCCTTGGCGGTATGGATGTAGATCTGGAGCTTGCCATCCTTGTTGATGGGGGAATCCAGGAGGGTGAGTAGACACTAAGATAATGGTCAGCATGTTGAATGCCGACTCAAGGGTTCGGAGTTGAAACCTGGTGAGTGATATCGGGACGCGCATCGCTAATGTCTCGATTCATCTTACGCATAACACCAATGTGCTCATCGCTGTTGAGCAGAGAATACTTGTCCTCACGGTTGCGGCTGGTACCGCCGTGAGACGCCTTGTAGGTCTCGAGACTGGCATTGGACAAGACAACAATTAGACGCTGAGAGTCCTTATCCGTCGGCGGGATGGGGGTGCTCTGCTCAGCAACCAGCTGAGGAAGTGAGGGGGGAGGAAGAGACTGGGTGCCTAGAGTTTCGGACATGTCAATGGCCGCTTTGAGGATATGGCAGATGATGAGTATTCTTGGTTCTTACGAGGTCGCTTCACTCCAGCAGTTCGACGCTCGGGCGAGGACATGATGAAGAGAGAAAAAATTAACAGGAAGTGGGGGTTTGGAAAGCTTTGATGTTGGTAGCTCAAGTTCGTCTTAAGCAAGCCACAGTATGGATCAGTGAGCACGAGACGGTCAATTGTCAGATGATGATGAGGCTTGGGGTTTGTTTTCAGGAAGAAGGATGTTTGTCGCGTACAAAGGAAGGAGGGAAGTAAGTAACTACTAAGGTCGGTTGGTAAGGATTAAATTTCGTCTAAAGGAAAAAAAAAGCGGCGGTACTGACACGGTTCGATTGAACTGACAAGGTGTTGAACCCTCAGGCCAAGCCAAATTTTGTAATGTCCCCCCACCTCTTCCGACATTCACGCTACGGTCTGCGGATCCCGGCCCCCCAACATACGGACGGGCTTCGGAGCATGAATATTCAGTTCAGTCTCTGTACGAGAGATATAAATTTAAAATACATTTATCGGTATACAGGGGACGCTCATGAGAATCTCAAACTTACTCGAGGGCCGTGAGCTCTTTTTCTACATCATCACCTGCTCATCATCACTACAACTTGAGGAGCATTCATTTAGACCTCGCACGTGTGAGGATATCGTGAGTCGTGTGAGGTTCTCCGACCTAATAGGAGGAGCCTTTATCCCCAGTAACCTTACATAAGCAATCTGCAGCACCAATACCAAATCTGATTGGACATCACTTTTCTTAGACCAGCCTTTGCGAGTTGGGGACTGAACATTTGAACATCACTTCCAATACGACGTTCAATTAGCGAATTACCGACGCTTTGTGCTTGCCAAACGCTCGAGTCGATAATCAACCCAAGAGAAGAAGCGTTGGCGTCATGTCTTCACCAGTCGCCAAGGCCGCTCGCCGTGTCACGACCGAGCTTCGAGGCGTTGTCGTCTCTGCTGGTCTTATGGAAAAGACTGTCAAGGTCCGAGTAGGCGGCCAGAAGTGGAACAAGACCGTCAATAAGGTGAGAGGCCATGTTTGATACGACCGAGTAAAACGAAGTCAGATTACTGACAGACTTTGCCAGTGGTTCGCCGACCCTAAACACTATCTAGTCCACGATCCAAACTCGTCCCTACGAACAGGCGATGTCGTTTCTATCGCCCCTGGTTGGCCAACTTCCCAGCACAAGCGCCATGTTATCAAGGAAATAATTGCACCTTACGGTGTTCCTGCCAGCGAGCGTCCACCTGTACCCACATTGGAGGAAAGGATAGCGGATTATGAGGCCAAGAAGGCTGCCAAAGATGAGCGGAGGGCAGCCAGACGACAAGAAGAGGAGAACAAAAGACGGGAAGAAAGGCGATTGGGAAACGAAAACAAGGAAGCCAAGCGTAAGGCTTGGGAGGAGGCCCAGCAAAAACAGAAATCGAACACCTTGGCGAGCGATCTGGACTAAACTCCCTAAATATTTACATCACAACACATGACCGCGACTATCTGATGGTGAAATCGGAACGGAGAATGCTGGACGGTACCTGCACGAGGCACGATGGAACGTGCCGGCCGTGCAAACAGTCAGGCTTTGTAAGATATATCCAGGAGAGCCGCATAGCGAAATAAGGGCTTTCAAACTAACTACCATCTGTAACATATAAAATGACATACTATACATCTAGCCTGTTTACAACCCCAGTACTCAGACCCCAATGTTTACCACCAGGCCATATTCCATGATACTCTTGTATAATGTACCTGTGTCTCATGGTCACGTACTGTACACAAAGACACGTTCCAATCTATCCACCACGTTCCCCAAACTCTTGCGCCCAATCCTCATATTCCTTTAAGCCAGTTTTGCTGACGCTAGGCCTGATTGTTGTCAAACTTGCCTCGAAGTCGAGCAACTGGATTGGTCGAATTTCATCCATTGTCATATGTAATAATGCTTCTCCGAGAGACCGCAACGGACCCATGGCTGCGTCCTTAGCCAATGCTGTAATATCTGAGCCTGAAAAGCCTGTAGAATTTGATTAGCTGGTTTGTCCTTTTGCTTGTTCAAAAGCTGCCTACCATCTGTCATTTCCACCAATTTGAGGATATCCTCATTAGACAGGTCGTGCTTTTGTTGGCCCAGTAAAGTCCGGAGTTGAGTCTCGCGAGTAGTCGGTTCGGGCAATGGGATGTATTGTCGTCGTACAAACCGCCTTCGGGCCGCCTCGTCAATAGCCCAAGGCAGATTTGTCGCTGCTAGAACAAGGACCCGATTGGCATCCCCCCTCTCCCTGTCCTTCTCAGTCGTTTCTCTTCCAGCAGCTGCTCGTTGAAGATCACTCCATTGAATGAGGAATTCCGTCTTGATTCTCATGGTAGCCTCATGCTCTCCTGAGCCTGACCTTTGCGATAATAGTGAATCAATTTCATCAACAAAGATGATACTGGGCGCCAATGTTCGCGCCAAGCCAAATAAAGCTCGCACTAGCTTTTCTGACTCTCCCAGGTATTTACTCGTCAGACTGCTGGCAGAAATTGAGAAAAAAGTCGATTTAGATTCTGTTGCCACAGCTCTCGCGAGCATAGTCTTTCCCGTTCCCGGTGGCCCGAATAGCAGCATACCTCTGGCTGGTTCTCTAAGGCCCATGAAGAGATCAGGCCGCAAGAATGGATATACAACAGTCTCGCGAAGGGCGTTTTTTGCTATATCAAGACCAGCCACGTCATTCCAACGAACCTCATCACCTTGAACGACAATATCATTCAAGATCTGTTTGGCCGCCGCCAAGTCAACTCCTGTAGGCAAGTTTTTGAGTAATTGCTTCTTCTTGTTCTTCCATTCGGTCAAATCATCATGACTCTTTTCGGATTCGGATGGATCTGAGTTTTCATCTTCCGAATCAGCTTGTATGGGAGCTTCTTTGGCTTTAACGCGGCGTGATTTTGGACCAGACCGATTTGTATCATCGTCGGATGCACTAGAGACCGAGTCTTGTTGGGTTTTACGACTATGTCGTCGTGAGCGATCTCTGATGTCGGTATTTGTCTTCAAAGGCTTCGTAGACCTCGCTGGCTGCTTCACTGCTGTGCTTCTCGTCGGCAGATTGTTGGAAACACTTCTCCTCTCTGACCCCTCCCCAGAATCATCGGCAGTCTCGATATTATTACTTACCTCTTGCCTAGAAACTTTGCGGGGCGATGGCGAAGCAATTGTGTTATATAAGTGTGCTGGCCGCTCATTTCTGGTAGTATAGACGTCTGAAGAAGGCAAGTCTTGGTATGAGGAGGAATTGAGAGCGCTGGAAGCAGCAGACACTGATAGCATTGATGGTCGGGCATAGAAGTACTCATCAGAGTGCCGCGAATTTCCTGATACATCTCCATCGAATTCGCGATCTCGGGGCACAACAAGTCGTCGCGAGTGACTATCCCACTGTGTAGGTGCTGGTCTCCGAATTTGCTCAAGTGAAGTACGAGAGCTGGGGCTTGCAGTAGCGGGAGTGAATTCAGACTGAGTTCCTTTCGCAAATCTGTCTCTGGAACCCAGAGCGCTCCATGCCAAAGTCGCCGCCTTGCTCGACCCTTCGGCCAGAGGCTTTGATGGCTTACGTGGCTTGGTGGACTTTTCGCCTGGTTTACCAGAGCGTAGCGTGGTTCGCATAGTGTACTTTTCCGGACTCGGTGTTCGTAATGTCTTGTTCGGTCTGGGGGGCAGAGCAGGTCCTCCAGGTGAAGCAGATCGCGGTGGTGCTGGGAGGTTTGGATCGAGATGTGTGCTGGGACCATCGACTATTGCAAGCTCTGAAGATGTGCGACGAGGTTGTGATGGGCGATGGGGAAGGGCTGGCCTTGATAGCTCGGAGTATTGCATGGCAGTGATTGTGCCCTGTCCTAAAGAGCCCCTTCCCTCAGGTAGACTGGGACGTTTTGTCAATTTGCCTGGTGGTGGCGTTGAATCCTCTTGTCGTGATACTCTGAGAGCCTCGAGAAGGTCTATTCGTTCTTTGCATTGTAGTTCAAGTTGTTTAAGGGCCTCCTGCAACGCCTTCTCTGTATCTGTACGTGGACTATACGAAGGAGGCGCACGGTTTGCGTTGTAATCGTATATCTGGTCCAGCGCAGCTCTCCAGTGTCGCATCGCCTCAACCTCGCTTCCCTGTTAGGCACATTAGTGATTAGTCTTCGATTGATGTAAACGCAACCGTTCAACCTTACCTGGCCTTCATAATAGATGGCAGTCGAGCAGCTCAAATAGCTATCATCGTAAGTCTTCTGCAAAACAGCCAGGGCCCTGTTCCGTAACATGGCTCCGGCGACAGACCACTACCATAGTAGCCCAGAAACTGGTACCAGGTGCGCTCAAGTCCGCCGACTGTTAGAGATTGTCGCGACGCTGTTCGTTTGAGCGAGGGCTCTGCTAGATTGTGGGTAGATACACTGATCGACCAGGTTTCTCCGCACAGGTATTCAGATTGAGGTGTTCACGATTGTTGATATGTCGGATACCTTCAAGTGGAGTTATATTTGTGGTCAATTGTCAGAAAGGTCTCTTTGTTGACGGTGGTTGCTTGTGATGAGGTTGATCGTCCCGCGGGCCTGGACATGGAATAGAAGATAAACTCCACTTGGGTACCTAGGCGGTGACGTAGTCCGACCTGCACCGCCCACCCTTGTAGCAATCTGTGGTGGCGGGGTAGACAGGCTCATCCAGCCTCATGTCCAGGTAGTAGACTAGAATACCTAAGTTAGTAGGTACCTACCTAGTGTCAACCTACTGTACCTACACCTGCATGTCCCTGTATCTGTTTGTTGAGAAAAGACTTGGTAGCTTAGCTTAATCACGAGAGAAATTCACCAACAAACCAGCCATAATGGTTTAGGGAGTCGACACGCGTTTTATTCACGGTCCATCTATCACTCCGACTTCTATGTCACGTATCTAGGTACAGATTTATCAATGTCTTGGTAGCATCGACCCGCTTCAGATGTCAACTTTAGGAGGTAGGTATCTAATATGTTTGACTTATGAAAGCAGGACGCGGATTTCTGCTGTTGTCCTTGGGAAAATGGACCGCAGGCCTTCGTCGTCCTCCGAGTCCACGGATTCATTGTCTCCCTCCGTTATGGCTTCCTCTAGCTGCTCAAAGTCGTTGCAGAACTGTTCAGCCGCTTCCTCAGTAATTTGCCGTGCTAATTTAGAGTCCTGCAGATGTTTCAGGTTCTCTATAGCATCCATAAGTGCGGATGGGAGGAAGTCGTCCAATATCTGGCTTGCTTGAGCCAGAGCTTTCTCATCCAAGGATGTGGCACTTTTATCATCATCCTCCTCCAATTTCGAAAAGATAGCGTCCAGCCCCGAGCCCTTCCGAAAGAACTGGTACTGACTAGTAACAAGCCCTTTGGCCTGCTCATCTGATTTCTCACGCAGCTGCTTAGTCCTCCGTTGCGTAAATTCGAATGGTTCTAGACATGCCGCCGCAGAAGAAAGGCAGTTGATGAGGAAGATCCCACCGTTCTGTGTGTTCATGTTTTTGACCATGTTCTCACAGCCAGCCATGAACGGTTCAAAAGCCTCTGCCAATACATTCTCGAACTCGCCTTCACGATCTTCTGAAGCAGATAACGAAGAGTCGTAGGTATTGGCTATAGCCTGGAATTGCTTGAGCGAATCCTGTAGAAAACCGGGTGGGCCAAGGTCGGACGGAGCATGTTGAAATTCACCCTGTAGAGTTGCGATATGATCTCTTACCAGGGCTCGGAATTGCCTTAGTGCTTCAGTCTCCAATCCTCCAATTAGGTCTACCAAATTAGAGTTGGGGCCAAGTGTTTTCTGGAAAGTAATGCGGTAAAAATTGATAAGGTTTGCCAGTTTGTAGGCCAGTATGGTATCCTCGTTGGCTTGGATTACCTGCTCCATTCGTTGACGAAGCACGCGAGCAGCGCCAGATATGTCGCGATCTACCAGATCATTCAGTGCTTTGAATGCGTTAAAGTCAGCCTCGGCTTCATCGTCTTCGGCAACAAGACGCCATATCTCGGCATCTCGTCCGGACTTGAGTCCCTTGGCCAGTTCCTCTCCCTCTGCAACGAAAAGAACTTCCAATGCCTCACGTTCGCTCACAGTAGCCGAATGGATCCAGGCTAGCATGTCTCCAACATAGCGCAACGGGTCATGCGCCAGCATATCGATTGGTTTGACAGACGGATCCTCAGCTCCCGATGGTGAGGTACCAGTCAGCGCAGTGTAAAACGAGTCTGAAAGGATTCTTTCCCGAGCCTCGGAAAAGAAATCAAGGCAGTTCTGGAATAGTGATGGCCGCTCAGCAAGGACCCGAAGTGCCCGGCGGATCGAAGAGTTCATTTGCGGATTCTCAAGATTCAAAGTCTTGAACTCTCGTTGAATCCACTTGTAAAGTTTCTGGAAGCCGAGGTTGATGTTCTTCGACATTTGCTTCATAAGCTCCAGTCCTAGTGTCTGTTTCTCGAAACCGAGGAGGATCTCGCAGTCCTTGCTTATCTTTTTCGCTTTGCTTAAGGCATCAAAGAAAAGGTTATCGACCGGCTCGGCAGTCTGTGTCAAAGCGGCGACTTCATTATCAGACATGATGAAATGTTTCCTGAAAGCTCCAAGAAGCTCCTGCTTGACCTCGACTTGTCTTTTCTGCTCTAATAGAGAAGATGACTCAGAGAGTGCCGGTAACGTCTGTCGGTGAGCCTTGACAACTTGGCTTTTCATCGTTTCGTACCCATTATTGAGCTTGTCGATAGTTGTTTTGATCCGCCTAAGTTGCTACATCCACGTTGGTTTAAATGTCGCTGAAGGAAACAGAAAACGCACCTCTGCTACACGTCCGAATTCGGCAATGACCTCACCGTTGCTATCAATAACCTCTCTCTGCAAGTCCAAACGAACACGCCGGCGACTTTCGGCGTCGTTGCGAATCTCACGTTCGTCAAGAAGAGACAGTGCGTCCCGAAACTCAACATCGGAATGTGTTGTCGAGAGAACACTAGTCACTTTGGACGTAAGGGGCGTGAGGCCTTTAGGCGTAGTTGGTAGTTGTGGGTAGCCATCCGTTAAAGGGAGTCCGGAACTGGGACTGTCCCTTGAAGGAAGGCTCTTGAGTGACAGTGAGTGGTCTGGAGGAGCCATTGTGAATGGGATTCGGATATTGAAGTAGTGGTAACTTCTTGCTGTGACAAGAACTATTCCATTTCATACAAGTTCATGAGCCGAAGTCGCCGAAGTTTGCGAATAAACGGTGTGATTTCAAGATCGATTGTTGATGTGATGGTAAACATGTGTCACGATCAAATATACTAGATAAGCTAACAACTTGACTACTACCATTAGTACCTACTGAGTGCAACGGTGTCGTGAGTGCCCACCTAGAAGGGGCAGGCGGTGGATGGCTAATCGGGGATCGTGGGGGCCTTATCGGCATTTGTCTGGCAGAACCTCACACCGCTCTGTAGCGTCATACCTGCGGCTGGTGATGCCTGGACCATGAAGTTAAAGCATATACGAATATAAAATACTTTGGCCAGTTTCCTGTCAACCAGTTGGTCGCATAGCCATTTACGGTTGCGCTTTATATCTGCAAGTGAGTTAATCGACATTTCTATCCATCTAGTATTAGGATTTGTGTGAATCAAGTCTGTTCATTACTCCGGATATGTGCCTACTAGGCATGTGCTCCAGGTCACGCTTATCGTGGTCACCCCCCTTGTGACCACGAGTAATCTTTATATTCAAACTGACCAAACTTTCAGGACTCAGTCTAATTTCAGTTCTGATTCTACTAGTATCAGAAGCTCAACACGTACACAAAATCTGGCTAATAGGCATATCATACCTCATCATTCTTCTGCACCACAAAACTCGCCTTTTCTCCATCGCCATCGAACCTCGACAGTGGTCCGAAATGCTCACCTCTATCAATAATTAATCGCGCCAACCGATATGCCATGGCGTCAAATATATTCTCCAGAATAAAGTCCCCTTCGAGGGATTCACAGTCATTCTATCAACAGCTACGCTCTGGGCAAGACCCCGAGTACGATCCCGGTCTCGACGAGGAGAATCTTGGTCACCGGTTTGATGACTTTCAAACCGAAGGGCTGGATATCGGAGATAGCCGCATGACGGTGGAAAGCGCCGTACTGGGTTCGAAAGGAAAAGGGAAAGGGAAAGCCACATTCCGACCAATAGCCCACGTCCGAAGCCCTGGAAGAGCATCACCGCGATGGCAACAAGATGACGAAGGGGACAACGAGGTACCCGCATCGCTATTGATGGAACCGAAAGATATAGATCCGCTTACACCAACTCACAACAAACAAGCAACCAATTCTGGAAACTCACGGACTCCGGCAAGTGCAGGCCCGTCATCTGCACGAACAAGGGCCCAATGGGAAGCGGTGACCACACAACAACAACTCCATCAGGACGACTCATATACTGCATCTATGGGACCGCAGCCAATATCAGTTTCCAGGGGGATTATTTCAAATAACCCGAGGGAGAAGGCGCTGTGGCGATGGGTTAACACCTCCAACCTGGACAGCTTCATGCGTGATGTTTACGACTATTTCGAGGGCGGAGGTCTCTGGTGCATTCTCTGTGCCAACGCTCTATGGCTTTTGTAAGCTCTTCAGGTTCCAACGTTGCAACGAATTAAGCGCTAATCTGTCATATAGAGAAACCCTTTTTGTCGCTGTGTTACTGACGTTTCTCAGTCAGTGCATCGACTATTCAAGAGTCCCCGATAGTAGGTCTTTGCATGAAGTCATCGTTCCGCAATGCACTCGCAAAATGTCTGGACTATGGAACTTCGCAATCTGGCTCTACACATTCTTCTTCATCTGGAAGTGTGTTCAGTATTTTGTAGAGATACGCCGCCTTACTTACATCAGAGACTTTTACATTTATCTCCTTGACATTCCTGAACAAGACATGCAAACTATCTCCTGGCAGGACATTGTAGCTCGTATCATGGCACTCCGTGAAGAAAACCCGAAAACCGCAACAAACATCTCCCCGAGACTGCGGCAGTTCATGGGCAGCCAATCTAAGGAACGGCTCGATGCACTCGACATTGCCAATCGACTTATGCGCAAGGAGAACTACCTCATAGCGATGATCAACAAGGACATCTTGGATCTATCCTTGCCGGTGCCATTCTTTCGTGGCCGTCAGATGTTCTCAAAGACTATGGAATGGTATCTACAATATTGTATCCTTGACATGGCCTTTAACGAGCTCGGACAAGTTCAGCAAGATTTTCTGCGCCCGGATCGCAGACGTCTACTGAGTCAGAAGTTGAGACAGCGCTTTTTGTTTGCAGGCTTTCTCAATCTCCTGTTTGCGCCGGTTGTGCTCGCATACGTTGTCATCGTCTATTTCTTCACATATTACTACGTCAGTGAACAACCTATCGGTACATCCTTTTGGCAAAGCTAACGTGCAACAGGAATATCAGAAGGACCCCAAACAAGCTGCAGCGCGTAAATACACATCTTTGGCAGAATGGAAGTTTCGCCAATTTAACGAGTTGCCACACATATTCTACGAGCGGCTACACATGTCGTACCCATTCGCAACTCGATATATTGACCAGTTTCCGAAAAGAATAACCGAAGCAGTCGCCCGAACCATAGCCTTTATGTCGGGCGCAATCACTGCCATTCTGGCAATTGGCTCTGTCCTCGATTCGGAGCTTTTTCTCAATTTTGAGATTACCAAAGACAGGCCTGTGATCTTCTATCTTGGTATATTTGCTGCTATTTGGGCGACGACTCGCGGCATGGTGTCCGAGGAAACATTGGTATTCAATCCAGAATACGCACTGCGGAATGTCATTGAATACACACGCTATGTGCCGGACCACTGGAAAAGCAAACTCCATAGTGCCGAGGTGAAACAGGAGTTTTCGGAACTCTACAAGATGAAAGTGGTCATCTTTCTGGAGGAGATGATGGGGATAATCACGACGCCCATGTTACTTCTATTCTCACTTCCTAGGTGCAGTGATCAGATTATTGATTTCTTCCGGGAATTCACAGTTCATGTTGATGGACTCGGCTATGTATGTTCGTTTGCCGTGTTCGACTTCCAAAAAGGTCCTGGTAATACCGGACCCCAAGGGCCTCGACCGGATGTCCGCGAGGACTATTACTCCACAAAACATGGGAAGATGGCAGCATCTTACTACGGGTTCCTCGATAACTATGCAGCAAACCCGAAGACTGGCATTCCTGGTCACCTTCCTCCAGGACCGAAACCGTCGTTTCATCCTCCACCGTCATTCCCAGGACTCGGTTCTCCAACGTTGGCGGCAGATATGCAGGGCTCTCATGTTGGTCGGACAGGGACGGAGACGGGGCGTGCCAGAAGTCGAGCCCCTGGTGGACGTGGCCCACGTCTCGGGGCCATTCCACAACCTTCTCCAATGGCGTCCATGCTGCTAGATCAGCATCATCAGCCTCCAGGGAACAATATGGTTGCACGAAGTCTGTATGCGTCAAGGTACCCACGAGGGTATCGAGGGGAGAGCCAAATCATCGAAGAGACTGAAGCCAGTGCCACCAGACGAGTTGGGGAAGATGATGAACTGTATGAGCCAGGAGGCGTGCTAGGTGAATCGGTATGGGAGACCTCCCCAGCAAGAGGTGTGACTCGAGAGAACAGTGCTGCCAACACCGAAGATCCCGAAGCAGGGGTATTGGGTCTGATTTACCAACTTCAACAGACTCAGCGTCCTCGACGAGGCGGCGGAATGGTCTGAGATACAACTTTTTCATGTTTGATTTTGTTCAATTTTGGATGGTGAATGGCATTGGTTTCGGGGCGCATGCTGGCAGTCCTCTCTCCCAATACAGTGGCCCTCCTAGGACGGAGGTGAGTACAATCGGCGTTTGTTGTTCTTTATAGATTGGTTGTCATTCATTGCTAGCTACTCCTTTCAGTCCGGCGCAACAAATTCAGAATATGGACTGGGTTGAATTTGCCATGTTCACATTTGGGCAACAGAGGCACAGACAGGTACAGCATATGTCGTCTATACTAGAGACGGGATAAAGATAGTATCTCAATAAATTGACTCGCCGCTTATCGATGCAAATCCGTTGCTGGTCAGTTTGTTGTGTCAATTTTGCCCGGCTCGGAGCTGTAATTCCGAGGTGCGACATGTGTCACTGAAGGTTACCAAACCTGACGCGAAACTGAAGACGCCGACGTCGGCATCAGGTTATTTTCGGTCAGTAACTAATACCATCAGATCCGCAATCGGAATTTCCAAGAGATTTAAAAATAAACACTCTTCTAATGATGACCTGGTAAAGTGTCAACAGTCATAATAAGCTGGGCTTATTCCAACGCAGCTAAAGAACAGGAGAAAGGGGCCGTGAATTGATGCTCTTTTAACCAAGGCTTCCTCATAAAGTAAGCGGGAATGATACTAACCGTCTGTTAAAGTAATTGCTAAGGAATACAGAGTGACAGGTACATGTGAGGCAAATGCTACCTCAGTACCTATCCGTAGTCTAGTAGCTACAGTGGATTAATATCAGCAAACAGTCAAACTTGGGAAGGGACTGATTGATTAAATATCTAGAATAGATCCCGTTACTGATTGATAACTTAATCTCGGAGTGTGTATTAGGAACTGCAGCCCTTGCGCTGTACTACATATGTATATACCCTGGTCCATGAGTTGGGTAGCATCGTAGCAGCCAGGCTTTACCTAGTCTAGTCCCCTGTACTTGTGTGCGCTTCTCAGCAGCAATGAGGGTGAGCACACCTTTGCGGAAGTACTCATGGCTAGTCACGGGTGAACATGTCTTACTTGATTATATTTGAGCCATTTCTCTCGTCTCTTTGGTCTCCTGGGACTTTGTGCCTATAGCAGGAGGATCCGTTGTTGGTTGTTGAGCTGTGATAGAAGTCAAGGTTAAGGAGGGTGTTAGTCAAGCTGGTCACCGCTGTAAGAGTAAGCTTTATTCTCGGAACGACCAGATGTTTATTTCTAGGTACCTACCTATAGTCATTAATAGTAAGTACCAATATGACATCCTACCTACATATATACAATGTTGTTCATGTATTAGGTCTAGGTCATTGTCTGTATATATGTTCATTTTGAAGACGAAGAATATTAGTAGATATTAGGTAGGTACATATTTTATTATAGGTGAGTACCTTGATACTTTACAATGTGTGAGTGATGTTATTTGCTACATGGTATTGTTTTTATAAGGAAAAAAGATGCAAGTAAATTTGGTTAACCACTGATCGGATTGGAAGACTTGCAGGATTACTGGTAACATGCTATGTACCTAATAATGTAGCTTCACTTTCGGCAGTTCTGAGACATACATGACTGTCCTCATCTGGCTCACTCAGTCATGTTAGAACCCACGAGGCCGTTGCTACCTGTAATAAACTATTAACAATACAATATGGTGTTGAAACCACCTTGCCCGGGGTTTAAGAGTAAGTGCCTAAGGAAATTGGTCAGTTTACGTACTATTATCATTGCAAACTTCCAGATTGTTGTTGTCGGGTCTGCTGGACTTGCTTCGGGCGCTAATATGCGCTAAGAAGTAGCGAATCGTAGAGGGCTAAAAGATCACATTGATATGGATCCCAGTTGTTGCAAAAAACAAGAGGATCCTAGAAAAGGCCCTGTTGGTTGCCCATGTTGCCATGGAGCCCGCACTGAAACTGGCTGGGGTTTTTTTTTTGTTCTCTTTTGGGAATACCCAGGTACTCAGTATCCGTATCTCACATCAAATAGCAAGCTCCCAAGATACATAGATAGAGATGAGTATATTATCTGGTAAAGCATTGTTGATGTCCCTGAATCGGAACGATGTCCATACTAGCTCATAGTTTGTTACCTTCACTACCTACCTACCCACCCACCGCAATGTTTCGATATGAGATCACAGAGTACCTGACAAGACATTGCTATCAAGTATCGACCACAATACATGCACTTTTGCGGAGGATTATGACATGGGAAGGGTTGGAGTCTGTCATTACATATTTTCCAACTTCCAACGGGCATTTGAGGTCGAAAACACGCTAGAGGAGGGGAGGGGACAGAAGGAGGGGAAAGTAAAGAGGAACGTCAGGAAGTAAGTAACTCATCACCAAGAGTTGGACTGGGGGTACATCCCAACTCGTAGTCCCTAGCTCCTGCCCGGACTCCGAGGCCGTAAACGGAGCTGTCCCATCCCCAGAATTTTTTTCTAGATAATGGAAGGTACATTCAGTGGTAGCTTGACTGCTTGTGCCGGTGCCTTACCTGACCTGGAGTTTTTCCCGTCGAGCCAGACTAGCACAAGACGCCAACCTCTGAACTACTTTTTTGCTCCATCGCCTCCGCTCGCCTGTGCTTTTCTTTCTCGCTCTTTATAACCGCCAACGAGAGTCAGATTGTTGGTCGATTGGCCTGTTCGAATAGACCGAGTAGGTCTGGGAAAGGAAGAGAGGCCGGACACATCGACGAGTTTGCGCGGCACTTTCGGCTCGGACAATTGAAAGCCGCATTTTCGCCCCTAGGCCTTTATCTTGAGCATCAACTCATACATCGACATCGTCATCGTTCTCGTCCGCAGCGATCATCCATAGGCGCAACGCAACAAACCTCACGAGAAGAAAAAAAGAAAGAAAGAAAGAAAAAACCGAAATCTCCGTTCCCCCAAACCCCCATAGCCGACTCGACACTTGGCACGAATCGATCGTCGTCCACTTTACAACGCAATCACCCCGATATCCTCTCCAGTCGCCAACCTGGCGGCCCTCGAGACCAAGCCCTTCGGCGGAGCATCGGAAGCTGTGGCCGCCATGGCCCAGCCAAGTGCAGAGCCAGTCGAGGAATACGAGTGAGTATCATTTGATATTTTGCATACAACTACTTGAAGCATGAAATTGATTGTTTTCTGCGCAGCTATGAATCTCTGCCGCCCAACTTCTCCTTGTTGCAGAACATGGCTGCAGGCGCCTTTGCTGGTATAGCAGTATGCTTCACTTGATCTGGCATTTCACAACACCCACGGCTAATTCTGTATGTATCTATAGGAGCACACTGCCATGTATCCCATCGATGCGATCAAGGTTTGTCTTTCTTTTCGTCATCCTCTACGTCTATTAGCAGTCTAACACGGCCCAAGACGAGAATGCAGATTCTTAACCCCAGCACCACACCCGCCTACTCGGGAGTCATTCGCAACACCGTTCAAATCGCCCGCACCGAGGGCTTCTTCAGCTTATGGCGCGGAATGTCTAGTGTCATCGTTGGCGCAGGTGAGTCTACCACGTCATGCTAGGATTCAAGCTAGCTTGACCTATCTTGCGTAATTGCTAACACTGCCCAGGACCTGCACATGCCGTTTACTTTGCGACTTACGAAGCAGTCAAGCATGCCATGGGTGGTAACCAAGCTGGCGTTCACCACCCTCTCGCTGCTGGTAACTAAAACCTGCACCGCCATCTGTTGGATTCCTTTGCTAACTCTGAACCTCAGCTACCAGTGGTGCTGCTGCTACTATTGCTAGTGACGCCTTCATGAACCCTTTCGATGGTACGCATATTCTGCATCCTCCGCGATGCTAAGAGTGTGTTCACTGACATTCATCACAGTTATCAAGCAGCGTATGCAAATTCAAAATTCGAGCAAGATGTACAGATCTATGTTTGACTGCGCCAAGTATGTCTACAGATCCGAGGGCTTGGGGGCCTTCTACATCTCTTACCCCACGACATTGTCTATGACAGTGCCTTTTACTGCCCTTCAGTTTCTCGCCTACGAGTCCATTTCTACCACGATGAACCCAGCAAAGACCTACGACCCAATGACACACTGCTTGGCAGGCGCCGTTGCTGGTGGCTTTGCGGCCGGTCTCACAACTCCAATGGATGTTATCAAGACGATGCTTCAAACACGTGGAACATCCACTGATCCCCAAGTGAGAAACGTCAACAGCTTTATCGGAGGATGCCGACTGCTTTACCAACGAGCTGGCGTCTCGGGCTTCTTCAAGGGTGTGCGACCTCGCATTGTTACTACCATGCCCAGCACAGCCATCTGCTGGTCGGCATATGAATTTTCAAAGTACGTTGCATATGTCTCCTTGCCTCGGGCGAAGCTAACTAAAATACTTTGCCAGGTCCTACTTCATCAAGCGAAATGACGCTGCCTGAACGTCTTGACTCCAAATTCAGCAGTCACCCAGGGCGACCAATTCTTGAGCAAGTGGTGAAAGCAACCCCATTATTAAAACATGGCGGTTCAGTTCATTGAGAATAGATTCGAAAGTAAAGATAATGAAGGGAAACCCTTGAAACTATGGGGATGAGGACGATTACATCCATGAGACTCACCTACCTCAGGACAACTCCCTTCTGATTCGGCGCTTGCCTTATCCGGTTTGCATTCTTATAATCAAGAATGTCCACTGGCTTTGTAGATCACCACGACCTTTTCCAAAGGTAGGGCCGAGTGATGCTCAGGGCATCCAGTAGCGGATCGTGTACATAACAAAACATCATCATTTCTTACGAACAAAACGGACAAGAGAGGCGACAAAGGATCGGAAACGGGTAATGGGGTGCTGGTGCTTATTTGCAGATAGACGGTGTGGAGTGTGTCATGATAGTTTTGCCAGTTGAATGTTCATATCAAGATACTAGGATACCTGCGTACATGCCTCGGTCTTGCATGGGTCTTTCGCTGGCGCTGGCGTTCTGGGCGATCACTCCTGTTGCTGAAGTTCGTTCCAAAAGCTGTTAGCAATTGCCTCAATGCTTTCCACTATAAATAACAATGCTTCTTTGCTTCTTGTTGAACTGTCGTAGCTATGCCGGTTTCCTTCGTCTAAGGTGTGCGGTGGGGGTTCTGGCATGTCCTCTTAAAATTGGACCGACAACAGGATGCATGCCTGACTCTGGCCGCTCTGGGACATACCAAGTCAACAAACACGAAAGATTACCGAGACATTGGTGTTCCTTCCATTGTACGTATAGATAGCTATCTAGGTAATCAAGCTACCAAAAAAGAATGACTAACTCCCACGCCTCGAACCCCAAATACTCCGAAGAAAGAGAGGCATGACTTCTCGATATGTAATAAAGAATCGAAGCCGACGCCATCTGCTAAATAATTTCCTCCTGGGTTGAAACCCCCAGCTGTAAGTGCTCTCTTTAGAAGGAGTCTTCGTTTGCCCCAAATCAGATATTCGTAGAGTGCGCTTTTCAGAAGCCGAACTGTTGACCTCCAAACTGGAACTTGATGTTTGGGCCACCGCCACCTTGCTGGAACATGAAAGGATGTCCACCACCACCACCGAAGGGGTTGCCTTGCTGGAAAGGGTTCCTGGGTCCTTCCTGCGAGTTAGGATCATCGCCGTTGTCGAAACGCGCTCGCAATTCAGGATCACTGAGTACTTCATATGCTTCGTTGATGCTGGCCATTTTCTTCTCAGCATCCTCCTTAGAAATACCTTGCTGGGCAGCCTTGTCGGGGTGGAATATCTTGGACTGTTTGCGGTAGGCGGACTTGATCTGGCGTTCGTCGGCGTCGTGCTCGACACCAAGGACCTTGTAGTAGTCCTTTGTCTTGCTGCGCTTCAGAGCGATATGGGCCTTGTTGAGGATGGGGTTGACTTTCTCCTTCTGGTCAGGGCGAAGCTCAGCTGCCTTCTGCAGGGTAGCAATGGCGGCATCGTATAATTCACTCTTCAGCTGAGCTTTGCCCTTGTGGAGAAGACCCCAAAAAGAGTCGGGGTTCAACTGTAACGACTCGTCACAGTACTTGGCAGCGTCTTTGTGGCTTGACTAAATAATTGTTAGTAATCCCGGTAGAAAAGGAGGTACAGACGGGATTCTTGCCTCTGTATATGCTTGACATGTGAGCTCGACTAAGCTTTCCAGCAGCTGTATCCGGGCATTATTGGGGATGCTCTTGTTCTCCTTCAATTCCTTCACTTGCTGTTGAACAGTAGGGACTAGGCCAGGTTCGTCAGCGGTACCAACCAATGCCCTTCCTGCTGTGGTAGGCTGGGATCGGCTGAGTTGCCCTTCTATCTTCTTGTACGCTTTCTCCACCTTCTTCTCTTGTTTATGTAACTTCTTGCAGACCTTAGAGTCTGGATCAGACTGGAGGCACTTCTTGACCTGCCCAATACCATTTCCCATGTCACCTAATGCATAGAACGAGGTAGCGGATATGACGATGTGTGGGCTTGTGTCTCCAGGCTTCATATGAAGCACATGCTGCAGATCGCTCATACCCACTTCAACATCACCAAGCTCGAAGCGACAGTGCGCTCGAAGTTCGCGCAAATGGGGGGATCGACTGGCAACGGCGATGGCTGTGCCAGCATGGCCAACACATTCATCCCATTTCTCTCCCTTCCCGGCCATCTCAGCCAGGTTCGCCGCCAGCTTGGCTTCTTCGAGCTCTACGACCTCGGGGGAGCTAGGAGGCTTCCCAGCAAGACCATACTGCGTCTTTGCAACATCCCAGTCTCCTGCTTTGGCGCGTAGTCTAGCGAGTTGAAGATGAGCGCCCTCGAAGCCAGGCTTGAGCGACAGTACTTTGTTGAAGTCGTCGGTTGCCTGCGAGGTTCGGCCCAAGGAAAGATATGTAGTGGCTCTTTTGAAGATAGTCAGGTAGTTTGTAGGATCGCGAGCGATGGCCGCATCATAGTAAACGAGAGCCTCGTTGGTTTCGCCACGAGACAAATGCGACTGCGCCGACGTAAGGAGCTGCGCAACAGGAAGGTCAGCTGGGATATCCTGAAGCGACAGGGCGTTAGCCGAAGCGAGCAAGGTCGTGGCGGCGACTGCGAGAGCAGCAATGTTGAGATGCATTTTGAAGAGTTGTTCGATTCGAAGTATACGAGTAGTCGTGGGGCAAGTCTTAGGTGAACGAGATCTATTGGTGATACATCAACTCTGATGGTTGCAACGGTCGACGGCGAATAACGGCGACGACAGGACAAATATAGGACAAGTTTGGTTAACGAGAGGATGAACAGAAGGGAAAGAATGGAGATAATTGTCGAGGGCAAAAAAGGACAACTTGATCATAAAGAGTTCAGCCGGGAAAGGCGTCCGTTTGACTTAACAGGGAAAGTTGACGGGTGTCAGTCAGGTACACGATTGGCTCCTGATTACAACAGGTGGCCACAAGTACTCGCCTAACAGATACTCGGCAATTCCAGGCGCAGTTGAGGTTCCTGCCGTAGGAATTAGCGGCGGGCGCTATAAACTTAGTGCTGTCAGACGCCGAATCATTTGTACTTGTACGTGCAGAGCAGCAGGGGTGCACATCCTGTTAATTAGCCTACATACCAGTTCGTACCTAGTTACTGGGTACCTATGTAGCCAGCCATTCTACTGCAGCTTTCAGGTGCGTGCGGCTTGCTGTGCTGTGGCGTCACTTTATTACGACCTGCCCCGTCAAGACCTCCAAACTCTCTCTCGGCTTTGTTTACATGCAACTCAAGCGCACCCCTAGGTCGAGACAAGCAACACGACTTCCGCACTTCTACGTGGCGCATCTCACCATGGCGCATCATCGCCTCCTCAGTGAAGACTCGGCCATCTTCTCGCCTTCAGTCGCTCGCATCGCTGCTTCCACCGCCCGCGACTGGTCATATATCGACGCTTGGCTCTCGTCCAAATTCCACCCTCGCCCGGTCCCTTCTTTCGAGCGCAATAACGATACACTCAAGGCCCTACTCGCCCTAGCATCTGCCAACGAAGCTGCCGACGAGGAACGCAATTTGGTCGCAAAAGCCGAAGCCACTGCTTTGCAGGAGCTCACCGACTCCAAAGCCAATACCG
The DNA here is from genome assembly GCA_019054645.1 of Fusarium sporotrichioides. Lineage (NCBI taxonomy): Eukaryota > Fungi > Ascomycota > Sordariomycetes > Hypocreales > Nectriaceae > Fusarium > Fusarium sporotrichioides. Next base: position 5,212,680 of record JAHKNS010000003.1, read on the forward strand.
AGAACAAGAGCCGACCGTTGAGAGAAGGCTTGATCGAAGCCGTGCAGCATAACTTGCCTGCTGATGGGCACACAGCGCTCGATACCATGGCAAGCTTAGCCCTTCAGTTCGGTGTCGCCTTTCCAGAACCTGAGACATTAGGTCAGCACATGATTCAACTGCAATCGAGTATACACGATGCTGAACAAATGAAGGCCCGTGTCGAGGTCCTGCATAAGCACATTGACGATGAAGCAGCCCATATAAATGATATACTCGCGGACCTAAAAAGCGAAGAATATCAGTCTCCAGCGCATCTAGCCAAACAAAACCTTGACATGCAACGCAAAATCAAGGTACTGTCAACTAAACTGCCTGAGCTTCAGGACAAGGTTGCTTTACTTGCTGCATCTTCCAATTCTTCACATCCTACTGTTGCCGATCTCGCTCGTGATGAGCAAGAATATTTGTCCGTTGTGGCACGGAAGAAGGAGCTTGATATCCAGTTGGTCTCCTTCCAGGGGTTGCCAAGCAACCCAGATATGGCGAGAGCAGAACTAGAGGAGCTCCGACAGGAGCTTCGTTCCATAGAATCGCAGCGTGATGCTGTCTTCGAAGGTTTAGTGGAACGCGAGAGTCCGGTTAAGCGACGGCGCTGACATTGTCTCCATTGATCTTTGACTTGATACTATACATTAATGGCATGCAAATGCCGTCAAGTGCCCCAGAATGGCAAGTTGACTCCTAGGCAAAATAACGCTGCATGCCTTTATGATTCGTGTAGTTTCTATTGGTTGCGTCGGCCTTTACCTGCCACAGCGCCCCCCAGTCGCCCAAACTGTCTGCCCAAACCTATCCTCTTCGCTGGTACTGGAGGAGCGGGTGCTGGCTCCTTTTGGGGAATTGGCTGTAGTCCGACACCGCGTGTCTCCTTGCCCTTGATATCTACAGCTCCGTCGCCAATGCGAAGCTCACTGACTCCCATTGGCGGCATCTCGTCACCGTCCATGTTTTGACGCTGCGCGCGCCGCGCTCGTTCCTGAACGCTTCTGAATTTCTCCAGGAGCTCGACCCAACGTATGTTTCCTTCCTCTCTACTCTTGAGTCGATTTGGCCTGTCAAAGTTGGAGCTGCTCGTGGCTGCAGCGGCACTGTTGGAGTGTTAATATGGGTATGGGGGGGGAATGCGTAGACGAAGTTCAAGAAACAAACAATATTTCTTGATTACCACCGCCATGGAGACAACTTGGATGGAAACTCACGTTCGAGGTGCTGTATGTAGATATCCTATGGAGCTGACACTGTTGAGTCGGTTTTTCAGGGCGGCAAACGCCGAAGATTGCGGCAAGAGCATTAGGATACCATACATGCATTTGTATAGATACGGGTACTTCTCGGGCTCTAGCAATTGCAATCGTAAGTCTTAGTCGTCTGTTAGCTTAAGCAATGTGAATATTGTACATGTCGAAATCTCACATGTAAAGACAGGTGACTCAATCAACTGCACCAGCTTATCGACCTGAATGAGCATGTTGACCGTCATGTCCAACTCGCCGCTGAGCCAAGGTTGTTAGTTGGGATATGGTGAAGTCTTCACAGGACTTACAAGATCTGTAACAAGTTATACGCTTGTTCGTAAGCTTGAGCGAGCAGACAGAGCGAAAAGGTAGCCACAGCGTTATAGCACCATGATCGAAACAGTGCTACGAATAGTGTTTGGCCGTCCTGGAATTTGTTAGCACTCCTCAGGCTTGGCAGTGTTTTGTGCGTTCCCACATACCCTGGTTTCAAGGTTTCGCAACCGTTTTCGAACATCAGCCAGTTGAGGAGCAGTAATGAGGTTGTTGTTGAGATTTTGTACCATTATACTGGCAAACTCAACATCTTCCTCCTTCTCGATGCAATCGGCTAATGTCCTGTAGATCCTCTCGGGGCTCAGACTCAAACAAAGCTGTCGGATAATGAGATTGCCCCGTGTTTCAAGCAACTTCCTGTCTGTTGAGAAGAGTTGCAGCAAATTTACCATAAAATTGGCAAAGTAGTCATCTTCTGTATTCCGGGAGATTTGCGAAAGAAGTTGCAAGTCCTTGGTAACAACAGCGTCTGATGAATCCGACAGCGTCTTCAGCAGCGCCGGGAACGTGCCATCGTTAAAAGCAAGTACCTTGCGGGGAGCTTTCCTGTGCAACATAATAAGCCACGTCAGGGCTGCCACCCGGGTAGCTTCATGATCGTTGAGGAAGAGAAGGGTCAGAGAGTTGACAGCTGCGGCGTAGTCTAGATCAGCTTGTGTTTGAGTGATGTTGATATCCGCCGGGGTCGATATTGAGCGACCTTGAGCAGGCGTAGGACTACGGAGGTCCAAGTCTCTGGAACTCGACAGAGATGCCCGATTGCTGTTCCCACCATCAGCTCCCTTCTCTCCAGGGACTGGTAGTCGAGAAGTCGAGAAGTTTTGAGGCGGTTGTGCGGGAGGTGGCTGAGTCAATTCGGAGTCATCGGATAGAGAAACAACATAGTCCATTAGACACGTGTTGACTCGAGTCGCTGCTTGGTGGATAGTTTCCTTGGTACTGGCCATAGCTGGAAGCATATGAGCAAGGATTTTGGGAGTGAAAGGAAGAACTTCTTCGGGGCAGATATCGAGGAACTCTACAACCCATCGTAGAGACTCAAGGAGACAGTCCTCCTCTGAAAAATATTAGCCATGGTCAAAAACGGATTGGAGAGAGACGAACCCAGTGGTGAGTCCAGTGTTGCTGTCAGAATTTGGAGGATTTCTTTGTAGTTAATCTCGACATCCTGACCAGGAATCCAGTCTTCCCCGCTGCTATCGTCGTCATCGTCGAGCGCAGCATCGGAGTCGAGCTCATCTCCTTCTTCAAAGTCTGGGTTTATGGATTCACTGTCCATCGAGTCTTGACGTTTTCGCTTTGCACCTTCTTTGGACCGTTTGCTTTCCAATATTCCCTTCTTGATGCGAGCGATGCGCTTGATCTCGTTGAGAAACTTGTCCAAGCAGTTCTGCGTAGCGACCCGTACATCTGAATTCTGATCCGACAGAAACTTAAGGAGCCCCCCTAGAAAGTCGGGCAAATATGTGACGAGCTCCAGATCCGGTATTGAGTCAAGCAAGGTAATCCAGCCGACAAGGAACTGGCGAGTGAAGGGGTTAATAACCCATATACGCTCTTTCAGCAATGGGATAAATCGAGGTAGAGAGAAAGCTGTAGGTAAGTGTGAGTTCTCTCCAAATGAGACCTTGTCGTCACCGTCGAACTCCGGCGGTGCCTCGAGAATGGACACATAGGAAGCGGCAGACTCGGACACAATATCTTTGACGAGCCGATCTAGCAGTTCCGCTCCGTTCTTGACTGACAATTCTGAATCTGCACCAAGCTGAAAAAGTAAAGCAGTTAGCAACCTCTACCCTGTCCGGCATTCCAGAACCATGGTCAAAATATACCTTGCAAAGCTGATCGAAGATGCTATTAAAATACACCAGGATCTCCCCTTTCGCAACCTTTGCTATGTTATACATGGCCTCACAAGCATAATATCTGACCCTGGCATCTTGATCGGTGAAGCATGCCAGGACGGGAGGGACGATTTTGGCAAGGTATCTAGGCAGTTCCTAAAGAAATATCAGAAACGAATTGGTTAGGGACTTAGGTCGCCAATAATCCTTTTAGGTAGGCTTCTAAATTGTATGCCTTGAAATGGACGAGTTCCTGAAGTGAAACTTACTGGACCGAGAGCAATGGCGGCGGCAGCCAGACCTATTAAACCGCCATTTCTTGCATGAGGTTGATGCACAGCGTAGGCGTACTCATTACATAGCTGCTCGAGGATATCATGAACGCGTTGATAGTCCTTAACGCTAACAAGATCTCGGATTACACGTTCAAGCCTATAAAGCCAATGTCAACAGGTGAAGCGCCAAGAAGAAAGACGCAATATAGTAAGTCATCGACATGAGGCGTGACCTCGATCGAGCTTCGAGGTTACTGATATAAGGCATATAAGAAGTGAGACATACTCAAGAGCCCCAATCTTGCGTTTGTCGTAGAGCTTATCGTTGAGGGCCCGCTGGATGTTGGCATCCATAGCTGCGGTTCATTCACATCGTCCGCCGGACGCGACGAGGTAAGCTCCGGATGGTGATGCTTAGGATATAGCTTGTTTGTCCAGCAATAGCAGTCTAAAGTGGAGGTGAAGGTGTATCAAGAGATGAGAGATAAGGAGGAAGGGTCAGTCTGAATGTCGTCGTCGTGGGAATTAGGTTCCAAGTGGTTGTGGTTGGTTCGTTTGAGATGGAGCAGGGGGATCTGACTAGCACGCACTGTATGGTAACTTGACAGGGAAGGAGGCGTGGGTTACATAAAAACCGGTATAGATTTCGTACTTGATACAAATATTAGACCAGGTTCCCCCGATTTCTGACCTAAGAGAGCATCATTATTTTCGTTTAATTTCCCTGCAGTCCCCTTCCTTTTTGCGGCCACCTGGGAGGAAAGCTGCCAACCCCCCACTAATGCCCCACGAGTGGGTGACTCCTACCTCCAGGATTTTGTACTTCGTGCTTGTGATCTGACGTACGAACGCGTCTACTTCAGTACCTAGGTACCCATCAGAGTATCAGAAAGATTGGCCGCCAGCAGCATAAGAGACGAAATAAGTAGGTCAGTTTATGCTACTTAGATTAGAACTTTAGGATGTTTATTTTTGTATTCTATCTTAGAGGCCAACTTTTCTGGTACCCAGTAGCGCTACCTAGGTACCTTAGTAGGTAGTAGAGAGAGCTGCCTTCATTCTAGACACTATTGTACTTCATCACAAAACATGTGCTTTGTTTTATTCACAAACTGTGTTCGATGGAGATCTAGAAGCAGATGATATCAAGACGCTCTTGAGCTTTGTCTTAATTTGGCAATCTTGGTTTGTGTCGCATTCTCATAGTACCGAAACACTCTAGCCTTGCGTCAAACCCTGTTCTGCCACCATTTCCGGCCTCAAAGAACATTACTATTTCGAGAATATGTAGAGATAAAATGACATTCTCGAAATCCGTGCGCGCCCACGAATAAACAGCTTTCATGCCCTTGGCCCCTCATCATCATATCTCGTGCGACCTATCGACGTCACTCAACTACCACCACTGGCCCATGTGATAGGCGGCAAGCCCGGTTCATGCGCTCAGTGTTAGGGCCTCAGCGAAGGTCACATCCGTCCGCCGTCCATCAATCTTCAGGAACCAAACACTATGGGTCGGATCAATCACCAAACATATGGCCCAGGCTCATCAAGATCCTGGAAACGACGCTTGCCAGGCTGTACGACTATCTCTTCAAGGAGCTATCAGAAAATTTGACCTCCTTAGTCTTGGGATATAGAAATGAATAACATAGCAGCTCTCCTTAAATCGTACGAACTGACTCACTAAACCCGCTTCTTATACGCTTGGCAATCAGAGTTCTGATACCTGAACGGCCGAATTAACGTTGATAATCAACCAGTCTTCTAATACCACGATGGACTAGGCAGACTCCAGACCACTGGAGGGAAACACGTTACGTTTTTCACCATCATGAAGATCGAGTCTGAAATTCGAGATGGCCCAGCAAGAAACCCGATGCGCGTTGGTCATACTGTAAATCGTACAAGCAAGGCACGTCTTATCTTCAAATCTCACGACTCCGGGCTTTATAAGTTTCTAGACTAAGACCTGCACATGGAATGTCTCGTATAAATCAAAGCTTTCTTCCAACCTAGGCTAAAATCACGCTTTGTGGTAGTAACACATCTCAACATCTGAGACAGAATCACGATCGCTGACAGGCATGGTATTGCGAAGCTGCTCATCAACTTATCAATCTATCTAGCAAGCGACCTACCATCGGTAGGCCCTTGAGACTATTCTATCCAGAACTTTTAGGGCATTGCAGGCGTGGAGAGGTCTAAGTATATTCAACATGAAGAATGCCCGTTTACTGTAACTTGTCTAGTGATGAGAAAGATCGCCATTCTGAATTGATTGCTGGCATTTGGAAAGGATCGCTGCTTGCCGAGAAACCTCGGCCAGTTTTCCAATCACTTGCTGGTTGCCGTTGGCGAACCCGTAAAGCGCGTAAGGGATGTTCACCTCGTTACAGAACTCCTGAACGAGTTTTTGTGTGGCACGCAGGTTATGGCGGGGCACACGAGGGAAGAGATGATGGATGACTTGGAACTGCAGGCCGCCATGGAAGAAATCAAGCCACTCAGGGCAGTCGATATCCATGGTGGTTCGAAGCTGTCTCTGAGGGAAGGACTCCTGGGGACCCAACTCTACAGTGCTCATGGCGAAGTGAGACAGCACAATCTGAACATGCAGGGGCGACGCAGTGATGTTGCTTATCATGACAAAGTAGAACCGGGTCCAGTTGTCTGGAAGCATGTTGTAGACCAGGCCATAACCGAACCACGTCCAAAAGAATACCTGTCCAGTGATCTCAAGCCACCAGATAGCCAACGCAGGACCCTTCTTAGGACCTCGACCCATGAGAAGAAAGTCCCAAGAGAGTCGGTAGAGGTTGAAACGGGCAAGAGAAAGCAGAGGGTAGTAGGTCCAGGCCTGAATTCCCAGGAGAACCTTGGCCACAGCATCGTAAGACATTACTCGCTCGTAGTATGTCGATCTCAGGCTGCCAAGCAGACGGTGAGAAACGGCGAAGAGAGGCATGTGTTCAATATCAGGGTCATGTTCCGGAGCGTTAGTAACAACGTGATGCACGTTGTGATTCCGCTTCCACCAACCTATTGAAAGACCTCCCACGAAGTCGGCAATAAGGGCTCCGATGCAAGAATCGATGAGATAGTTATGGGTGATGCCCATATGGCCAGCATCATGAACGGTGAACGACAGTTGATGCCAAAGGGCGCCCAAGAGGAAAGCGCTGAGAGGATACCACTCATAATGCAGACAGACCGCTGAGCCAACAGCCAATGCGATGTAGCGAAGTAATTCGATTCCATAAGCTTTGTAGTTACAGTCGTAGAGCCCGGCGTCGTAAACTTTTTGGTGAAGTTCACGGTATTTGGTAGCGATTCTGGCTTGTGTCTCTTTATCGGGAGAAGGGTATTTGTCGAGATCGAGGTTGATGTGTTGGCGAGTGATTGTATCCAAATATGACATGGCGTCCATCTCGGGCTCGTCCACACTTGAGGCAGATGACACCGAAGGTGCTCGAACCATCTCCTTTTTCTTGTTATCCCCTGTTCTCTGCCGAACACCTTCTGCGCCTTCCTCGTCGAATACTGGGGATGGAACACGGGTCGACGGCACACTTGAGTCTTGATCCTTACTGAAATCTCCCTCTGAATTGGCTCGCTCGATCTCTTCCCGTGTACGATAGACGCCACCTTGGATAGGGGGCAGCAAGTTCTCCCATGTACCTTCGACTCGACCTATACGATAGCGCAACACGTGCTGGCGGGTTCTGTAACTGTGAAGGCTGCAAAAGCACAGTCAGTATTAGTACTGTCCACGTGTTCATCCATTTGCTGGAGCCAACTTACGCATCGATTTCGTCCGAGGCGTCTTTACCGACCAGGTGAAGCATGGCCTTATCACCACCTGGATGGTATGGCATCCAAGCATCCATCTTGATTACTTGGTTGTGAAAGACAGTAATATGCTTGCCTTCGGCAATTAGAGCCTCCACATCGTCTCGAGACATAAGCTTTGGTGTTCTTTCGGGCGCATTACCAGCCGTGGGAGGCAGGCCCGTAACAATAGAACTATGCGCCATATCGATGTTCGGTGCCAGGGGAGGGAGGAAACTGACAAACTGCCGACAGTCAAAAAAGAATGTGTTGAGCTTGCCAATGCAAAGTTGTCCAAGCTTGGGGATGAAGTCCAGCGAGTTAAACGGAATAGGTTCAGGCTAGAAAGGCACAAAGGGATGTGTAGATGAATAGAGAAGCAAGAGCGAATCAAACTCAATTCAATTCATCGCATCTTGGAAAGGGTCGTTCGAGGGACTGCGTGCTGCTTTATAAGACGAACAATGGTGGAGTTAGGGAATCGGGAATGCAGCTGGTGGCATGGATATTTCTATGGCACTTCAAAAATGTGGCTCGATCTTCTACCATAATGGCGGGGCGCAAGGGGGAAAATGCGGGTCCGGTGCTCGGGCGCGGGCTTTGATCTACCCCGCCACCATTGAAGAAGTACGGACAGCTACAGGTAAGTAAGTTAGAGGTATGTTCGGCGGTTGGTACTGTACTGCAGCTGAGTAAGAGGCGGCATCATCCCTAGAATCCTCAATAGCAGGAGACATCAAGCAGAGCTTCACTACACGTATCTTTTGTTTCTTGCGCGCTAACCGTGAGATGAGCTAATGGGCTTTGATTAACTGTTTCAGTTCTCCATAGTTCGCAGTTCTACAAACAAACACCTGTCGGCACCAGCAACAGTCGAGCTCGAATGGAGACAAGACAATGGTGTCGATAGTTACTTTAAGCTACTACTTACTTTATAAGGGAAAAGGCCAATGCGCTTTAGAAAAACTGAAAAAGAAAACTAAAAAGAGCCCTGGTCGAAAATGAACTGATGTTGAGCATCCACTCTCGAGAACCTTTCGACTACTGCTATAACAACCTTGCCAACCTCCTCCATCGATTTGCCTCTTAGCGTGCTCATATGTGAGATGAGCAGGAGAAACGGTATCTTTGAATTCGTATTCGAACTTCTTGCCGCTACAACAAGGTGTCTCTCTAATCAAAGTGGCTTTAGCTCTATATTTGGCAATTCTTACGATAACAATCGCATAAACTTATCCCCCTTCCAAAGTTCATTCTCGAAGAGTAGCAACCCAGATTTCATGAATACTACCAAACCATACCGAAATACTTACGCAGCATTTTGTTCACAGTATCAACGTGGTCAGTTTCGAAGCAGACAGCACAATACGACATGATTTCATCTCAATAAATGGCAAATCAGGGGTATATACACGGAGCGATATGTGAACAGAAGTAGTTACAATTCTATCATTGTTTACTCTTTATCCACTCAAGGCTCAACCAATAACTTTCGAACGCAGGCCACGCATCTTGCCGTGTAGTTTCCATTCATCATGCTTGAAGACAGAAATTATTACTAGTTTACACAACCCAGAGTCCGAGACGCCCCGGGCTCTATCCCGTTCGCACTATCCTTGCGAGGCCTCTTGGTGACCCTGTGTGATATTTTAGGTATGTTCTTAGCGACTACAGACGCTCTTTTCAAGGCTGTGCATTGAAGAGTGTCTGTTCCTCGCCGTAGGAAGCACAGAAGAGACCTGCTGCCGCCGGACCGACACATTTGAAGCCGTTGGCGCGCAGCAACCTATCCAACTAATTTCGACCGCTCAAGCATTGCTTAGTAGTGAATGGCCTTGGCGTGAGTGGCCATGGCAGCCTCCTTGAAAGCCTCGGCAAGTGTGGGGTGGGCGTGGCAAGTTCGGGCAATATCCTCGCTGGAAGCACCGTACTCGAGGGCCAGGGTGCCTTCAGCAATCATCTCACCGGCGTTGGGGCCGATGATGTGGACTCCGAGGAGACGGTCGGTCTCGGGATCAGCAAGCATCTTGACCATACCCTCGGTGTCAATGTTGGTCTTGGCTCGGGAGTTGGCGGAGAAAGGGAAGCTTCCGACTCGGTAAGGGATGTTCTGGCTCTTGAGGTCCTGCTCGCTCTGACCAACCCAGGCAACCTCAGGGTGGGTGTACATGACTGAGGGAATGGCGCCATAGTTGACATGGCCGTATCCCTTCTTGATGTACTCAACAACAGCAACAGCCTCCTCCTCAGCCTTGTGGGCAAGCATAGGGCCAAAGGTGCAGTCACCAACACATCGGATGTGAGGGATCTTGGTTCGGTACTCGGAGTCGATCACGACACGGCCGCGGTCGTCAGCCTCGAGGCCAATGTTCTCGAGGCCGAGGCCGGCGGTATAGGGTCGTCGACCAATGGCAACGAGGACAACGTCGGACTCGATCTGTAAAATTGTTAGTGTCAGCTGCACAGGTTAGAGGACTATACACATACAGACTCGACCTTGCCACCCTTGGCGGAGTCAATCTCGAGCTTAACCTTGTCACCAGACTTGTCGCCGCTAACGACCTTGGTGTTGAGCTTGAACTCAAGGCCCTGCTTCTTGAGGATCTTCTGAGTGTTCTTGGCGATCTCAGAGTCCATGCCGGGGCCACCAATTTGGCCGAGGAACTCGACGATAGTGACCTTAGATCCGAGTCGCGACCAGACGGAGGCCATCTCGAGACCGATGATGCCACCGCCAATGACGGTCATGGTCTCGGGGACCTCCTCAAGGGCAATAGCACCAGTGCTGGTGATGACGCGCTTCTCGTCGATCTCAAGACCGGGGAAGGGAGTAGCCTCAGATCCAGTAGCAATCAGGATGTTCTTGCCCCGAACGCTGGTTTCACCGCCCTCGTTGAGGTCAACCTTGACCTCGTGCTCGTTGACGAAAGAGCCAGCACCCTTGATGTACTCAACTCCGTTCTTCTTGAAGAGGTACTCAATACCCTTGGTCAGACCAGAGACGGAAGTCTCCTTGGCCTTCATGAAGTTGGCCAGGTTAAGCTTAACATCGCCGACCTCGATACCGCGGTGCTTGGTGTCGTGGAGAATCTGGTGGTAGAGATGCGAGTTGTTGAGAAGAGACTTTGAGGGAATGCAACCAACGTTCAAGCAGGTTCCACCGAGGGAGCCACGCTTCTCAATGCAGGTTACCTGTATTCGTGAGAGATCTTGTCAGCCAAAATTGCCCATCAAGCCAAATCCTGGAATTACAGACTTGGGGGTAGTGAAACTAACCTTCATGCCCTCTTGTCCAGCCTTGATAGCAGCGACGTAGCCAGCAACGCCGCCACCAATAACAACGAGATCCTTCTCCTCTGCAACAAATTTCAGTCAGCGGGTTGTATGGGATTGTGCTCCGACGAGCTCGGAGGTAACATACCAGCTGCGGAGGCATATCCGCGAGTCCATCGCGACAGCGAAGGGGAGACGACGACGCTGGGAAGCCTAGGGAACAAGGAAATAAAATGTTAGTTAACGAGCCATTTTTCCCGCGTTGATGACGGACTAGTTGGATCCAACAGAATCGGGCTTCATATAAGGCAGTTCTCCAGATCAACCGTCGCGAAGCGCATTGCAATAAACTTACGTAGATCTCTGGAAGGCAGGGCGAGCAATAGCTCGTGATATTAAGCGACTGGAAAGCATGATGGGGGTTGTGTGGAAGTGCAATTGGGGACACACAGATTGTGGAGAGTAGAAGGGGGAGGACGAGGTAGAAAAAGTCGACGAGAGGCAAGGGTGAGGTTGAGGTTAAGGCGTTACGTTACCGCAACAAAGCTCGCCCGTCTCAAGACTAAAATAACCTAGAGCACAGGGCAATATCCAGTAAACTACAGTCTACAGCACAACAGTAGCAACATCGGACAGGGCCTCTCGGCAAAGGCTCGTCCGCCCGACCCATACTGCACTATAACCCGGACTCATCAGGTAATTTTTTTCCTGAGGTCGCCCGATACCGTGACACGATTGGCTTTCTTCTCGGTGAGGGAGCCACCCGCGTAGCGTCCTGGGTGGCCTTCACCTGCAGCGTGTGCCTTGTAGGAGTTTTGCTGGGTGTTGGCTGAAATCCATCCCCCTGGACATACATCTCCGGATAACAAATAGCACTGGAACCATTCCCGGGTCTGGTTCACAGTTCATGCTAGTTTATGCCTGGCAATTCGGGCCAAGCAACGCCGAAATACTCTTCCCCAGAGTGCAAATCGCCCCCCAACATCGTGTCGTCCATCTTCTAACTTAGCAGACCTGCGAGATCCCGGCGTGTCCCGATCCTACCCGTTCACGGACGTCAATTGCCTCTAAGATGCCGATTTCACGGAAGATAAGACTTACTCACGGGGCAAGTCACCGACTCGCCGAAATGATTGATAATGCAAAACATAGCCGTCATGAGTTGGGACAGAGACTGTTCGAAAGACCCAATAGCGTTATTGCCTCGATGCATTTCTATGACCGTCAGTCTATTCATTAGACGCATTTCAATGACCTATTTTAAATTCCTATCCTAGATCTCTATTGCTGCAGGCTGTACAATAATCTGCGCCTTCTCACAAACGCCCTCCAACTTCTTTAACTCTTTAGCGCTGATCAACTTCGTCTTCCGGATCTTCTTGCGCAACATCCAATGGATTCCGGCAGCTAAGCCTGGCAACTCTCGTGCTGCACCAAATATCTTCTCCAGCTTAATGTCCTCCTCGGAGCTTTTGTTCTTGGTACGGCATTCCTTCAGAAGAGCTATGATGAATAGTTGCACAAACATCGATGCCCAGTGGTTTGCCTCGGGCAGTTCCAGGGGTTTGAGGATTGCGATGGTTAATGTGCCATCAGCAACAAGGGCCGCGTAGAATTTGGCCACGTTGGTGATCCGCCTCTCATCTTTCATACGTTCAGCATCGGCCGTCTCATCTTCTTCAGGGGCTTCTCCGAACATGGATTCTCCAAGACTCCTAAAAATCTTCCACAGCCGATCCTGGATGGCGAATCTGATTCTGCTGTTGAGCAGGCATGCCTTTCCTCCTACAAGAGCATAGTAGGGATTGTACTGCATCTCACTACCTACACACTGAACTAACACAGTGGCAAGAGCCAATTGATCATCCTTCTTAAGTTTCAGGTTGACGAATTGCCTGTAGGCGTGTTCGAAATTTGATGCGGTCATCAAGGCTGTGAATATGGCAATCTGAGGTGTTCCGTTCAGACCTTGGGCTCGAGCCTTTTTGGGGTAATCAGGTAACACGATGTCCATGTCTTCGTGATCACTCATCTCGGTATCAGATGTACGTCCTTTCTTGCTCTTGTCCATCAAGGTGTTTGGCACACTGGCACTCGGTAGCCACCACTGGCCCCGCGTTTCTGCCTCCTCAATATCTACCAAGCCTACAGCCAAGGGGGAGAGACCATTGAGTCGGCGCGCTTGAGACTTGAGTTCAACGAGTCGCTTCTTCATACGCTGCACATGCTCTGAGACGACGGTAAAGTCCAGACCCCGAGCCTTTCGTTTGCCCTTTGTAAGATCCGTGATCGTCTCAACCATGAATTTTGTACGAGCTGAGACGTTGTTGAACCCCGCCTTTGAGACAGATTGATTCAGTACGCCAGAAACGTGCTTTAGTGTTCGCTCGTCATCTTGCTTGAGTATTCGCCCAGCCATACGGCAAATACGCAGAAGAAGTTCTACGTTGATCTCGTTGAGGTCGCTGAGAAGTCTCTCCATGTAATCGAATATAATTTTGCAGGTGACAACTTCAAACACGTAAAGCTGCGTAAGCAGTGTCAGGATGTTCGATGCTTCCTTTTGAATGGCTGACTCGGCATTGAGCTCCTTGCTGGCTTGCTCGTAATGACTTCCAAAATTTTCCACGATGCGACGAATTAGGACTGAACCAAAACTCGATCCAACTAGTCGATAGGTGGCGGCCGCAAAACCACCGGTAAGTACAAAGAATTGATCGGGCAGAGTTTCCGGCTTGCAAATCTGAGCCATGATCGCGTCAGTAATGACGTCTGACACATCACCCCGAGCGTTGTTTTGATAGAGTTCTTCGATAGACTTGACGATGGAGAGGATATTTGCATCTGTGAGACGGTTGATTAAACCCTGTACTTGTTTTCGTAGTCGGCTTATGCGTTCCGCTTCTGACCCTGCAGCTTTTCGTAATGAGGGGGGGACGTATTTCGCAACCGCGACTCCAGCAGTGGGCGCCACATAAGGATTTTCTCTTTGTCGTGGTTCGGCGGGCTTGCCATTTTCAGCAGCGTCGTCGTCGTCAAAACCACCGAATGAATCACCATCAAAATCACCAACATCATCCTCGTCCTCGTTCATCGAGTCTAGATCAGTATCTTCCTCTGTAGACCCCTCATCCAGGTCCAAGTCATCCTCCTTGTGACTCTTGGACCGGCTTTGAGTTTCGGTTGTTTTCCTTCGCTTTGATGCCAGCCAGTCATCATATTCGCTTTTTCTCTTATTATTATCGTTGTCGTTGTCGCTCAAGTCCTCTTCGCCGCTGAGGTCACCCATAAGATCACCTAGGCCGTCCTCTTTGAAAGATTGGGGTAGTGATTTTCGCCCCTTCTTGATACCTAGTTTTCGCTCAAAAGCCTCGATCTCGGCATCATCTTGGGCGAGTCTTTCCTGCATAGCTTTTGAAACGCCCTTGTTGGCGCTTTTAGGTGGGAGTTCTGTGTCGTCTTCGTCCTCGTCCTCGTCCATTAAATCGTCTAGATCATCGTCCTCTTCTAAGGACATATCTCCAGCATCTTCGTCCTCATCCTCTTCATCCTCGCTGATCTGCTTAGAAGGCCTTGACTGAGGCTTGTTGACTGGTGGCTTTCTTTGCGGGCCACTCAGTTTCTTATGAGATTGGTTTGTTGGCTGCGATCGCTCCTGTGTTGGCCTTGCGTATGTATGAGACTTCCTCTGCACTCGCTGTGCCTTTCGCTGCTCCTTTCGGGTAAGCTGCTGACCAGCTTTCGGTCGTCCGTTTCTTGTAGGTTTATATTCCGGAACATCCAAGCCCATACGTTTGAAAAGCTTCTGCTGAAGCTCTGGTGCGGAAGTCATCTTGCTGAGGAGTTGCGACAGAGAAAAAGCGCTTTTGTTGCGCCTGGAGTAAAATAAGTAGGCCAAAATAGAATTTTAAGTATCAATCTGATAAATGTTTGACCCTATTTTGGTAGGCGGTCAACAGGAGATTTTGCGCTTTTGGTGATATCTTGGCAACAATATGTTGCAAACAAAAGAACAAGGTCGCAGGTCAAGTAAGGAAAGGCGTCAAAGAACTATTCCAGTTGATATTGTTCAAACTCCACTTCCGTTGCTATTAAAGGCTGCGAAAAGGAATGTGAAGAGGGAAAAAAAGACATTCAAAAAAGAGAAATTTGGCCGGCAGAAACGACGGTTAGTAGGCTCAATTAAGCCTCGCGTCTGGCTACCTAGTCTAGGTATTATGCTGCTGAACCAGCGCATCTTGAGGACTCTGACCGCCTGTCATATCGAGGTTAGTGCAGTGGCGCCTCAGCCACAACCCCCCTAGGCCACACTGAAACCCCGATGTTATGGCGGGGCACAACTCGACCTCAACATCAGGTTCCCGCTTAATACTCATCTCTTGACCAACATTCACTCATTGGCTGTAGTTCACATCTCAGAATCAGTATGGCCGACTCACATATGAGTCATGATGAGGTATATACTCCCTTCGCCTATATCTTTCATAACTGTATCAGACCTTTTGAAGAGTACGTTCCTGACATCATGACAGTTCTTCGCCAAGCTGGGTGAGCTCTTCAACCATCGCAAGGGTAGCGATCATGGTTCCATCTACCTGAGCCAAAAGCGACGTATGTTAAAGTTTCTGAGTACTGGAAATCCCTGCTAAATACGTTCCAGTCACCTACGGTCAAGATATTCCGAAACCCTCAGAAGAAGAACCATCACCAGACATCAATCCTGGCAAACCTCTACCCCTCATTATCAAGGCAACGAACGGCAAGGGTAAAAGGGACCGTTCCAAAAAGGTCAAACTGTCCACAGTCGTGAACCCCGAAGATCTGGAGGCATTTTATGTGCGGTATGCCGATGTGTGCAAGGCAGGCATGACAGCATTGAAGCCAAGAGACAGAAGCAAGAAGAAGGCGAAAGCGAAGAAGAAGAAGGCTGCGGCATGAAATAACTTCAAAGTTTGAGGTTTTCCGCGAATTAAAGGGTTATGTGATCAATTAATGAATTATTATCCTACACGATATCCCATCGAACCACCAAACCAACATTACTACTAATTATCGATATCGAAAGAAATGGCAAGCCGAGTCAAGCGGGCACCGTCTTAAGCTTTATAAAAACATGTGCGTATCGCGGGTGTATGAAGTGCGGAGAGAAGGGGCTCGAGCCTCTAGCAGACTCTGCCAGTGTTGAGCTGTCCTCGGAAAGCGCCAGGGACAGCAAGGCTGGAGTGGGAGTCGGCGAAGAACTTTGCGGGGTTCTTCTCAATCTCGGCGACGGTGAAGCCAACGCCGCTATCCTCCCCGTCCACCATGACACCAGTGCGGAAGGGGCCCTGAAGGCAGCCGACAGCGTTGCGGCTCTTCTCGTCACCGACGGGGTTAGGGAAGGCAATGCTGGGTTGACAGTTAGCCCACTGGCCATCAAATGTTCCAATTACCATGCATAGACTTACCGAGGAGGTCCGGACTTGCCCTTAGGAGCCTCGTGGATGTGCGTGGCCGTGTTGGCGGGAGACTCGTAGTCTCCACGGAATCCGTAGAGAGTGATGTTGTAGCAGATGATGTCTTCGTGGGAGTTGATACCGAACTTGAAGAGGCCATTGCTTCCCTTAAGACCACCAGTAAACTCGTTATCAGCGTTCACGACCTGATCAGGAGTGGCAACAACCTCCCAGGTAGAAGTGAAGGTGAAAGGGATGTTGCTGCTCTTGGGCTTGAGAAGGCCAAATTTACGCTTCTCATGCTCCATGTCAGGGGTGGGAGAGGCGGCAGCAAGAGTGCTAAGGGCAACGGCGAAGATAGAGAACTTCATGTTTGCTTTAGAGTGGAAATGTAAGTATAGGTGATGAGTAAGAAGCGAGTTGGGTGTACGGTTGTTATCCGGGAGAAGTGATGAGAGTGATAATAGTATCGAAACTAAGGCAGCAGCAGCTCTTTTATAGAATGCTTGACACTCAAGACATCTTGACAGTTCACCAGAGATTTCGTCACAACGTCATCATGTCATCTGTCCAAAGCATCGGGAGGCCTTTGTCGGGGATCCAATCTACGGCAACTCCTACCAAGGATTCCAACTAAGAAGTTGCCAAGCCTGAGTAGTCTGGTGTACACGGTGTGTCAATGTGATCAAAACATGTAGGGAGCTATCAGCCAGGTATTCGCTCACTTGCATATAGAGTATAAACTGTAACATCCCTTACCGAAGTGTCCAAGTGACGCTTGCAACTTGACTTACCAAGAGCTTTGAACTTGAGCTAGCACATTCACAGCCACACTACACAGGATGCCAAGGCTCTTTGGTCAATAAAATACCAAACAAAAATTGTAAATACATAGTGTGCTTGCTAGTCCTGGGCATAGCCTTTTTACGTATACGGGACGCTCGTGTGGATATGGCTCTCATGTAGTACTGAGCCGGAATGATATTGGTGATAACATCAATCATCAGCTGAGCACCCGCCCCCGCGGGACACCACATCTCCTGAGATGCTAACGATGCTTCTGGTACGTAAGATACTACTCTTGGAAAGAAGCAAACTTGCCAAGCCCATTTGGCATCGAGAAGGAGGGGATCTACAAATGCGCCAATTCTCGGCACGGAGTGATCAACAAGACAAGCTTATTTCGAAGCTTAAACAGAGCCGCTTCTTATTGGCTCATTTGAGTCAAAAGCTAATTGTGCAGCGCAAAAAGGCACTTGCCAAACAGCTATCCTTGTATGGCATCGAGCAAGGGAGCTCAGTCTTGATAGAGGAATGACTACAAGCTTGGCAGATGTCGATCAACGAGGTCCTTGGGGTACGGCAATTCGAGCATCCGGCTTGGTACTCTGCGGTACCCACTAGAAACAAGATGCCACCGACTTCCTTTTCTCGTATGAGATGAGACAAACCAGCACATTCATCAAAACTTACAGAGCGTTCCTGTTGGAGTTGTCGCTCGCCGAAGACCATCGGACCTCTGTCTTCGCGCACGTTTGTCTCGGCAATGCTCATCACAATCAAAGCGGATGGCTACCAACCAAGACATCGCATTACTTCCAGGGCTATGAAAGGCCTACGATTGGGAGATTCACTTACCATGCTATTGTCAAATCTATGGGGTCCTGGTATTTACAAAGTCAACGTCAACTTCAGCATGTCGACGGCAAAGGCAGCCGAGGTGGGCCTCTTACCATGACGTTTCCACCTCGCAACCCAACAGAGATAGCCTGACTCCAAGACATGCAACGGCGAAGCTTCAACTGCTCTGTTCGCAGATAGCTTGCGAGCTCGCTATGGTTCCTGATCTTAAGGTCGTACCTATCATCTCTCGAAGCATGCGACAAAACCGGGCCAGACTACTCTTAAGCGTCGGCTTTCATCTTCAGATCATGGGTATCCTTTACCTTAACCGATATCATCGCTCAAACAGCGAATTGACAATATTGCCCCAAGATGCTACGCACGCATGCTCGTACGAATCCTACGTCTTCCCCTTCACCAAGACCACCTGCCATCGTTCTTCTTAAAAACCTTCGGATGATTACTCGAGATACATTCTAAGTAGAGCCGAGCAGTCTCCTATGAAGCTGCCAGCCCGAGCAATTATCCCTTCCTCCATTGACACAATCGCAACCTTGCCCATATAACCGCTCACCTGGGTTGAGGCGTGGGAGTGAGACAAGTCGGTGCTGTTTGGTAAGCCCGTAATAAGGTCCCTGTCGCCCTGAGTTCCTCCGGCATATTAGAGGATAAAGCGTCGGTTCATCCTCAACAGTGATTTCGACCGCGTACCCGTGCATCAAGATTCCACCGCCGATATCCTCCAGCTTTTGCTGCTCATGTGAAAAACGAAAAAGTACTAGAAAAGAAACAAGCCAATATAAAAGAAAAAGATGCGAAGAGGGGACAAATAACCCCTCAGGCAGGAAGTTGACCATGATCGACAGAACATGGCTGTATGAAACCCAAGTTCAGTATACATGATCACCTCTCTTACATGATCTGATCCTGAGTCAAGCCACCGTGAGGATCTGTGTCCATGACGTCGTTTCCGCCTTGGTTGAGATACTTCACGAAGCTCAAGTTGAGAGGGCGACCGCCGTATTGATAACCCTGAAACTTGGTAATGGCAGTCTCAGCGGTCTCGGCTGAGTCGAAGCGTACGACGCCAGTGCCACGGGAGCGACCGCTGGGCTCGTACTGGATCTCGGCCTGCTCGACCTTTCCGATGGTGGTGAATAGCTCGACCAAGTCATCGTTGCTGGTCGACCAGGGCAGCTGTACATTATGTTAGTAGTGACTCGTGTCTACAGAACGCGGGGGATAGCCTTACGTTGCGAACATAAATGATCTCTCCCCTGTCACCACCGGCAGTGGCATAGTCAGTGAAGGGATTGGGAGGGACGGAGCTGGCAGGAGGCTCGAAGCCGGGTCCACCAGAGGCACCTCCGCCGAATCCCCCACGGCCGAAGCCACCTCCGAAACCACCACGTCCGCCGCCAAAGCCGCCGCGACCACCAAACCCTCCTCCAAATCCTCCGCGCATGCCGCCGCCAAAGCCACCTCGGCCACCGAAGCCCATGCCAGGTCCACTACCGGCGTAGCGGTCCTCACGAACTTCGATAACACGGCCTTGCCAATCGTAGCCATTGAACTGCGCAATGGCGTTGCGGGCATCATCGGGGCTCTCGAAGACAACGATACCAGATCCCTTGGGACGACCGTCAGGTCCGATATGGACATCAGCTCGAATTACTGCGCCGTTTCGAGCTATGTGACAGTTAGACTCCAGCCCTGGGAGGTCCTGGGTTCAAAACAAGACAAAAACAATACACATACCAGCTTGACGGAACAAATCTTTGAGATCCTGCCAGCCTACGTTGAAGGGAAGCTACTGCACGTCAACTCTTGTCCATCATATTCACACAAACCGGGGTTGAACAAACGTTGGCCACATAGATCTGGCGGCCGCCGCCACCAGGAGCACCGCCGCCAGGAGCACCACCGCCATATGCAGGGTTGAAATGGCCGGGCATACTGCCGCCGCCGCCGCCGCCGAAGCCGCCGCGATTTCCGCCAGTCGCTCCAATAAACCGAGGCTCAGCCTCACGGTCCTTGTGTTTCTGTCAGCGTGATACCTCTGCCTGGCTTGCTGCTGTTGTCACTTACCTCACGCACGTAGACTAGACGACCCATGAGATTCTGGTTGCTCAATTGGGCAACAGCCGCTTGGGCTTGCTCCCGTGTAGCATATTCCACAATTCTGTAGAGCTGTTAGTCAGATTCGAAGAGCTCGGGGTGGAAATCGACTTACCCGCATCCCTACAATTAACCCAGGACAACGTCCCACCCGTCAACCCAACCGTCCATAAGTGCTAGAGGGAATGAAGAACCACAAAGGAAAGCCTGCCAAGGGAAAAGAAAAAATCATGCGATGAAGCCCACCTTCGACATTCCGTTGGGAAGCAAGAGCACGTCGGCAAAGAGCACTTCTCCAGCTATACCATTTCGTCAGTCCCATGTATTCCACCTGCGTTCCGCGGCGTTGAAAGCCTCACCCTGTCTCATGAAGTCCTTGAGATGGTGCCACTTGACATCGTACGAGAGGTTACCGACGTAGACTCGGCGGTCCTGCTGAGACGATTCGCGAATGTTGTTCATCATTTGTTCTCGAGCAACGGCTCGCTCTTCGTAAGATCGATGAGGGGCCTGTCCACCGTATCCTGCACTTGGTCCTCCACCTGGTGCGCCTGTGCTAGTCATGGGCGAGCGATCACGGTTTCGTCGATAGTCGTCCCGGCTTCCTGATCGGCTGCGGGGGGAGTAGGAGCGGCGTCGGTGCGACCTTTCGGGGCTTCTTGAGCGTCTGCGGGGAGATCGTGACCTCTCACGCTGAAAATTGTTAGCCGGGCGAAGTACAAGTGAGGAACCCATGTCAGAAGCTTGATTTCGTGGAGTGACAACGCTAATGTTGTGCAGAATGAGGGGTATTGTGAACCGAGATGTTTCGGGTGAAACAAGGTTGCGAGCGCAAACAGAGTTGATACCACCCGCAGCTGTTGCTGCCACTGTCAACGCATTGCCCGTTTGTGAAAATGAGCAGCGCTAAACAGCAGCTTTCCTCAGCACCTGTCGGTGGGCACATCGAAAAAACAGGAAGCAACAACCAGGATGCGCCGCGACAGCCGATCTCGGATCAATGGAGCTGTCGGGGGCTCCTTCCAGATATTCAAGTTGCGCCTAGTGGTCTTGAGAAGAAAGCGGGGAGGAGCAAAGACCGCAGGCCGATATGGCGCGGGGGCACACAAACTCGGTATGGCGACAGAGCATTTGCGCAGAAGAAAGACAACGACATCAACGGGCAGGTGCGGTTGAATGGTCAAGTTGGGGAAAGTCAGGAAGGAATCAAGTTACTTACGGGTCGATAAGTATCACCGGAATCAGCTATAGAAAGGTGAGCGTCAGAATCGGATAAGTCAAGAAAGAATAGAACCTCTGCAAAAGATGCGCAATAATGGAAAAGGGTGAGAGAGAGAAAGAGTGTTTAAAGTGACAGGGAGTAATGGTAGCTTGATAGAGGTAGGCACAGAGGTCAACCTCTTTAGTGGAGGGGTGGTAGCAGGGCCGGGTGGACCTTGGCGGGAGATGCAGGTAAGGGGGCTCGATAATGCAATGCAGTGAATGGATGGGGAAGGACGATGCGAGGAAGAGACGACTGGAAGGGCTTTGTTGGAGTGGAATGGGGAATCTCCGAGACTGCATCAAGCAAGAAGTGGTATCACATTGATTGATGAAGACACTCCAAGGAGTGGGATCGCATGCGCAGATACAACAATGCAAGACACAGCAGCAACAGGCAGGCTCGGAATCTGTTGTGTTCGGGCTTTGGGAACCAAAAGGCTCAGATCATGGCTTGGATTGGGCTCAGTATGGCCTGGGAGAAGATGGATGGGCTAGGGCTGGGCAACTACAGCAGAGTCGCCGAGCCTCGAGGAGCCATCGAGGGAGACAATGGGCACGCACGATCAAAACGACAAAAGACCGGCACGCACGTTGCCTCGCAGACGCGTGAGTGAGTGTATGGCCGGTCATCATAGTATACCTAACGAGCAGCAACTGCTGCCGCCCACGAGAAGAAACTAGGAACAGAGGAACCAAGCGAAAGATCTCATCAACATACCCATTGTGATTGTGGTTTAATCGCGTGTGTAATACGTTTTGTCTGTCTTTCCGTCTGGATGTACAGAAAGAAATGTCCCTTTTGGTTGGGGTGGGTGTCCTTGTCGCGTAATAAGGTAAGTAGGTAGGTAGGTATTGTGAGCGGCGAGTGACGGGTGCGAGTTCGGGCAGCAGACGAACTGGCGCGACCAGTTTCTAGGAAGGGTAGGTCGCGGCGGAGGGGAGCGGAGACGGGCCGTAGGTGTCCACGTTTCGTAGTGGAATATTGGGAGACGGAGCGATCGATGAGCCGAAGATAGGTAACTATAGGGGTGACGAATGCCTAGGCAGTCAAGGTATCGTTACTGTAGGCTAATAAGAGTGCCTGAACAGCAAGGCCTAAAACAAGACAAGCCACGACCAGGATCCACGGACGGTCAACAGCTGCAATTATCGCATAAAAATTGCAAGCAAGCACCTAGGACTATGCAGGCCACAAATGAATCACAGTTCACCTGCGTGGGCTGGATAGGCTTGGCTTGACTGGGCTGGGCTGAAAAGGGTCTCGGCGTGCGGCGTGGTGGTACAGTACCAGATACCAGTGTCCGTGAATTGGTTGGTCAGGTTGGCCGACTTTTTTCTTTCGCCAGGGACGGGAGAGTGTCGGCTTCTGGCGCTTTCAAGGGGGGTTGATGAGACGACAGCGATGGGAAGACGATGGTCGAGGAAGTCTGTGGCTCTTTAGTGCTGACTGTCAAGGTTCTTTTCACTCCCTCTTCTTGTGTCGTAAAAAGAAAAGAACGCGTTGGGCAAGAGATGAGGAAGGACCAGGCGACGAATGAGGACACGGAACCGGGGTAAGACCAGGGACACAAGCAGGACAGGGACGTGATGAGATCCACTCTAAAGCTTACTGGACATGAGCATGATAACACGAGGTGCCATGAAAGGTACGTTGCCAGTTTACAGTATACAGTACAGTACAGTTCACAATGTCAAAGTCAGGACTGCTGCAGCAGTATTATTGACGTGCAGTATACAAGTTTTGTACTGTAACCTGGGTAGGTCTGTCTTTCCCTGTAAAGATTGATGAATTTGCTGTTCTGTAGGTATTATTCTCAACATAGTACCTCGTACCTATATGTAATTACAGTTTGACTTCAAGCAAGCCCGACTTTCTTACTCACTTCCATACCTATTGTCGAAAGTTAAAGCCTCGGTTTCCATCCCAACTCGAAATTATACTACACGCTATTAGTTCGAAATCACATACTGTCTGGCATCGAGGATCAGGACTCTCCAAGTCTCATAGAACGCCGCTCCATCAGCGATAAGCAACACTTATTGGAAGAAGCAGTGGTCCGGTTCTGCAAGTTGCTGGAACTGTGGTCTTGCATTGGTACAGATGACTGCTGATACCATGTACCCTCGCCTGTATTCTTTCAGGGTTTATTACAGAGTAAGTACCTACATATAACATAGCGTTCTGCACTACCACCGGATATTAAAGCACTCATCGAACTTCTACCCATGGTCAAATTCTGGTAGTCGAAATTTATTTTATGCTATGCTTGCCTACCTAGTTTCACAATCCAGCCTAACGTGTCTCTCCTTGAACGATTATTGGACTATTCTAAGCACCTGCTTGACTAAAGATCACTAGTAAAGCACCAGGAACAAGGAGAGGCGGGTTTACAGCAATAGATCAGGGACATGTATGTGACGTTGGGTACTTGTTGATTTCAGGCTCATTCTTAGGTAGTCTCCGGATCTACAGATCAGATCCATTGCATTCCTTCCGCACACACACCATATACGGTGCCTGTTGCGCAATAATAAAAAGGACTTGCCAATTGCTATCGCAGGGCTGAAACCATGGGTTTTTCAACGAGATATTCCCATTGCTGCCATTGACCTTACTTTACCAAGTTTACGGAAACGAGAATCTAGTAGATGCCGGCACAAGCTCACTCTGCCCGTACTTTTCCGCGGTGTCACCAACACCAGAAACCACCTACACAATGATGGATGAACCCTGCTGCCCGCTGGACAGTCTGCCGAAACGATTTCGAAACTGTGTCTAGTCAAGCGTCGCATGTGCAGCTCAATGTATGAAATGAGGGCCGTGATTGGTTTGTGGGACATCTCGATTCGCTACATACGCACTTAAAGAGATTTATTGTTACACAACAGCTATCACTGCAAGTCGCAAGGGAAGCCAACCAATAGGCCGCTCTTTACCGCCATAAACCCCTCTTCAACGCATTGAGTCAGGGTTGCTAGGTAGCTGCCTTGTTGCTTTTCTCATCACATTCTCAAGCAGGATCCTGATGAGCAGGTAAGAAGAGAAGCCTGTCTTTCTGACATGCTGTTGGTGACAAGCGTTCGGATAGTTTGGGCATCGCTGAATAAGCTGCAGAACGCGTGGTGGAGATGCCCAGATGTCCTTAAACGTGGATATCACGATGCCCCGATGCCATGTACATAGTACCAACATCACGGGCGACCTAATAGTACCCGCGAGCAGGTTCATGCCAGGTCCGAATCCGATCATCAAGGTTGTCGGCGGATCCACGACGATGTGCCCAGCATTCGATGTGGAGTAACTACTAAGTACGCACTTCCACTCCAGGCTATCTGCTACCTCGCAGCTCGCTCCGTACCTTGGTAGAAGACCAGGGTGAAATATCCGACTTCAGACATGCATCTGCATGATGGTTGCATACGACAGGATGATACGACTACTACTGTTGTTGCCTACAGAGTATATGTTCAGCAGCTACTGGGGTTAGGGCTTTACGGTTTAGCAGCGCGAGATAAACTTAGGTTGGAAGTCAAGGACGTTTCGGATGGTTGTGAACGACTGATCCATGCTAGTAAGACACGGCTTGAGCTAGGACAAGGTAGCACGGAATAGTTATCTCGTTTATAGGCATATCAGATCAGACGCATTTACTTGCATTGAAGGAAGTAGCTGAAGTACGACTTTTGTAGTATGTACCGAAGCCCCGCCATACTGGTATGTCGTGCTAGAGGAGTCATAAACACACAGAGTAAATACATAATCATTCATTCCACACCACATGCCGTAATCCGAGGCAAGTGTTGTTTTTCTTGATGTTTTTTAGTGTAGTTACTTTATTCGAAGAGACTGTACCAAGACATCTAATTCATAACGGCATTACAACACACCTATCTTTTACTCCAGAGCGAACATTTGTACCGCCGACCCGTGCAACGTAGAAGACAAAATCCGGAGTGGCCCGAGCTCTTTTCCCGTGGTCCCCCACCCCGGGCCATTAGATCGTTGTGATTGGGAGACGGTTT
The DNA here is from genome assembly GCA_019054645.1 of Fusarium sporotrichioides. Lineage (NCBI taxonomy): Eukaryota > Fungi > Ascomycota > Sordariomycetes > Hypocreales > Nectriaceae > Fusarium > Fusarium sporotrichioides. The sequence goes on from JAHKNS010000003.1 coordinate 5,237,978, forward strand.
AGCTAGCATCTATCTTAGTAGATAGAACAAATCGCAAACGTCAGCTCAGAAAAAACGGTCGATCCATGTGAAGCCTGGATCGAGACATCGTCATATTTAATACAATACAAGACCTATAAATAAGCTTGTCGTCAATATGGCAGCTTTCACTCGAAGCCTACCCAGGGTATCAGTCCTGCCCGCCTCGAGATTGACACAGGGTCTAACCCCTCGCCGACCCTTCCACTCATACGATCATCCACCACCACCAGGACCATTTGGCGATGCAGAAAAGTCCATCCTTGCTGCCGCCTATAAGCACGTCCCCGAACTCGGATTCTCTCAGAAAGCCCTTGGTCGCGGAGCAAGAGATGCCGGTTATCTCGACATCAGTGCGAGCGTCATTCCCGACGGCGCCTTTGGCCTGATCCGATACCATCTAACTACTCAGCGCGAAGCTCTGGCAGCTCGCAGCAAGGAAATCTTCCCTGATACAGATCAGCCAAGTGTCGCGGAGAGAGTGGAGGCTCTGACATGGGAGCGTCTTGTGGGCAACAAGGAGATTCTGGACCGTTGGCAAGAGGTAGGGCAGATGCTGAACTCATGGGATATCCTAGATACTTACGTTCTTGTTTCACAGGCATTGGCCGTTATGGCACAGCCCAGCTACGTTCCCAAGTCCCTAAAAGAACTTGCCAAACTCTCCGACGAAATTTGGTTCCTTGCTGGCGACAAGGCTGTCGATCCCTCATGGTATACTAAGCGTGCCACCCTATCTATGATTTACAGTACAAGCGAGCTCTTCATGACGAATGATCGATCCCCCGATTTCGTTGAGACAAGACAGTTTCTCCAGCGAAGACTAAGTGAAGTCAAGTCAGTCGGCGGCATGGTTGGATCGTTCGGTCAATGGGCCGGGTACACACTCAGTGCTGGTGTCAACATACTAAGGAGTAAGGGCGTGAGGGTCTGAAGGAGCTTACGTTCCCTTGAAAAATGGGGGAGAATGAACCGTTTGTAAAATATTGTAAGAGCCATGTATACCATCATCCATAAATATAGAAGCCTTAGCCGGCGCAAGTTGTAATGACATATCTGCACTGTCCATTCATGTGCAGAACAATTTCACAAAATTCTCTGGTATCACACGCGATAACTCCACAAAGCCTAAACCCATGCTTTTATCTTCCAATCCTCTGAGTGCCCCATTAACGATCCGTTTCGCGCCTAACTCCAGAAACATGTCGAGTACAGTATCTATTGGAAATCGTCAAGTGTTCGTTGTCGAGGATCCGTAAGTCTGGGTCAGGTATTGTTAGCAACTAATCAGTAACCACAACAAAAAATCAAAAAGGCACTAACCGAATAATCTTGACGTCCTTGTCCAACCTCGCCCGACCTTCAATGGCATTGGGTGTAATGAGAATGTATTGACGCGAAACCGAGCGGCGGGCAACATCCACCTATTTGAGTTGTTGTGTTAGACTTCGTAATAACATATCGCGATTTGTTAGTTCGATCACTCACCAGCATGTTTGTGCTAATAGCACGATTGACGTTGTCCATGAATACGTCGAATTCGTCTAGGCATCGAATTGGAGAACCAATTGCCTCCCAAACGGACAGCAGCATACAAATGGACGAGAAGGATTTTTCTCCGCCAGAAAGGGTCTTGGTGTTTCTTCCCGATGAGCTCTTGCGCGTCTCATCAGGTTCAATTTGGACGTGGACCTTGCGGTATCTATGATCCAGATCAATTTTGCCTCGGAAACCTCGCTCGCTAAGAAGATAGTTGAACTGGATACGAATGCGTGCGCTGATCTGTCGCTGGAACTGGCGCCACATATACAGACGGCTATGGATGGCGCGCTTTAGGGAAGCGATAGTGTCGTCCAAATCCTTGGTCTGCCTCTGCACGCTCTCGTATCGCTCTTCGGCTTCGCGAGAACGATCAAATATTTGGTCATCAGTAGCTCCAATACGCGCTTCTCTTTGTCTGAGTTGTTCTCTGAGCTTGGTGTACTTTTGCTCAATACTGTCGTATGTCTCGTCTTCCGGAATGTGCACGCGCTCTGGTACTGCCTCTGTCGCTTGCTCAATGAACTGCGCCACCTCTGTTGCCTTGTGTTCTCTCTTTTCCTCAACACGACGCCTTTCGTTTCTCTCAATATCCACCTGTTCGAAAGCATCGTTCTTCTTGGCCACGGCAACCCGCCTCATGTTCTCAGCAGTGGCAATCTTTTGGGATGCTTTTTGAACCTTGGCTTCGAAATCCTCTTGATTATTCCTGGCTTCTTCAAGCTTCAGACGAGCCTTCTCGGTTTTAGCTTTCAGGTCTCGTTTCGAAAGTGCCATTTCGCCGTACTGGTTTCCAAGGGATTCCTCATCGGATCGCCTTGACTCCAGCTCTGCTCGGAGAGCATTAAGTCTGCCATCGACCCCTTCGAACGCATCCAGCTCCATTTGGATACGCTCGATATCAGCTTGTGTTCGGCGAAGGTCACCTTCGAGCTTCCTGTTATCTTTGCGTAGATTGTCAAGCTCTGTTCTGCATCGTTGAACTGCTTGCTGTGCCTGACGCTCCTTTCGGCTGATCTCGGCCATCTCCTGGCCCAGATGTTTGAGATTGTCTTCCTGAATCCGAACCTGTTGGCCAGCGTCTGTCTGCATTCGGGACCGCATAGTATATGGCTGAACAGGGCTTGTTGCCATTGAGCCGTTACGATTCGTGAGCCTGAGACCCCATCCTCGCTTGCCCCGTCCATCATGGAAACAGAGACAAGCCCCTACATTGCGTGGAGGAACGCCTTCAACCATCACTTTCTGGGCCTCTTCTCGATCACGAATAAGAATGATCTTCTCGATTTGATTACCAATAATGAGCTGGGATCTGACAATATCGTCATCGAATTGAAGAACTCTGAGAATGGTATCGAAGGCTGGATCCGGCTCCTGGCTGCTTGTGTCGATTTTGCCGCCATAGGCAATATAAATTGGTGGTTGCTTCTTGAGGCGGAATCGACGCATCAAGTTGGACAGTCTTGTTTGGTCCGACTTACTCCTGACGACAAATGCGTTAAGTCCTTCGCCGAGAGTCCGCTCCAGAATACCTGACCACTCAGGCTTTGATAGTCGAATGTGAGCTCCGATAGGCCCGACGGGTTTCTGTTCCCAGCCTCGCTCATCTTCGATTGCATTGACCACATCTCGAATGTCTTTGTCGTAACCATCAAACCGGCCTCCAGTCGTTGCTTTGAGTTCTCGGACTTGTTGCTCGACAGAAACAATATCTTTACGTTTGATGTCTTTGCTCTGCGAGAGCTTCTTCGAGTCCTGTTCAGCTTCAATGAGTCGAGCTTGGAGGTCAGGAAGGTTGTTGTGTATCTCTTCCATTTGTTGCCTCAGCAAAGATTCCTTATCCCGAGCCTGCTCGAGCTCGTTATCCTTTTCGGCTCTAGCGTTTCCAGTCGACTGACTCAATCGGCGTTCCTCCTCTTGAATCTTGGATTTGCAGGCCTTGATGTCGTCTTTAATTGTTTTCAGACGCTGATGGGCGTCTCGTTCCTCCATGAGCAACTCAGACTCGTCCTTTGCCGCTTCCCGATGTGCTTCCGTCGCTTTGGCAATGCTCTCTTCATAGAATTCTCGGTCTTGTTCTAGCTGTTCCTTCGCTTGGCGACGTTGTTCGAGCTTCTCTTCGGTCAACCTGAGCTCTTCTGTCGTGCTTTCGCAATACCGCTCCTTGTCGATGATTGTCTGGGCCCGTCTCACGAGATCCTTCTCATATTCGGCGAGTGACTGCTCCTGCTCCACGACCTGGTACCAGACTAGCTGGTTTCTGTAGTGCCGTGCTTTCTCGCGCATTGTCTTGTTCTTTTGTGCTGTCTCAGATAAACGTTTGGCTTCTTCCATTTCTTTTTTGACTTGTTCAATCTTTGCGTCCAGGTCATATCTGAGTAAGAGTGTCTTGTCAAGTGTGTCCTGTGACATCTTATAATCGTTGTCTAGTTGCTCCAGTTGCACACCAGATACAAAATATTTGTACTTCTGGGCAGGTGTTGCGGCGTTGAGAAACTGACGCGCGTTGTCCTGCGACAGAACAGTTAGAGGGTTCCCAATCTGCAGTGCATACCATTCCGAGATCTCATCAACTTCCTGCTTCTTTGTTGATATGATTCGACCATTTGCGCTCTTGATCTTGAATCCACTACTACCGGATTTAGAGAAATGGCGTTCGACAATTATAGTTTCACCATATATATCAGGCTGATAGGCATCTGAGCCAGCGTTCTTGATCTTTACGACCAGGCTTCCTTGCTCAGTGCCCTCCTTCACAAAGGACTTGAGGCTTCCTCCTCGGTTAGTATCGCTGGCTTTGCCACCCAGGCAGAGCGTCAGGGCGGTAAGGACGGCACTCTTCCCGCTTCCATTCTCTCCTACGATGAAGTTGATGAGCGGACCAAGATCGACGTGTAATCGCTCGTGGCACATGAAGTTGAAGCATGTGATGCTTTCAATGATACCACTTTCAGACACCATGTTGTTGCCCAGAGTGTTACCCCGCTGGGCCAACTTCTGAGTCGCTTGCTGGTCATCCCAGTCGGCATGCTCAAGATGCTTGAAGCCGTCATCTCGCATCAGTTCATACTGGGTTTGAGGGAGGGGATTGCGTCGTCGGCGGTCATCGTCGTCGTCGTCGTCATCCTCGCTCTCGTTGCTCGGTGTTTCCTCGCGTCGAGGGGTTCGTTCTATCGTTCTTTCGTCATCGGCAGTGACTCTGGCGCGTTTTCTCTTTGAAAGACGTTAGATTGTGTAGCGGATAGGCCGTGACTGTGGCTCTTACAGCATCTCCATTCCCATAATTCGATCGCGCTCGCTGTACATCTGTAATTTCGTCGTCTTGTTCAGCATCGCGCCTCGATCTTTTGGTTGGAGCCATGGCTGCGATGCGCACGGCCTTGCGACGTCTCGAATGATGGGTACTCGAGGTGGGAAACCTTTACACGAAAGTCGATCATAGACGGGAAACATTCAATCGAGACGAATGTCGAATGAAGAGGTAGCTTAGTTCGTATTTGGGTATATGATGTTAAGGTCAGCAGTGAATACAACTTCATTGTCCATCGTCCATACAAAGGAGGAAGATTGAGTTAGATTGATAAACGGCAGTTGAATCACAGACCTAGGTTCTTTCACTCTACGCGTGGGGGACGTGACGACCGTGTCGCATAAGTGGGGCTTTCAGTGGTTACGGGCGCAGGTACACTTCCTGGACTCCTCCGTACCTACAATCGGATTAACGCATTTCTACCGCTAATGTCAGTGCGAGTGGCTTACCCGGTAGCTGTCATTGGGATGTAAAATCACTACCTCACCAACATCTATCTCCCTTGATCAAGACAACAAACTCACGAGTTCAACAAGATTCTAACCTATAATGTCGCTTAGATCTGCAATCATAGAAGAGGAAGAAACCCCTCAAGAAACAGGCCGAACAGAGGAGACGCACTTCAAAAATCATCTGCCCGATAATTGTGTGGAATATTTACTTTTCTTTCTGGATCCTCAACCCGATGCGAGGAAGCAACTTTCACAAATTGAAAACATTCGAAAGTCAGCAATAGATCTCGCCAATACCCTCACAAAAGACTACATATGGCAAAAAGATGAGTTTAATCTTACACTGAAAAACGAAAATGGCGAGTATCAGACTTGTACGGTTTGCTATTGTTCTGACGCAGTGTGCTAACCGGTACGACAGGCCTATTGTATCTCCACGGCATTACCGACTATAGCGATGCTGTAGAGGATGAGTGGCTGATTGTATACATCCTTCGGGAACTATCCAAGTCTCATCCTAGTCTCTGGGTCAGGGTGTTTGACACAGATGGCGAGTTTCTGCTTGTTGAAGCCGCAAATGTGCTTCCAAGATGGTTGAACCCAGAAATCGACAACAACAGAACTTGGATTAACATGGGTCATCTCTTACTTATTCCAGTGAAAGATGAAGATGGTCTCAAAATTCGCAACCTTGACCTGCCAGAAGCAGTTGAAATCCTGAGAACAAAACGCGAAGCCCTTGTACACTCAGGGTTTGTTGAAGCCGAGGCCTTCTACCGACTCGAAAAGTATCCAACACAGATCGCCGAATCTATCCACCATTCACTCGTCACTATACCAAGGAAACTAGCATACGTTATACATTCGCTTCCCAAATCAGTTGCACCGGCCGTCGAGACATTCTATCTTCGTGACCCTATTGCCCTGAAACGTGTCATCTCGCCATCAGGGCCGCCAGTGTTTCCGCCCCAGGACCTCATCACGACATCTGTTCGATTCAGTAAAGTGCTTTTCGCTCAACTGCGATCACAGAGATTCGATACTCCACCCAGCTGGGTTGATGCGTACCGTAGGGCGCTAAAGGAGGCGCCCTCAGTTGAGGTGGACAAGGTCATGGCGAGATTCGACACTGGAATGAAGCTCACATGCGGATTCGAAATGCTGGCCGCAAAGGCGGACAAAAGTAAGAATAGAGCCGTGCGTGAGCTTGCCATCGTGCTCGAGGACCTTGAGGAGGATGGTATTGATGCTCTACCTTCGGACAAAGAGATCAAGTCATGGAAGGATGTCGACCGAGACGACAGCGAAGCCTGGATGGACATCAATTACCAAGAATTTGAACGGGAACTGGATGGGAAGAGAGGGAACAGCGCCTCCAATGCAAAGTCAGGGTTTGGCGACGCAAACACGCAATCTGACCTTCGAAAAATCGTCTCTCGTTTCGAAGCATTCCTCAACGACGACAGTGCTGGAATGGACGGTGCCGAACTTGATGAAATGGACTATGACGATGATGAGGATGATGGATTTGACGATGATAGTGAGTCTGAGGATAAAGAGGTCAGTTTTGACGAAGAAGAGTTCGCCAAAATGATGAGAGAGATGATGGGTCTACCATCGGCAGACTCGAACAACAACACGACCAAGAAAACCACACACAAACCCGAATCACCAGTCACGGATGAAGAGGATGAAGAAATCCAAAAGCTCACCATGGAGTTTGAGGCTGAGCTGAACGAACACTGTGCTCTTAAGCTCGACCCTGATGCAGAGACGCAGCCTCGTCTCAAGAACACAAACCAGAAAGAAGGAGAAATCAGCTTGCCAGATATAGAAGAAGAAGAAGAAGAAGGTGAAGAGGGCAGCGAAGAAGAAGTCGATATTGATTACAACCTAGCAAAGAATCTACTAGAGAGCTTCAAGAGCCAGGGTGGTATGGCTGGGCCAACGGGTAATTTGTTAGGTATGATGGGCTTTCAACTACCACGAGACGAAGATGAAGAAAACGATATGAGTGACGATGAGGCTGGCGGCAGTTCATCAAAGGGGAAAAGAGAAACAAAAGTATGATGTTTTGGTCTCATACTAGGACAATCTGGCTGGCACAAGATAGAAACTGGGCTTTTGGGAAACAGCTACGTGCGTACTGATCTAGTAGATCAATTCTAGTGAAAGAACTCTAATATTTATGTATTCGTGTATTCAAGACACAAGTCAACAGCTCCTAGCTGTCATCTTGTGTTATGCTGATATCATCAGTATTCACTATCCTCCTCACTCTCCTGGCCAGACCGCGGCCTCTTTGCAGGCGACATCTCACCACTGGGGCGTCTACGCCGCTGCCGGCCCATATCGTCAAGCTCTTCTAGCTGAGCTAACACACCGGCGAGGTGTTTTCGCGCCGCGAGTTCTTTCTTACTGCTATCGTTCTGCGGTCTGTAGTATTCTCCCACAAGAGCTACTAGCGTGTGATAGCATTCGTATAGCAGGATTCGGATGTGTGCGTTTTCCCTATCTTCGATGATATTGGGTGACGTGATGTCTTGGCCTGGTATCGGGTTATCGAAACCTCGCCAGCAGTCGTCTGAGGGTGACGATGTTTTGCTGAAGACAAAGGCCATGAGGGGATCGCCAAAGATGCAGTTGCTCCATTGTCGCAATCCAGTTAGTTCAATTCGTTTCCCAACTGGTTCCTCACTTATTGCGCGATCTTCTTTTTCGTTGTTATCATCTTGGATGACTATCCTGTAGTCTGATTGCCTCTTCCTCACAAGGTCTGATCTTCTGGAAATTCCTCGTGCCAGTTTAGACTCTGGAACCCCTTTCATTCCCTCAGCAGACGACTTGGATTTCTTGGCAGTGTCGTAGGTATGGCATACTAATGTATTCGAGTCTTCTCCAGCATCTATGACAACTAGCCGGGGCTTTTTTACCGCATCGAGTAAATGTGCAAAGCGAGCAAACTGATATCGGACGTTCTTGTAGTTAAGCATGATGGTCAAGTCCTCACCGTCGCGAAGGACGGACTCCATCAAGCTATGAAACGCTACTCTCCACGAGTCAGCACCCTTTGACTCACTCAAGCTTCCCTCAAAACGCCGTGGCGGATGATGAACAACTGAGGGAGGGACTGAAAGTACATCAGCAGCAATGCCAAATTTTCTTGTTGGTGAAACCTGACTGGCTATCCGACGAAGAAGCTGACCGGTTTGGAAGTCCACAATCCTTCGTTCGCTGGAACTTAAAGATTTAGAGAGGGCGGATATAGCTGTACCTTGTGTTGGTCGGACAAGGCTATATTCAACTGGCGATATGCCGCCAAGTGACTCGTGCCTGACGAGCAGAGGTAAATACGCAGTCAACATATTATCAGAAGCCTCACTGCCCAACGCCAATCCAGTGATCTTACTCATGGATTCTTTCGTTACAGAACTCGAGCAGATGTTTCTTTCTCTTGAACCAGAAGAAAGCCACTTCAGCACAGCAGCTTCTGTACCAAGCGTTGACTTTTCGGATCGCAGCAGGCGTATAACTGGAGGTGGAGGCAATGCCAGTAGAAGACTTGGGCCCTCGGTGACTTTAACATTATAAAGACGCTGCAACCGAGATGAAGGGATAACCTCGAGTTCCTTGACAGATAGACGAGGGCTGATACCGCTGAGGAGAGAGAGGACGGAACTCTCTGGCGGAGCAGCTGCCATAGGGATGAGAGGTAAGGTAGAAGTAGGGTCGGTTGAGGAGGGTTCAGTAAAGATCAAGTCTCGGGCCGAACGGGGGATATTGTCATGTGCAAGGTTACAACTCTTTTGCGCAACACCATGGCTCAGGAGGGGCAGACTGCCGTCGTCCCGAAGGTTGTATTGGTACGACAGTCGAGTCATAAGGAGACGGGTATATATGAGAAGGCGGAGCGAAATGTGTGGTCGTAGGATGCTCGGGAAAAGATTGGTGGCTAGATGAAGGCGATGGTTGGCGAGGGTTGAAGGATAACGTTGCAGTAACCCGTAAAAGAACGTGTTTCGGCCTGTTTGCGAGTTTGACAGATTCTCTCTATAGTACGGTCGAGTAAAAGCGTTGTCTGCGATGCATGCCTCGTAGACAAATAGATAGACAGGGAGATGCTCTTGTTGCAACACAGGATGAGTCAAAACTTTATGGCAGCAGAGGTGAGAGAGTATATAGAGAAAGTATCTGCTTGGACCAGGACTTTGTGGCTTTGTCGATTATAGAGCAAGGTCAAGAGAGGATCTCTATAAGATTATGAGCGGGTAATATAAAGAAATGGTATTGCGAGGTAGGTTGCGAGGGTTGGATATAGTAAGTTAGTTATTAGCTTCGATACATGGGGTTGGTTTTGCCTTCTCGAACGCCTCGTGCGTATGGAAGAGCAAGCGAATAAAGCGACAGGTCAGGCAATCAGATCTCAAACAGGAAAAAGAAAGAACAAAAAAAGGTGCCCTTGGTGTAGGGATTAACGAGGGTAGGGAATATGAAGGTGTATTAGCGAGCGAAGCGCCCACATTGGTATAGTAGGCAGGCATCTTTCGGACCCGAGAGACTGAGGATCATGCATGGTTGGTGATGTTAATGGAAAGGGAAAAGCGGAATGACTAGACAGGGATGCATGTCACCGCTGATCAGCAAAAGAGCAGAGAAGCGAGAATTATGGGAATGCGATAGTTTAGCCATGGGGGATTGGTCAATTGCCAGCAGCAAAGGTACCTCAGGTAAAGGTTGAGAAGGGTCCACGCTCACGAGGGCGGAATCTAGAACCGAGAGACGGGGAATGTAAATGGTCGACGTAGCGAGCGAAACCTGACCTAGCTTAGGTACTAAGGTAGTCAGCCAAGCAAGAAACACATTGTTACTTATTTCTTCAAGAGAAACAACGGCTGCTTGATGGATAATAATAATGATGCTGATACTGATGATAATCAAGAAGCTTGGGGCAACAGCTGAGCTGAACCGATCTCAGCTGGACTCACCGACTCCCTATTCCTTTTGTCTTTTCTTTACCTCTACTTTCACAGTCTGAATTTTGTCAAGTTTGGAGTATCGGCATATGTAGGGATCTGACGCCAGTCCTGGCCGTATTATGTATGTATGGATGCATGTACGTGTGTGTTGTAAGGATAATAGAAACAACCAGGCTTTGCAAGGTCTTGCTTGTCCCGCCAAAACGGTGAAGCCGAAGCGAGATGTCAATGGGAATAAAGTTGCATACTTGTTGTCTGACGAGAAACAACAGAAAAAGGCGGGAACGAAAGGAACAGGAAAATCCCCCCTATACAGCAAGCACCATTCAGTCAACGTGGTAGTTAGTTAGCTGTTAGGTTACCGAGTGGTCAACCGCTTGCAGCCTTTAGCCTCAAGCCTCTTTTCCCCCCAATTTGCCAAGACATAAGGACGCGGAATGCTCCCCGAAGAACTACAGTAGAAGGATCGAAGGATCGAACAGGCGAGACGAGACGATCTGACAACCTGTTATAATAGCTCGTCTCTTATAATGTTGTTTGTTGTTCATTGCAAAGGGTTTAGCCGAGAAACAGATCGCCATAAGCAAAGTGGACCGGAACGAGCACCGCACTCGATCGAGCTTAACTGTACCTACTGTTCAACATAGTACCTAGGTAGTATACTTTTTTCTAACTGGAACTACTATGTACTGTTAAAGCTGCCCAACTATCAAAGAATAAGAAGTTAGTTTGAGCATCTCTTGTCCAAAGTCTTTGAGTGCCTATGACGCGTCACAATTCTCTGCACATGTTCCTTCGTCTATGAACAAAACTGACGATGGGCGGAATGTCAGACTCTAAATGAACCCATGCCTCTGGTGTGCATCGAGAAGCGAGTCGGGAAATTTATGATTGGTCAAAACAAGCGAAGCTGACCTGGATCGCATTCCGCCAAGTCAAACGATCCCTGTCAAGTCCCGTCCCCTGAGGGTTGTTTGTTCTTTTACTTTTCGGTACGTACCTGTAATGCTACCTCAAGTTGTTAGGTAGTTACTATTACCTCCCAACTCGACCATCGCTCTATCATCAATCTTCGCCTATTATACTGCAGTTGGAACCTGTTCTCACAACTAACTAAAGTGATTGGAGCCGGCCTCAAGCCACTCCCGATTTAATCTTACTACTCGGGAATGCAGCGGATGAGAAATGTCCCAAACTAGGTATACAGGCTTGACTTTGTTTGTCATTTCATCGTATATCGAAGGGTCCTCCTGGTATCATACGAGGGCCTCAATATGCCCCTCTGAAGCCTCAAAATCGTATATATGTGCTAGTACGTATGTAAGCATGTAAGCATGACCAAGAACGCTCTCATGCTTTCTTTGTCAAATCCCGTCTTCCCCTTCCCCTCACATGAACAACGAGTCCAGTCATCCATCGTTTTGCACCGCTCATCCTACTTACTTAGCCTTACGGCACGTCCCACACATCCCGTGTGTCATGTGTGTGCAACAAAGCTGGGGTTGGACAACAATCTCCTGAGTCGTGCGCTAAAAACGGTCACTAGGTATCTCGATCCCAGCTTTGAGGCGACAGTAGCTTATGAAACCTGGACTATGGAGCGACAAAAGTCCTTCTAGGGATGAACCCAATTGTAGAAACCCCGTTCTTTTTCGGACTTCCATGAAATTCTGTTTATTGACGGATACGATATATGCTCATTCGCAGCCTACCGCGATGATCTCTCGGTGGCCGCGTAAGTTATTATCCTTTCCCACCCTTTAAGCCAAACCTTGCAAATTCAAGGTTCGTTGTTACTCCCCAGCGTGGTAACGGCCTCTATACCCATGCTTCCATAATGAGCCCAAGTGGTTGTTTTACGAGATCAGCATAGCAGGAGCTGATAATCTATCCCGGCAGATGTTTGACATCCTCTGAGCGATGGGTAAAGTTATCTGGGTACTCTGATACTGGGCCATGGAAAGATTTGGCCGAACCGCGCGAACCAGACGGTTGTTTAGCAATGAGGTAAAACGCTCGGCTCGCTTGGTATGACGGTTGTTCTCCATCAACCACCCTCGTCAAAAACATGCTTCCATACACGAGTGGCTTAAAGCTTATGTTGATGCCCCAGCTTCCTTCTCGGCTACAGGCTTGCTCTCATTCTTCTTCTTCCCATCCAAAGCCACCTTGTACAGCTCGTTCAGGTTATAACGCTTTAGCTCATCACTCTCCTTGCCATCAACAACCGAGACTCCGCAGAACGTCTTAACGCTAGTTAGTCTACTGCTGTGACACGACGATAGGTGGATTACGCGAAGGAGGACCGCTTACCTGGAAAATCTCAACCAATACCACCTTGTCGGGATGGTTGAGGTTGACCTTGTGTTTAGGGCTGACCAAATTCGCAATCTTCTTTATCACTTCGCTCGATTCGAAAGCGGTGTGATTCCGGATGTTGTACCTAATGGCGAACTGCAAGGCGGGGGGAGGATTGTTAGATTCGGATGATACTGCTTACGAATCGTATCATCGACTTACCGTGCAACCTGTAGATCCCTCAGCCTCTTCATTTGAAGAAACTGCCTCCGCTGTGGGAGCATCCTCTCCTGACTCCTTCTTGAGTTCAAAGTGCTGGCCCATCACACTCCGAGCAACACGCTCAATACCCTTGTCGGTAGCCTTGTCCGTGTCAAAGACAGGTGTCAAGCGGTTGATGTACTTGGTCTTGCGCTGCATCGGGTCCGGACAGTCCTTGGCATCCTGGCAAATCTTGGTGACAAGCTGAAGAGGCTCAATGGGCTTCACTGTCTTCATGAAAAAGACACAGTCGAGGCCAGTTCCGATGGCTGTGAAGGTCTGCTTTGTCTTGGGCTTTGGCTGTGCTAGACTAGCCAATTCCTTCTCGATAGAAGCCTCAATGTCACCGCCGTCTTCGTCTTCGTCAGCCTCTCCATCTTCTTTCGGAGCTTGTACCCCAAACAGCGATTCGCCGTACTGTATCAGGTTAGTTGAGTGAACATATATACCAGCAAAAGATGGACAAGTGAGGAGGTGTAGTAGGTGAGTGACATACCTCGTTACAGACAGTCTTGAACTCTCTTATGGCCTTGCCCCTCATGCCTCTCGCATAAGTTACCCAAATCCCGGCATCATCAACCTCCAAGGTTCTGCCTAGCTCCATCTGCTCGGTTTTCTTGGCTTTTTGGTGTGCCGTCTGCCACTTGCCAGACGCGCCTCCCTTTGGTCAATATCAGCTCATTTCTTTCACAGAAGTCGCCAAACAGCCCCTCAATTCTGGCCAAGATTCCACTATAAACAATGGCTCGTCTTTTGTGCTCACCTTGCTCTTCTTTAAGGCTGGGCCATTGCCACCAGGGCCCTGCTTCCGCTTGTTAGCACCGTCGCTCATAATGTTACTGTATCTTGGTCGATAGACGGTATATGTGAAATGAGATTCTTGTCAGCCGCTGCCTTATTATTTCCAAAATGAGGTGAAAAAATGAGTCTTGATGTCGGGTTTAAAGAGACTTCGATCCAGCTCGAGATAGGTCGTTACGCGTGGAGAATTTTGGCGCGAGCGAATCACGTGGTGCTTTGAATGCCTACCTACCCAGGGTACGATCGAGGAACCCAAATTTTAAATATTGTGATTCAATCAGAAGTCTGACCAAAAAAAAAAAAGGGTTTAAATGTAGGAGTTTATGTTTGAGCCATTTTCTTTTCGTACAACACGTTCGCTCAATTGAGTAACGCCTGTTCTACGAGAGCAGCGCCTGAGTGCATACGCAGTGTCAATTAAGTGTATCGGGATTGAATACACAACATTGATGCGAGTCGTAGACTCAAGTGTATCGAACCTACAAGACAATTACTTGAAGCTTCAAGTGAGTTGAGAAAATCGCTTTTCAATTTGAAATACGTAAACCATAAAAACTCGTACCCGTTCTATAGTGTGAACCATTTAAACCATTATAATTAGCCAAGCAGTGACTCCAACCAGAGGGTCCAGTGCAACCAGACACTCATCCTGAATATCTGTTGAGCAAGACCACTTTGCAAACCCCGTCTATCAATTCTTGTAACCATCTAGTGCTTCTTGGCGTTGTTCCTGGCACTGGCCTCAGCTGTCAAAACCAGAGCGCGAGGGGCGTCTTCCCTAGGCATGTAGAGTTCGACGAACTGCAAGCACTCGGCAGCGTTAAACTCCTTGTTGGTGAGGAGCTCGTTGAGTTCGTTCTTGGTCTTGATTTGGAAGGTCTTGCAAGTCTTCTCGCCGCCGAAAACGCTGACGAGATCCTTGTACTTCCAGTTGTTAATGTCGTTGTAGACAGCATCCATGCCATGAATGAATCGCTCAATAGTGAAACCATCGTTGCAGATGACGAAACTGAGACAAAGTTAGTCTGGGCACCGATAGTTCAGAAACGTTGATAACTTACATTGTGGGCTTGAGGCCGTGTCGGATCATGGTGCTCAGCTCCTGAGCAGTCAACTGGAAAGATCCATCACCAACAAAAAGGATTGTTCGGCCGTCCTTTCCAGCATCCTTAGCAGCTAGAGCAGCACCCTGACAAGCACCAACGGACCAGCCGATGCTGCCCCAGAGAACCTGGCTGAGTGCGGTGACATTGCGAGGGAATCGAGTGTCCCAGATGCCAAAGTTAGCGGTACCAGTCTCAGTGACAACAATGTCATTAGGGATGAGATATTCGCCGACGCGAGGCCAGAACCAGGCTTGTGTGATGGTCTCTGAGTCGTCATTGTTCTTCTCAACCTCGTTCCTGACCTCAGGGATGGAAGGAGCAGGCATAGATTTGGGGTCGACCTTGTCGATGATCTGGCGGAGGACGCCGCGCATGGCGACGCCTGGGTATGTGGAGTATCGGACCTTACAGTGAGTGCTGTGGAAATCAACCGAGTTGATTTGAGATGTGCGGTAGGAGAAACCAGCGGTGTTGAAATCACTCTTCAGAGCACCAATGGTCAGAAGTAGATCAGACTCCTCGACAATGGTCTGGGCACGAGGAGGGTGAGAGCCGTCACCGGCGAAGACACCGCCGTAGTTGGGGTGGTCCTCATTCACTGCGCCCTTACCCATGGGGGTAACAAAGACAGGGAGGTCGAGTTTGTCAACAAGCTGGTGAACCTCCTCGACAACACGGTGGCGGATAGCGCAAGAGTCGACGAGGATCACAGGGCGCTTGGCGGCGTACATGGCCTTGAGGATCTCATCAACAACAAAGTCCTCGTTGCCAGGATCGTTCTTTGGCTCAGACAAGTCAATAGGAGTATCGAGGCGGGCACCCTCAACCTTCTCCTGGACCATATCGGTAGGAACCATAATGTAAACAGGGCGAGAGCGGAGCCAGCAGGTGCGGAGAGCAGTGTCGATCTGCTCGGCAATCTCAGAGGGCTTGTTGAGCTTGGCGACGTTGCAGGAGATTTGAGAGCTCATGTTGGCAAAGACGTCGAAGTCACCGTTGCCGAGAGTGTGGTGGAGAAGCATTTGGTCACGCTGAGAGATGGTAGAGGGGCATCCAACAATGTGGACAACGGGAATGTGCTCAGAGTAAGATCCAGCAACACCGTTGATGGCAGAGAGCTCGCCAACACCGAAGGTGGTGATGAGAGCAGCCATCTTGGTAACACGGGCGTAACCATCGGCAGCGTAGGCTGAAAGTTGTTGTTAGTAAATGGTATCATGATGAAGCTCTTCGGATGAAGTGGAGTCATGATGAAACTCACCAGCATTGAGCTCATTAACACTGCCGACCCACTTGAGGTTGCATTGAGGAAGATAGTCGAGGGCGACGAGGTTGTAATCGCCTGGAACACCGTGAACAGATCGAACGCCGACCTCGTAGAGTCGCTTGAAGAGGTACTCAGCCACGTCAACGGGCTTTTGGAGGCTGCTGTTGCTCATGATTGCGGTTTGGTCGGTATGTGTTGGAATGCTATAGGTAAGATAAGGTTGGTCAGGAGGGGTAAGAGGTGAGAGAAGCTTGAAGCTTATTTATAGGTTGAATGCGGAGGAGATGCAAGTTGAGATGTCTAGGCTGGAAGTAACCAAGACAACCGAAAAGAGGAATGGAAATGGTTGGTTGATAATTGATTGAGTGATCGATGGAATGATGAGGAAGGAAGAAAAGACATAATAGAGGAGGGGAAAGGAAGGTGTTTATACCTTCCGTTGACGACACCACAGACAGTACATATCAAGGAAGGTAGGCAGGTAGTTGAAACTTCCAATAGTGGAGGCGCGTACAGTACGGTGCAGCAGTCAGCACTTCACCAATGAGGGATCCTTGCGCATTCCCTCTCTACTCCGAACCTCGAATGGGTTGATCTGATCTGATCTGATCAATTGTCCAAAAATAAGACCATACTGTATGCACATAGGTAGCCCAGACCTGGACCCAGAGTATAATCGGACCTGTCAAGGACACAAGGCGGACATAACGCAAGGAGATCAATCGAGTTGCCATTGATCATGACTCTTGGGTTAAAATCACGATATTTTGTCGCTCGCGTCCGTAGCCAAGCGGCCGAAACCGCGATACCAACAACCTGCAGTACCTACCAAGGTAAATATTGGATTGGATGGGCTTTCGGTTGGAAAATAAAGTGGTGAGCATATTACAGCCCGTGAATGGGTGTGATGAGTGGTGATGTAATGTCCTGTCAGCGCCAAGACGGGAAGTTAGGCGGCTCTTCCACTAACGACCCGTACGGTTAATATATGCAGTAGCTCTCTATCTCTCCCGTGTCTTCCTTACTGTGACTACTAATTCACTGTCGAATCCACGGTGAAGTACGACAAGCATGGAAAGAAAATCATATGATGCCATGTGCCTTGACACGGGCCCTCTCAATCGGGCAGACTTGAAAGGTGGACGGGTCTGAAAACGTCTAGAAACACCTCTTAGGCTGTATGCTGTCAATGCTACAGAACGAGTGGATCTCTTCCAGAGGAATCGCATGCTTCTTCAGCAGGGGGTGGATTTACGGGACCATGCCGCCAAGCACGATCAAAAAAGAAAGAAAGACTAATTAATACCAAGTACCAGAAACGGATACCTATCAATAACAACATAGTTGCAGTGATTAGTCCACTGACCACCGATATCACATACTAGACTACCTAAATCCATATTTTCTTGACTCGATTGTTGAAAACAATTCAGACAGCAAGTCCCTCACTGACCGGGTAGTCCGGAGCTGTGCGGCCGAGTGCTGGCCGGGACCATGCCGTAAAGATCACCGCTTGGAATGGACAATGGTGTCGTCACAGTAAACTACGGCAATTGCTAACAGATACAGGTCTACTGCGTATCAGATTCGGGGACCACGTATTCTTATCATTTTTAACATGGGCAACGGTGGTGGATGTCCATTAATCGACAATCTTGTATATACCTGTACTGGGGATTAACAAGTACGATTCTGTACTGCACCATACCTATCTATCGGACAACCTGACCATTCCGGTAGGGAGCAGCAACGCATTGCACTGCATCTTGCATACTTGCATACGACCGTTACGTCCATGATTGTCAGTGACGACGTGCGTGTTTACAGCCATGCCGAGGCAAGAGATGACTACCCATGCATTACACCGAGAAAAATGTCTCAATTAAATACCATTCAGTTCATTCATAAGTCAATACCCGGTATCCCAATTGACCAAACAATGACATATAACCATGAAATGCAATGATGATTAACCAGAAATGACTCACTACAGGCATTTTGTGTCCGTAAAAGGCCCTTCTTTCAAGCTCATGCCGAACTATAACATACTATCGACATCCGATTCACAAAGACAAGCCTCTTCTTTCCTCTCCTTTCCGCTCCTTGCCGTCGAAATACTTATGAACGTTAAACCGATATCATGTTACAATTTGTGGGACCATAACAACTATTTTTTGTCGTCTAACTACGACTAGGGAGCGTGGATTCAGAGGGGCAATGAATGACATGTGTGGTCTGACATTGAAGGGTAAGGTAACCTGAGATTTGGAAATCCATTCATACACCACCTTGGCCCTAGCCTTGCCTTACAGTGCCGTATTGAGACAGCTTTATCTTTATTTCTTTTTTGCCAAAATAGCGGCCCGGTAGTTGTGTTGTACGGCGTTGTCATGAATGTCAGATCATTCTTATCGCGTCTAAAGGGAGCTCTCCGAAAACAACAGGGATGGTCGGGTCGAGACAGCACGATGCAAGGGTACCGACTGACGAGATCCGATCCCTGAGAATATCTCACTCTGTTTGGTTCCTGAGTTTGACTACTTTCATCACAGTGGCTTATCCTAGGTTTCCGATGGACCGTGACCTTTTCCATATTCACAGAGCCTTAACTGGTGGCGAAGACCATTGAGAGCCGTATGGAGTGATAATGTCCCTAGCGTTCAATATAGGGCGATATTAATAACTTGCAATCTTCGTTTCGTTCTAGATTGTAAATATACAACTGACCGTCAGTTAGACTAGACTATCCTTAGATGAGATTCTATGCATGCGGTTCTATCTTCGGCCCCTACCCATACTATACTGTACATCTTATTCCCCCTTTTGAACCATATAGAAACTGTTTGGCGACGCTGAAACCACTCCACCGTCCTTGCTTTGTATCTACAGCAGATGTCGTTGTCATTCATCGGTCCGGCACTGGCCACCCACCACGTGTATCCACATAACGTCTAACAGTCCATCATGCCATTCCGCAATCGTACACCGCACACCGAAGGCCCTTGCTCTTTGAAACCATAATGAGTCGATATGCGCGCTAAGCTTCCGGCCCGACCGTCGATACAGCAGCCAGCCTTAACCTCAGCTCGGCTCGCTCAGGCCAGAACAGCAATGGCTTAGTCGCATCGACCATCCTTCCAACCTGTCCGCCACCGCTCCTCCCACTTAGAACAGTCAAACTCAGGCTTGCCCAACTTACGGTTGACATCGTTGTGAGCGCCGCACAGCCACTTGCCAAACTCATCCCGGCTGTTCGCCTGTGGCGCTTCACGCTTGAGGTAGCCCTGGAAGTCCTCGGCACATACCCAGCATGGATATAGCTTAGAGAATAGACCAACGAAGCTCAAAAGATCAGTCTTTTGACCAGTAGATGGCTTCTCTGGGTACTGCGCTGCAATAGAGTGAAGAAGTGTCCATGTACTTCGGCCCAGCACCTCAACATCTGGAGGGCATTCGGCTGGAGGACGCTGGGTCTTTGCTGCTGTATCCTGTTTGAGTGTGCTCTTTGTTTGAGAAGCCCATGCAGCGAAGGAAGTGCAGTTTCGGCATCTAAACAAGGGTCAGTTGAACGAGGCTCCATTTACAGGGCGTCCATTGTGATGTAACTTACGGCTTGCCATCAGGGCCCAGTACTACACCCTTTGGGATCTTTTTGGGTGGCTCGGCAGCGCCTCCTGCGGATATCGACGCAGGGGCAGTAGCCTGCTGTTGGTCGTTGGAATCACTCGACATTGAATGGCGCTACTCAGTGACAGATACGAATGGATGGATGTATGTCTCTGTGTTTGGGAGTGGCAGCCGAAAGAATTAGGGTAGCCCAAGTAATAAGGCAGGAACCAATTCGGCGCTTCCAAGGAAATAGCAACAAATAATCGACAGGTCAACGTCAACAAATAAATGCCGTGGTAGGCAGGAACCGAGAAACTCTCAACAATTTGACTTGGGAAACTGATTCTTTTGCAATTCTCGTGGCGTGACGTCGATTTGTCAGCCCAGTCTGGACAAAAAAGAAGCTAAAGTACAGCGTTCCCTGGACATTCTAACTTCCACTCGCTACTAGAAAGTGTCTTATCGATAAGCACTGCCAGTGTCTTTCCTAGAAACTTCCAGGCGCAGGCTAGTAGTTGGGTAGCAGAAAAAATGGCCTCTAAGCTTTGGGATTAAACGAACTGAAGCTATACTCGTTGGCTAAATAGCATAAACTCATACTAATTTTGTCGTCTGCACCTCGAGCGGCCAACTTTCTGATACCCTTGAGGGCAGGGCAGGATATTTTACCTGCATAGGTATGCCGAAGCAACGCCACCTTCCGGGTGAATATGGGGCACGCAGCCCACTTTCGTCAATCACCTATCTTATTAGTTTTCTTATTATCGCGTCGATGTTATCCAAACCTCCAACAGTCACATCACCACATATTTCCGGGTTTTCCAAGTAGTTATGCTGCCGAGAAACTTCGGAACTGCGCAGGGACTAATAATTTTCAATTTTACCCATAGTCTGGTAAAATCCTCATTCAATTCATAGGTTTCTAGTTTCGATTTCGATGATGACCATGAACGACTAGGCACAACCGTACCATTTATAACCGACTTAAAGTACTGTTTGATGTCGGCACAGCGTCATGTATATATAACAACGAAGGATTGAACACCAACTTGGACAAAGATGAGTATCGTCGAAGATATTGAAAGTGTTTTCTATGCATTAAAATAAAATAACTCGGAAACCATCACCCACAATGACCAGCAGCGAAAGTATATCTAAGAAACGTGGCTCAGTACCAGATGGATGAGCTCGAACGGTCATTGACGTCTTCTGGTTCTTCCCTAGTATGACTGAGATAGCTTTCGCAGCTCTTTGGGCTTCAATCGATCGGTCAGAACTCTTCACCCAAATGTTTTTGGCCACAGGAGATCCTCACGCCTGTCCAGAGGACGATTCATGTCATATCTACTCAAATTATGACATAGCATCGCGATGGCTCGAAGGGGCTTGAAGCTAAGTCGTACGGCAATCCGCCAGCGAATGGCATGCATGATACGTCCAGGCTGACTCTCCTCGCTCATGCGGTGCCGATACTTGAGAATGACCAGAACGGCCTTGATGTATGACTCGTGGCACCTGATGCTATGTTCTTCGGTCGAACCATTGGCGAAGCTGTGGTGATGGAGAAGGTAGGTGGCCCTTTGGATAATTATGACTGGCAATCTCCGAATTAGCATGGAGGAATGGCTGTCGATGATTTACTTCCCAAGAGACTTGGATTCAGTCAAGCAGGCAAGACATCGATAACTCCTTGCATCTTGACTTCGAGGCCAGCAATGACAGAAATTGACGGAAGTCCTGCCTCGGTAATGTCGTATATCTCTGCTGCTGCGTTGATCACCCTATGCCTCTAAATATGGAAGCTCAGCATATGAGACTCTGAGAACGATCTTCTGGGGGGAAGATTATCGTGTTCTACTTTAATGTTGTCATTTGTCGAGCAAGATGGTTGACGTGTACCGCAGTGGGAGTTTTTGGTAATGCGCGGCAGTCCGACTTGCTGGTGAAGTCTACACTATACAGAACGTCCAAGTCCGTCGTCGAAACTCAACTGGTAAAGGTCTGGTGTTTGGACGTTGTGATGACTCGGGATGTATGCTCATGCGCATAGCTGGCTTGGTGATACCCATGAGAGACCAGTTTCCAATGCGTATACCCATATTGACGTGTTGGTCGATAGCAAAGTATGGCATCAGTGTCTCGACAGCATGCCCGTTAGCATGCAGATACTCTCTAGCAACCAAGCCGTGCATAGTAAGCGTTGTCTGTAATGTTGCTTGGACGGTTCATAAAGTCAACTCGGCCTTTCTAATGGATACAGATATTCTCGGTGACTGATCCGTTCAACGACGGGTAACGCTTCCCAGTAGAATGAACTCTGGTATTGGTGGTAGATGCATGAGTCGACCATCAAAGGGCCGAGATATTTTGCCATGACCTCGAAGGTCCCATCAGTGCATATGAGCGACAGTATCTACTATTAAATCTTGAAAATTCATAAGAAACTCTCGTAATACGTAGTCGGGATTGGTTAATTGCGTCACAATACGGATTTATCTACCCAAAATGCGGCCTCGAAGCCAGTGCAGTATTCGCTACGAAGCAGAACTCATCAACTTCACATCCGATAATGAAAGTAAAATATTAGCCAAGTAAGTCAAACGATTCGACCTTAATCTCAACTTGTTAACAAAGAGAGACCAAGGATGAAGGATAGGTAGGTAAGTATTGGTTAATGTGGAGTCAAAGTCGGGTCCAGCAGCTGACGGTCGTAGTGTAAGTTTATTGGCCAATTGCCAATATCTATGAAAGCAACTCTCGAAATGTTGGAGGATGTGTATAACAAGGATTCGGTGGTGCAAGATCCTGCCCTTCTTTCTGAACCTGAACATCTGAGACAATTTCATCTTAAGAACGATAGCGCTGGGGTTTGTTGAAATAAGATCCTCTATTTGCTACCAAACCCTCGACTCCGACCATTAACACTGGATCTGCTTCTATTATATCGACACTTGGTTGCTGATTCCCTCTATATCAGTGTATTCCTTGTGGCTTTCTTGCGCTCCCACGCCGTCTCCGCGTAAGCTGGGGCAGCACCATCATATCAACTGAAATTCCCGCCATTACACATGATTTCCGTGCGATCAAGGACATTGGTCAGCGTAGCACAACCTTTTCACTTACCAACTATGCCTTTCTGTCAGTGTTTCGCAAAGCATACACCTTATTGGATATCAAAACCACCTTTGTTACTTCTGTCGCGTTCTTCGGAATCGATTCGGCTCTTCGTGATGCTGGTCTGAACTCAATCGCTCTCATTATCGTAGAGCCTGTGTAGGTTTCGGTGTTGTAAACAATCTATTCTCGTTAGATATTTTCCCGATACATCAAAGACCAAGCTTTGACGTACATTATCATAACTCATCATTCGTGTGCCGTGGGGTATTGTTGGCGCTCGATCTGTTCCTGAGCTGCAAGACCTGCAACAGCCTGTGCAACAGCTTCCAAAGGCGTTCCGGCCGCGGAATTGCTGGGCGCTGGTTCGGGCGGAGCAGAAACAATCGGGGCAGGAGCTGGGGCTGTAGCCGAAGGGGGAGCTGGGGCCGGTGCTGACGGTTGTTGTGCAGGTTGAGCAATATCAACGTTGTGAGGAGGAGGTGGGTATTCGCCTGTCACATCAAATAACCGCGATTGTAGGTGAACGATGTACTCTCTCAGCGCATGGTTATCTGACTGGAGCGATTTGAAAGATTGCTCCATGTCCATGTATTCGCGAACTTGCTGCTCGAGTTTCTTGATATAACCCTCTTTGCGTTGTCGGAATGCTCTCTATTGATGAATTGTTGGTCAAATAGCTCAACAAGCAGCAAAGTGATCTTGCTAAGCAACAAGCCAGTATTGGTAACTTACCTGAGCAGCTCTGTTTTGCGCTGCACGTTTTGACTGAGATAGTTCACGCTTGGCCTTGCTGCGACCGTCACCATGGTCGTCCGGCGACATGTGAGGCGGGGGCACGGAGGTAATTGGAGCAGTGGATGGGCCAGCAGAGGCGCCTGGGCTATGCCCGGATGGAGGAACGATAGGCATCATGGTTGCGGTGGGTGCGTTGTTGGCTCGGGCGCGAAGGTCAGGGTGAATATGAGCTTCAACCTCGCCTTTTGCGGCTATAGCTCGGGGTTGATCTTGAGGATTGTGCGAGTGATCGAAGCCATTCGACGGCCGCGCAGGAGCCGGCTGAAGGGGTTGATGCCGAGTATCACGAGGAGCAGGAGAAGCCGTCGAGGGCGATGCTGTCGCGTCGTGGCTCTTGAGGAGCTCGAGCTGTGCGCGCAAATGCTGCTCTATTTAGAGGGGTTGGTTTTAGCCAATGCGCTCAGGAGCTACGTCAATGGTAATTGAAGTAGACGCGAAGCCGAAATAGCCGGGAACGGGTATCGTGTTCAAGTGACGAGGAGAAGGAGCTCTAAGTGTATTGTATATCGGGTTGCGCGAAAACGCGACAAGGATGCTATTCAGATGGTTGAGAGATACAAGAGAGCACTATGAGTGTCGCAATAGATCAAGGCCAATGAGAGGCGCAGTGCAGTGTAAAGAATAGATAGAGTTCTAGCTTCAGAACAAGACACACTCAAATAAAGAAACAGACGAGACACAACAAGAAAGGAAAGAGAGAGTAAAAGAGTTGTCTTAACTAACCTTGATTATTGGCGCCGCTTGCTGAGGAGTTCTGCATGCTTGAGCTCTGGGGGAGGAGAGTCTGACTCAGCATCCGAGTAGTGGTGACCCAGGGCGATGATTATTACTGCGACGAGGGGGACCTGACGCTGACTGACAAAGAGACGAGTGAGGAGAGAGGCTGGTGGAAGAGGAATGGATTATGTAACCTGGATCCGTGGACCTTTTGAATGAGCGTAAGTGGTGACCCAAGTCGAAAAATGGCGTGGCTGGGTCGGACGCTTCTGCTCTCCGCTTTGTTTGACAGACTAGGCTAACCTGAGCTTAGATGGGCTTATGTGGTTTGGTACGGTTATCGCTCGCTTGTCGCTTGCTCGCTTCTGCAATTCGAAGGCGAATAGTTGTTGTTATTACTGTAGGCACGTACGGAACTCGAGGCCGTCTGTGGTTCTGACAGGTTCGAGTAAAAAAAAAGCCTGAAATGCTCACAACGACTGGTGCAGGAAGTCCAAAACACGCGCGAACTTCTCTGTGTTGGGGTCAGATGTTAAGTAAACTGTCTCAGCCGTTATGCAATCTTGGTGAAGCCTCAATTCGAGTAACAAAGACGCGTCAACTGAGGCCAATGTTGTTTTGGTGAGAATCGTTCAAATTTCTGGCAGTCTCCTCATCGAAAGTGAGAACGATCCCTTCTTTCTATCTCTCTTCTTGTTCCCGACACCAGCCGGTCTGATACTTGACGCGATAGGAATAAACGATGGGTTCGAATTAGAAGATTGGATGGATTTGCTGACTGATGCAGGAAGGGAACGTTGTTGCAGTAGGGAAAATATTTGTCAGCGAGCAACAGACAAGAAGCAGGGAGCTAGGACCACCCACCTGCACTTTCCCTTCCTTATGTGCAGAGCCCCACTTTCAAGACAATTGTCCAGGACGCATTTATTGAGTCTTCAGAGGGTTTCGATCTGGCTTTCAGCTTGTAAAAGACATTAATACGAACTTAAATCACGTAATAATACTACGCATGGTAGTGTTAACATCGACCATGCTGCAGGCGCCAAAGTCTCAAAATCTCAGCTCCTGATTGGCAAGAAGTGACGCAGACACATATTCACATCTACTCATTATTGCATCTCCTTTATATTAGGACGGTCAATCCTGTTATGCCAACTGTATCCGCTCACTTTCTATGTTCTCATTGAGAATGGGACTTTAGCTGACTGATTTGTCAAGATCGCCGAATCTGCACGCTTTATTTGGGATGTCTATACTGTATATGCCTACCTCCTATCTTACCACATTCACTGTCCACACGAAATACCTCCAATTACACGTCGATGATTCCGCGTTGCTAAGAAGACAGTTTTTCCGAGTTACTCCTCTCGCTTTCCGTACATCTGTCCAATAAATTCGAAGCCTCTTCCGAGGTTTCCGGCCCCCAATAATGTCCATGAGATGTAAGCTGGAATGATGTACAGCTTGAGAAAAGCCAAAGCAAGGAACTCATACCTGCTAACTGACTTCCGGGCAAAGACTACGGACGTGATGGCCATTGCTAGGCAATTTACCCGTTATAGGCATTATTATATCCAGTGAGGGTGTGCAGTAGCTCTCTTATACCTAGGTACTGAGGTAACACCATTGTATTGGGTACTCACTCTGCAACTTGTCTCGTTTTTGATCTTGTGCGGGTTTTGACTAATACAGTTCTTTACACTATCTTGATTTAAATACTAGTACTTCTTACCAACAACAGCAGTAAAGTGCTACATACAACCAACTCGTCAGAATTGTGATTCGTGACCTGGTTACAACCTGATCATGACCCAGAGTCATAGCAGAGGTTACCGAGACACTGGAATGAGAAGACTAGTAAAGCTACAAGTCCTCGATTTTCTTTCTCTTACTCGAGAACTATTAGAATGCAATAATATTCTGTAATTCATGTTGACGAAATCAGTAGGGGATGTGTTAGTGGGTACACATCAATCCACCAATAAAAGAGTGTGCGAAAAGTACTATCAATCTTGCGTCTCACTCCATTTTCGCCTCTCATTGTCCAATTCTTTCAGCCTCATCAACCAACCCGCTATCATTGGCAACTTCAACTCGTTTCCTCCTACAATGCGCCCTTTCCAGTCCTCTGCCCGTCTTCCATCACTATTCCGCTTTACATCGTCAATGGCCCAGCCTCGATTTTCGGCTGGTACTGACACCGCGAGTGCAACACCTGCGCTGAATGCACTGCTCACTTCTGAGGGTGGGCGATGGACATTGGCTAAAGACGGTACCGCCTTAGAGAGGCTGTTCAAGTTTAAGACTTTTGGAAAGACATGGGTGAGTATAGTGAGCTGTCAATCCCAACCATGTGCCCTGTTGGGGTTATGCGGCAGTGAAGGTGTAGACAAAAGGCACGGGCTACCAGCTAATTCATCACAGGATTTCATGACAGGAGTTTCCCTTCAATGTAAAATCAAGAACCACCATCCTGAATGGTCTAATGTGGGTCCGTTCCTGTACTTCGGCAGTTACAGCTAACTCACCACAGGAATCAAGGTTTACAACACCACTTTCATCCGCTGGACAACGCATAACCCAGCTGGTCTTTCGGACAAAGACATTACCATGGCTACGCAATGCGACGCTCTCGCGGCACAACTAGGCGAGCTACCTCCGGAGCCGGAAATATCTACGGCTGAGGTGGGAGACCAAAGCTGTGCGATTCGTGGCTTGGCGGACCAAGCTGCTGGAGCAGCGGGAGACTGCTGTACGCCCAAGAGCAAATGATAAGCAAGGCGTTGGAGGCCGGTATCTCATGTTGTGGAACTGCTTCACCAAAGACGAAGACGATACTATGCAGCTGCGAAAAGTATTGAGCTAGTTGATCAACTCTGCTTGTGTTCATGACAAGACTTCCAGGTCCTACACGGGCTATCACTTTTCATAAAAGGTATCATGACAGGCTTTGTGGATTCGCGGTAACAGCTAGACAACGAACGATGTTGATTATTAAATATGTCTAAAAGCCTCTCCTGGGCAATGTTTTGTATATACAAGCGTAAAAAGTCGTTCTTAGTTAGCATCCCAAACGCCATGCGAATGCTCAAGTCGCGAGTGTAGCGATGCAGATGATTATGTCCGCTGAGCGACCGTCTAAGTCTCAATCATGATCAACAGTCTTCTCTTTTGTTTATGGTCGTAAAATCCTGAGCTGCCCAGAATCGATTCACCGCAATCGATCACTTGTCTTCGTGCCAGATTTTCTTCGTGGCAGTCTATTGCTGCTTCTGGGCCTTAATGGCAGCGAGCTTCTTCTCGCGGCGGCGCTTGTGAGCCTCAGCACCGGCCTCGGTGTCCAGGCAGTAGTCCCACCAGGTGAAGCTGGAGGCGTAGTTGCCGATGAACTTCTCGTGGTGAAGATCGTGGTGATGGGCACCAGCCCAGACGGGGAGGATGTGGCGCAGACTCCAGGGGAAGTCGTAGCCGCTGTGAGAGTCGATAGCCTGGAAAAGACGGAGGACGATCCAGGTGTACATGGTGAAGAGGTGGAGCTCGCCAGTAATAGCAAGGAGGACAATGGGGCATCCAACGACACCAATTCCGAGGAGAGCAGTTTCGATAGGCGAAGCATACTCAGCGGCGAGACCGAAAGGAGCGGAGTAGGTGTGGTGCATCTTGTGGATGGCCTTGTAGAGGGGACCGTAGTGCAGAGCACGGTGGAACCAATAGTGCCAAGCATCTTCCATTACGAAGCAGAGGGCGATTTGGAGAGCCATCTTCCATACGGGAGGGAAAGGCACACCGTAGTCCATGCTCAAGTATGTAGCGATGGGGTGGAAGAACCAGATCTGAGGGAGTTCGGCGGTGAAGTGGCTGATGAGAACAATGGCGGCGCAGTCCCATTGCTCCTTGAGGGTGGGAACCTTTTGCTTCTGGATTCGGAATTGCTGGAAGTAGGGGATGTAGTCCATCAACATGAAGGGAATGCAGCGACCGAAGTAGACAACCTCGTGGAGGACAAAACTCATGATACCGGTCGCGAGAGTGTCGTTCTGCATCCAAAGGTACCAAGCCTGAATCGAGTGTTAGTATTGTTGTTTGTCGGTTTCGCGATGTGAGGGTCAGGTGAACGTACGGCCCACAGTTTCTCGGCCATGTTGAGCTGGACATTGTACTTGGAAACCTCCTCAAGGACGACAAAGTAGTCCTTGGTTTGGTTGAAGGACGCGAAAGAGGTCGCGTTTCTGTACAGAATAGGGTTAGAAAAGTGTTGCTGAGGCATTGGCGCAATCTGCGTCTAGATATCAGGGATACTCACAGCGCATCCATGGTGAACGTGGTATACTTATTACAAAAGTAAGGTAGGGAAGGAATCTCAGGTAGAGAAGAAAGACACCAACTGACACCAGGTCAAGTCCAGAGTCGTCGAGGAAGGCGGCTCTACTTATAAAAGGGAAGGGTCGACAATGGTGATGGTAGTGGTGAAAAAGGAGACAGACGGTGGCTGTTGGGGAGGTTTTATCATTTCCTCGATCGCCCGGCCCAAAGAATCTCATAGGGGGTCCCCATTGAAAATGGTGGGCAGCGGGCCTTGTCTTAGTTTGCTTGGCCACACGCTGGGCGTCCGTTCACTATCTAGGTACTAAGGTACCTACCTACTCAACTTTAGAGGACGGAGCTTAGTTGCAGGGCAAAGCAGGAAAAACAAAAGCAAGCACACGCAGCTCTTGCGCCGTTTCGCATTGTGTCGGTACGTATCGCTGCCAAAATTGCACCTTAGATTCGCCATCACACACGTAGTATCTAGACGAATCAGGGACCTGAATCTCCAAACCCTGTGCTAGTCAGCCAACCATATTAGAGGACCCCTGAGCTTTCTCAGGCCCGTGCATTCGGCAGCCTCGATAGCAGATGGAATTTAGAAATGGTTCCAGAATGAGGCCACAACCAGATTGTCTTTCCGGCATCCGGGCCCAGTTAACCAGTCAAAGTGAAGACTTATTGATTGAAGGTCGTCACCGCTATGAAGGAATCGTATGTGTATCTTCGACATCAAATTTACGGAGATGTCACGGGAATTTTTAAGGAATGTAATCAGATCATCTGGAGGTCCCTGTAGCTGTTATTCACCTTTTTCTCCCTTTCATAGACAAGGGTCCGTCCAACTGGCTGTCCGCAACTTTGTACCTGTCATTGAGGGCGGTGAAGATCTTAATCAGGCATGATGCACTTGCCACTACAGAGGCTGATTGGTGCATGCGCAGTCTTTCACTAATGTTAAACTGATACGGAAGTGTCATCGAGAACTATAAGTGAAAAATACACATAGCGAGTGTGTGTATTCCTGTCTCATTTCTGCATCATCCTTGCAATAGGCCTGTCCATATATTCATTACAACAAGTAATCTTTACACTCAATGCGTCCGGTATGGATCAATTGGCAGTACATTGGCACAGGGGGTCTCAGACTATTTAACCGTTCGGTGGAAAGGTCCCTGAAAGCTTCGAATAGCACTTCGGAAAAAGTGGTGTGTTATTGGCGAGGTTGTGAGGCGATAAAAAAATCGTTAAATAGATACCCACTGGTTGGATGCCGATCCAGTCAAGGGGCGAAGTATCCGATTATCAATTCCGATCTACTGGGTCGCACGACACCACCACTCCTTAACTCCAGATTTGGGGCTTTGTTCCGCGCGGCGCGGTAGTCTCTGTCTCGTTTTCGGCTCAAGCTGCGAACAGAACATTTTCCCACCTCATAGGAACGCCTCTCCCGCCCACTCTTCTTCATTCACAAAGCTCATGCGATCACCAGGCTCAATTGATTATGTGGTCTTTTTCAATTAAAGCCCTTGTATTCAATCGACCCAGATGGTACGATTCAAGACTGGCTTGTTGATCAAAAAGTACTATGATGATACTGTATTAGGATTAGTTCATGGTGGTCCCGAATATGTACCCTGACGCTTAGATGCCATCCCGAATACGACACTTCTGAACCTTCCGTCTGAAACTGTGATGGGTTACAAACGGAGAGGCCTCAAAACAGTGGTGTAGGTTAACTTGCAGCTGATATGTAGTGTAGGTTTCTAGAAGACTTGACACGAGTTGGTATTTCAAACACATGCTAGTAGCTGAGATGTCAACCAAATGTAACTATTCTCATCATGCAGTGATGCCCTAAGCTATCCGTACTACAGTAGCAAACACGCCGCCATCAATCAATCTAATTGATGCTATAGGGCTCGCATTCAATGAGGCTGTGTACCTAAGGGCTTGCACAAAATGTATTTATATAAACACGTCTGACAAAGATATAGTGGTAGCATTGTGTCCGAATTTAACTCTTTCTCATGCAACATGATACAAATCTGGCACTCGCAAGTAATTCCGTTGTTGTTTGAGAAGAAATATATTACACGTGATTGGACAGCGTCTGAGGAGTTGATGTTTGGCAGCTCAATCCGAATACGAATAAGAACAGGCAACTTGAGCACCTTAAACCATCCACACCTTCCTTCCCTCGTGAACACCACGTCATGTCGCAAGGTCATTGTGCATTGCAAAGTTCCTTCCCGTAGTGCGTAGTACAGTTGATCGATACAGAGTCATTTGATGGGAGGCAGCCTTGCTGCAATTCGATCCTAGTTCGGTCCAGCTTCTCTCTTTTGTGACAGCCAACACTTTTGCTTGATTTTAATGGAACTGACTTGATTGTGGCATCATGCTGTAGTCTGTTTCTCCACATTTGGTTCATCTCCCGCATCGCATTCGTGTTGTGTTGACCTTGCACAAGCCCTCGAGAAGCTTGCACTCACACTCTCACCCTCGCTATCAGCACGCGACCTGACGCCCAGTTCAACGGTTGCGCAGCCTCCGAGCTCCCCGTCCGTATTCCCGTGATTCGGCGCTCAACTCCCGGCCACAAATCGCCGCAATAACCGCCGCTGTCCGCCACTCATCCGGGGTTCTCTGCCGAGCTCTCCACCGACTTTCTGGAGCTCCCGCACCCGTCTCATCTTGCCAACCCCGGCACAGGGTTGCTATCCTTACAAGCCCGTGCTCTTGCTGACTGATGTGGTGTTCTCACCCTTGGCTTCATAGCTATCAGATCTAACCAAGCTCAGCATTTGGTCCTGCCATGACGCTTGTCTCCGAGTTCGTCTGCCCACCCTTGACTTCTGCCTCGTCATCTTGTCATTAAACACTCGCTATCTTTGCCCTCATCTATCTGATCTAAGCCCAACAAGCCACTGACCGTGCCCACAGCCAAGTACGGCGGCTTGACGCCTACCTGGACCGTCTACCAGTTCTATCTGAGGTGACGTCTGAAGATGAACACTCAGAGACCGGAGAACACGGGTTTGCTGCAACTAATGCTTTCTCAACTCCGCGTCTTGATCACTTGCTTCGTACCATCCAGTCTCTGAGCACTACTTCATCTTCGCAACCTCTTCTACCGGCTTGGCGTATTAAAGACCTTCTTATCTCATCTGACATCCCTGCCCCTACAAGCCTTTCAGTAAACGAAACTCAATCTGATGGTGCCAAGAGTCCTTATGAGAATGAGCTCGAATGGCTTCTCGTGAGCAAAGCCACCATTCAACTCCACGGTGTTGTTCTCAACACCCTTTTGGATCAAATTGTCCCTCTCAATGAAGATGTTTGGTACTGGGATGAGGTGCTAGGCTCTTATTCTTACAGCAGTCTCTATGCTGTCCAGACTTCTCCTTTGAGAGTCTGGGCTTGGTCCCAGGAAGTCTGCTCTGTTACCAAATTACGCATCCAGGCAGGTTCTCTTCACCATGCTCCAGGTGAACTCGTCGACTCTACAACTTCAAGCCTATCACAACAATGGTCCCAGTTTTACGGCATCGTGCAAGACAGTGTTCGGGAACGGTCTATTGCCAACATTCAACGCAGGGTCTTGTCGCCTGTCGCTTTGTCTCGCTCCGAGGCTCGACGCAAACAGGCACAGCTTAAGAAACTGCGTGAGATCACGGCAAGCGGCCTCGGTGTATTGATGGATGAAGGTCTCCAATTTGGTCTTGACGACGATAAGGCTGATCTTCAAGACCACCACGACCTTAAGGGTGTTGTCGAACGCAGTGTTGCGCTCATTGATATGGTCCTGAAAGAAGTGTCCACTCTCGATGTTAATATCAGCGACTTCGAGGACAAGGTCTTTGCTGGCGTTGAAGAGGATCCTGAGCTCTCTGTTCACATTGAGGGCGGTAGCACTGCCGATCGACCAGCGATTCTAGCTCGGCGACTACTCAGCATCATCGACAAGTCTCTTCCTGAACACCTCAGTGCTATGCGTGCCCTGGCAAAGGAAAACGGTCGGCCTGGCGCCTTTGTTCGCTACTGGCTTCCTGCGACTATTGGTCTTCTCTCCTCGACAACTGTCCTGCGCATCTTGGTTAATCGAAAGGCTGATATTATTGAATGGTTTATTGGATTCGGCGAGACTATTCACGACTTCTGGTTCAACTGGGTTATCGAACCGACTTCCAAGATCATCTCGACCATTCGACACGACA
This sequence comes from Fusarium sporotrichioides, assembly GCA_019054645.1. Taxonomy (NCBI): domain Eukaryota; kingdom Fungi; phylum Ascomycota; class Sordariomycetes; order Hypocreales; family Nectriaceae; genus Fusarium; species Fusarium sporotrichioides. Next base: position 5,270,769 of record JAHKNS010000003.1, read on the forward strand.
AGACTAGCGAGATTGCAATTATGAGCAGGGACAGCCTCAAGGCCGATCGCGAGAGCCTTGAGCGTATGGTAGTTGACTTTGCTCTTGATAAGCCACACTTCGCTACGGAAACCGGAAGCACTCTAACTGATATCCAAGTCGATGATATCCGTCACAAGGTGGCAGAAGGTGACGTCACCCCTGTCTTGCGAGCATTCGAGAAGGATCTGCGACGGCCTTTCGTGGGTACGATCCGTGGGGATCTCGTGCGATCTCTCCTTATTCAGGTCCAGAAGACAAAGGTCGACCTGGAGGTTGCCATGACTGGCATTGATTCGCTCCTCAAAAGCCAAGAGCTTGTTTTCGGCTTCGTTGGTCTTACTCCAGGTGTTCTTGTCTCGTATAGCATGTTTCAATACCTTCACGGTATCTTTGGGGGCCGATCTGGACAGCGTCAAACTCGCAAGGCTGGCCAAGCCATCCGTGTTCTTCGCAACGTCGACCGTATTCTATCCGAGGCCCGACCTACAGAGACTAACCTTCTCTCGTATAAGGATCACGGTCTCTTGCTCGCCGAAGTACATATTCTAAGAAACCTTGTCGATAAGCTCATGCCTCGGGAGATTGGGAGGGAGTTCCTTGAGGACCTGGACGATCTTTCCAACATGAAGGGGATTCAGCTGCAGACCAGGTCGTTGGAGCGTATTCGATGGGCTTATGCAAGATGGCTCCATTAAGAAGTCGGTATCTGGTTACTTGTTATGAGTCTGACGATGTCTTATGTATACCAGCTTTTGTTAGGCAGGTAGAAACAGTACCATTGTACTCCATACACATAGCTAGATTGCATAGACGACTGATGGGTAGAAAAACAATTCCATGTTTCAACTTGAGCTTTCGCAGTCTCTGCACTGCGCCATGCTTGTGTCTACCAGCTGGGTAGTAGAAAAGCTGGCCTCCAAGCTTTAGGGCAATAAGATAAATAATTTGAGAAGTCCGATCTGAGTAGCATAACCTGACCTGCTACTTTCGTCTCTTATGTTTCCTATGGATAGTCTTTCTGATATCCTGAGAATCAGGCACCTGCCGTGTTGTGATACCATTTGATTAACTCGAGCACAATGAAAGACAACGTTCTAATTCCATAAAACAACAATTTGTATCCATCATTCCACGGCTGGAGGGTGATATTTATTACTCCGCGTGTATACGCTGGGTTTTCTGATGCCCTTTCCGCAGCCTGTAACTTTGGGTATATACACTACCACAAACTCCCTGGCCTATGTGTCCGAAACTAATACCAGTTACCTAGCCCAATAGCTTGGAAATATCCGCTGCGCGGGTGTTCTCGCGCTTTTTGTTCCTCGAGTTCTTCTCTTGGAACGCCTTCGTCACCAACTCTCGCTTCTCGCTCTGCACGTCAAGTACCCGCTCCTCCACTGAACCCTCCATAACGAGGCGAAAGATAGTCGTCTCACGGGTCTGTCCGAGACGGTGGACGCGGTCGATGGCTTGATCTTCAATGGCGGGCGCCCACCCTGTAGATACAATGTTAGTTGACGGGGATGTACAAGATTGAGGGAACTTACAGCTGTCAGAAAGAATGACAGTGTCGGCGGCTACGAGGTTGAGACCAACGCTGCAAACCGCAAGACTGGCGAGCATGACTCGTGTCTCGGGGTCGCTGTCGAGAGCTTCAATAGCTTTATCGCGCTTATCCGCCTTCATGCTACCGTCGATGCGTGTGTATCCCATTCCCTCAGCTTTGAGCTGCGCCTCAACAATATTGAGGAAAGATGTCCATTGAGAGAAGACAACTACCTTGGAGCCCTCCTTTCGCGTGGTAGCCTTGAGGATCTGCATCATCGCTTCCGTTTTGGAGCTCTGCGACTCAGCATCAAAATTGTCTTCATCACCAGCGTCTTCGGGTGCTGGATCAAGAAGGCTGGTCTCGTCAAGCTTGTTACGACACATTGGGCATTTGTGCTGGACTTGGATAGCACGAGTAATACAGCCCCGGCAGAATACGTGCTTGCAGGTAGTAATGACAGGGTCATTTGGGTTATCGTAGCAGATAGCGCATTCCTCCTGGCTCTCGATGTACAGGCGCAGGGCTTCTTGGAGGAGGCCGCGGTTCTTGTCGTTGAGCGGAACCACTTCATGTTCCTCAAGTAGTTTGAGAATATCGCTGACGCGCTCTTTACAAAGGGTCCAATGATTGCAGCTAGAACATTTAGTATGTCTAGATAGTGATGAACTTGTAAACTTACATTTGTCGAAGGCGAAGGAGGCGCTCCAACACATTTTGGAAGCGTCCCTTTTGACCCGCTTGGGAGCCTGCCTGCCACTGTTCGAGCTCACCTCTGGCTTCGTCCCTATTCTTCGGTCAATACTTGACACATGTCATTACCGGTCTGTAGACTCACAATAACGCGTCATACTTGCGTTTCTCGTCCTTTCGGAACGGAATTCTGTGGACATACTCCTTTTTGGCTGGCAGCTTGAGGTCCACAAATTTCATATCCTTTTTGCGACGGAGACAGAGGTCGTGCATGAGAGCCTGGAGAAGTTTTTCGCCAGTCTTATCTCCGACAGCGAGTCTGCGGGTGATTTGAGCGTTAAAAATCTCGGACTGTTCGATGCCTCCGGTGATGTGAAGGAACTTGACAAGAGAGTGTAGGTCTTTGACCGAATTGACACTAGTGGTCCAAATAAGTTTGGCTCATACCATCACGAAGAGCAGAACTTACATCGGGGTTCCTGTTAAAACCCAGCGGGACTCTGAATTAATCTCACAAGCAGCTTGAGCCACCTTTGTATTAGAGTTTCGAATAGTGTGGCCCTCATCGAGAACCACTCGACGCCACTTGATGTCTTGCGAGGTTAAGGCCCTCTTCACGCCTTGGTCACGCTCTCTGGCAAGCCTTCCATAGCTGGTAATCACAACGTCGTAACCCTGAAGCTGTTCCGCGGTTGCCTTTTCGCTGCCATGATACGTGATTATGCTAGGCTGCTTGTCTCCGCGGACATGTCGCTTGATTTGTTGGCTCCAATTGCTCATGACACTGACAGGTGCAACAATGAGAGTCGGGCCCTTGCCGCCAGTTAGGATCAAGCTGATGATCTGGAGGGTTTTGCCCAAACCCATGTCATCGGCAAGGATGCCTCCTGAGAGCAGCTTTGGTGCTGTGCTTGTTACAAAGCCAGATGCAACGTTGAAGAACTTCTTCTTGGATTGATGCAACCAGAGCTGTGCGGAGTCTTCAGAGCCTTCAGCTGGGAGTTGAGGGTTCTCCTTGGAAGTCATCCAAGCCAGTCCCTTCGACAAGTTAGTTAAGTCCGCCGATTATAGTGGAGAAGCAAACCTGTAGCTGGTATGGCAACAGCTGTGCCTTCAAGTCTTCGGGCTGGTCAGCCATTGGCATCTTCTCCAACTCATCCTCGCCAATCGCAAGTGACTTGATGGCGTCACCGCCCTTGCGCATCTCAACGGCCTCACTCTTCTGGAGCACATTATCCATAGTGATCTCTGGTTTCTGGGGAACAGCAAGTTCTGAACCGACTCCATGGGTCGAGCAGCCATTCATCAAGCCCAATGCAGCCGTCTTGCGGGCTTCAGCCTCCTTTCTACTGTTCTTGAGTTCCGTAGCCTTGACTAGCTTGTCCTTCTTGAGTGAATCCTCGATCCTGGAACGTTCCTGCGGGTCGCTAGGCCCATAGAAGAAGAGCTTAATTGGACAGTCATAGAAGGCCTTTTCGCCCGTGAGCTGGGCTTCGAGGACGACATCGCCGCGATCCTGAGTTTCTCATCAGAAAAAGGGCTGGCTAGTGTGCGTACACGGGTAGTCTGTCTTACCACATATGGGGCGATTTTCTCTACAACTTTGCGCGGCAGATGGCCGATTTGATCACCAACAACGTTGTCCACCCGAATAGCATTTCGGTCGTACTGCAGCAGGTTAGATGTGGTCAGTCAGGCTATTTCGCTTAGACAGGAGGCGATGAGGCCACTTGGAGTAACACAAACCGAGTTGTTGGGTTCTCGTCTACAGAGAACAGCTTCTGTATACTTGTCAGTATTTTGATGGGCAGACGAAAGAGGAAGGCATACCTCCTGGTGACGCGTATCCCGCGTAATATCTTACGCCGACGATCTTCCCAGCTGTATGATATTAGGGTACTTGTGTGGTGATGTGTGATGCATATGGCGTACAAAATGTCCCATAGAGTTCAAGGGGAGGGCCTTCATCATCTTGAGTCAGGTCAAGATAATCGGGTTCAGCTGTAGATGATGGAGCATTTTGTGATGAAGAGCCACCTCCGTAGACACTAGTTCCACCTTGTCCAGGGCGGTTTTGGCTTTCGCGTTGGTGTTGGCCGGATGGACCGTTTAGAGCGGGCCGTTTTTGACGCGTCTCACTTTCATCGTCACTTGTAAGATCGATGAACTCATGCGCGCGTTTGGCTGATCTCGGCATTTTGGCAAGTTTACGAGTATAGCGAAATACTGGAAGAGAAAGGAAAGAAGAACTCGTTTCTCTTTCTTCTTTTGCTAGGTACCCAAGGTAGGTAGTTTGAAGAAAGTGGAGCTCTTCTCTTTCCACTCGTACTGCTTCGAATGCTTCGTACCTGCCTTTGAAGGCGTGTCACGGAACTTGCTTCTTTGCGCCGGTAGCGGATCAATCAAGTAACCCGATGTAAACTTAAAACCTCGGCACTGGACGAACGATTTCATAGAGCATGTAATGGCATGAGACTGGGCAGATTGACTGACTAGGGTTTGGTATCTTGGTATTCGATGGTCCATTCAAGAGTGGTTTTTTCTTAGGTTATAGTAGAGAAAGCAGAAGCGAGCTGTTTAGCTGTGCTTTTGTATTGTGTGATAATAAGGTTCCGCTTTGTGCCCTGTATTTCATGATCGCAGCTGTACGTGTAGCGAAAGTGTTAGATGTCGGTCTTCGACTTTAAAAATTGCGTCACAAACCTTCAATAAGTCCTTCCCTCTTTCTTTTCTTTTGTGGTTATGAGCGCAAGCAACCTGAAATCTTATCCCCATAATTTTATGGAGCGTGTTGCGCCCAAGTTGGATTGTTCATAAGCTTGTGCTGCAAATCATTCCATGTATTTGCCCCACCAACACCAGTTGCTACCAAATGCTTTCGTTAGTTGGCTAGAATTAGTCAATGTCTTTTAGCCTTCATGTTATCTCCAGCTTAATCTTGATGAATTACCCTGAGCCACCAGGTTGGGCAATGTGGTCAACAGCCCTGTCCATAGGGTCAAAGTAAACATGCTCAAAATTGAGAAGTGAAATGGCTAGTTTATCTCCATCGAAACCTCCTGTAAGGACCATCTAAAGTCGATACTCTCCTTACACAGGGTCGCGGCGCAGCCGATACCACGTATCGAGTTGTCATCTTACGATCTTTCGGAGAATTATCGCGAAGCGTTTCCACTCTTGAAGTCCTCAAGTGTGACGATTGGACGAAAGTGGCTGTTGCAACCTCTTTCCTGAGAATGTTGGTGGCTGACGACGTGGACCCTGGGAAAGTGACAGGGGAAGTCTTGGCTCGGCATGGGTCGTGTTAATAACCATTAGCGATCATGTTTCTATCAACGGTGAGTATAGCTTAATGAGCAGGCAGACACTGCTTATGTTTTGTCGATTTCGGGCATAGTATTGCAGCTGTTTCTATAAAATAAAATAAATCTCGTTTAAGCCCCAGTATCAATTATTAAAGGGTTGTCGACAGGCATGAATCGCATCACTTAGCAGTCAGTCAGAAGAGGGAAAGTAGGAGCAAAGAGTTGTCATTATCCTAGCTACAAGTTTTATATGCCAGTCCAGAGTAAAAAGAAATCCCATCCATTTTTTTAACACCCCAATATGTTTGCCAGTTCGTGCAGAGAGTTAGGCACCTTGAGGCGTTCCATTCATCATCGTAGCTTGGCCACCAGCTATGTTCTGCGACCAAATCACTAAGCAAACAAATTCGGGAATCGAAGTTGAAGCAGAAGGAATGGTCGTCGCCTAGTAAAGTCCAATGCAGATGTCTCCCTTGACTCGGGCAGTCAAGTGGACCTCGGCCTCAAGGTCGAGCTTGATACCGACAAGGAGAGCGGCGGACTTTTGGTTACCGTTCTCGTCAGTGGCACCCTTGAGAAGTTGACCTGATAGTTGTGAGTGAGTGTGAAGATGGTGCGAGGAAGAAAACTTACCAGCGGGTTGAGAGAGACCGGTGGAGGTGGGAAGAGGAACAACAAACTGCTGCTTCTGGCTGCGGCGACCGCCTCGAGCCTGACCATCAGAGTCCGAATCGGAAGCGTAGGCAGGCTTGGACAGACTGTGAGAGTAAAAATGTTTAGCGAACTGTTCTATGATTGAATGAAGAGTGTGCTTACGCAGTAGTGGAGTTGCGACCAGGAGAAGGGGAAGAGGGAAGGTTGGCAAAGGGAAGGTCAGAGGCAGGAGGGAGAGAAGCGGTGCTACGTTAATCAGTCTTGAGGCTTTCTTTGGGAATTTGACATTGAAGCCATGGCTGGTGATCGAAGGAGTAAGAGAAGAGAGATGCTTACGAAGTAGGGGCAGACATTGTGTTGAATTGGGTGGTGTCGGACAAAGTTTGTCAAAGTTGTTTGTAGGTGTTTGAAGTAGTGGTGATGATGGTCGAGGCTGAAGCTCAAGTAGATGATTGTCGAATGGATTGGATGGTGGGTGCTGATGAGATGAGATGAGAAGGCATGAAGGTGAAAGAGAGGCCATCTTATATAGAAGATTTTGACCTAGGAAGGGTGAAATTTGCTTATGCCCACTCAGATCAGAATTGTGATATCTCAGTCTGTACCCATACTACACTACACTACACCTTGCAGTATGATCTTCATTGCGAAACATCCCGATGGTGAGAGTTGTAGACGAAAGGGGTTTGGACGACCCCGTATGTACAAGCATTACTGCATGCGAAATTCCCGAATTCAACGCAATGACTTTGATGAGTTATTCAGTCCAACTCAACTCAGCTACTCATGCTGTCTCACACTGAAGCACCAGGTCCAGGTCGTCTGTATACAGTAGCTAGGTGGGTATACCTGCGCAGTTGAGGATAAGATCCTGGGGTTACTTCCAATGAAGAGTCTAGATTGACGCGCCGCGATATCATGCGATGCGTGCAAGGCTACCCATGTTCGAGTCCATGCCCATGTAAGAAGGATTGACAGGAATCTAGACGTGGACTACTTTAGGCGTAGCCGCAACGCAGCTGCAGGTGCATATCCATGGATTCGAGAATAAAGAGAGACTTGGTAGGTCTGAGTGTTCTCTACTAGACCTGGGGCTAGACGTTCAGGGTCACAAGGGGGCCCTCGTCTGTTACGGATGCTCAGATCCGGTATGGGGAATGGGCTGTCATTCAGAATAAGGCCACACAGAAGCAAAGCACAGCACGAGCCACAAAGGGACAACCCGCAAGAGTCGAGGCTGGTTACAGCAGAGTAGGTTTTAAGTGGTAGAAGAAACATAGAGGGGCATCTGCGTGACACGTCTCTGGAGATATCATCTGATGTTGGCTTGTGCTGTAGCGACACTAGTTACAGATCCTGTCCTGGGGAAACAAGGGTATCGACAAGTTAGTTACTTGGAGCTGAGAAACAATACAAGGCATGCGTGTCTATCGGTACGGGAACTACCGATGCAATGCGATATTTCACAAAGAGGTTCTCTTGGTGGTTAAGGACCGGAAAGAAGCCGGTTCGCTTGGCGGCCATGACAATGGATTTGATCAGATGATAATACATTTGACTCAATTTGCTACTCTTCAGTTGCAAAAATATTCTTACCTGGTCTTAAAAATATCTTAAATGCCAGAAACACAACGTTTGTGAAAATGATGGTTACTGAGTTTCCAGCTCAAAGCAAGGGTCTCTCTCTGTCTCTCTTTAAACGCTTCGCTTAGAGTTTTTTTTTTTTTTTAAAATTTTTTTTTTCATAAGGCCGTGTTTTAGGCATGTACGTAGGCAGGGGTACCTGTGCCTGAGTTATGTTTCACATTATGTGTGGTTGTTCAATCTCAACTCCATATCGACAGGGATCAAGGTCCCTTAACTCCTAACCTTTCTTTTTATCCCAACTTAAAAGTCTTAACGTAGCACGCATCGAAAAGAATGGCATGATTCTGTCGGGAAACACCGGCAATCCGCCCATGCGTAATATGTTACGACACGTAATTATCCTGGTCTCTGCAACTTTGTTGCAGTCTTGGCTGGCAAGTAGAGGGTGTAACTAGTACCTAGACTCATTCGCCATTTCAGCTACTCGAATCCGTTCTATAGATTATTGAGTACTCAAGATGCAATGCACTACGCGGGATATATACTATACCACTCTGTATAATCTCTCAACGAGATTGCTGTACCTATAGTATCCTGGAATAACAGTCCCTCCCATTCACATTGTGCCTCGTGCGTGTCTCGCATTTAACCCATAACCCTCTAACCTTGAGAGCATTATTCCTTGTTCGATTTCCCTTTTGCCACGGCAAACACCGCCACTTGTCCGAGGACGTTCAATGTCACCCCCCTCACCCTCCTCCTGCCCCGACGTTGATTCAACATACTCAACTTCGTCTTTCACATCCCAGCTCAATCAAGACTCACACTTAGCCCAAATCAAACTTCGAAATCTTTTCAATAGCTTATGCAGGCAGAAGCTCCTAGAAGAAGTCGACAAGCTCAAGAAAGCCGTACAGAAGGACGACAAAGACAAAGCCATCATGGCGATTCCAATGCTCCTTGCTCTGACTGTTTGCCCTGCCATGCTTGGCACGCAAGAGGCAATTCGACAGAGTCAGAGCAAGACGAAACGTGAAGAACATCGTGGTCGGCGTTGCAACTTGGTCGTATCTTGCGTCAAACCTTCTATCAGAAGTCGCGATATCAACAACAAGTTGGTTGTCTTGAAAGATTCAAAGGTACGTTAGTGCCATATACCTAAACAGACAACACTGACATATTCCAAAAGCTTTACATTGCCAATGAACATCCTCTCTACAACCATGATCCAAAGAACAGTATTAGCAAAGGCTACGCGTTCTCGGGATACTTCCTACCTTTTCCTGATTCAGAGTACGAAGGTCTAGTCACTACCATAAGCGACGATCCTCCCTTCTTGAACTGGATCTACATTGACAAGAACACGTATGAAGTCAAGTACGGAGTGAGAGCCGATACTGAAGGCCAGATCACTGGTCCTTTTGACTGTACCAAGCAAGACCGTCGCATGACGTGCGAAGCTTGGGAGGGCTTCTGCGCTGTAGAAGAACTGCCAGGCATCTGGGCACTCTACTACGATCGCGATGACGATGGTCTGAGATCAAAAGTTGCGATGGGTACTCGAGTTCTCGAGGTGGAACTTACTCGTCGAGAGAAGAAGGAGCCCAAGCCCGTGCCTGATCCTAATGCGCCTAAAACTGTGGACGAAAAGATGAAGCAGCACAAGGAACAGACTGCCAAGGAAGAGGCCGATAAGGCTGAGTTCATGGCAACTGGCCGTCATCCTGGTGCTGAGCCACCCTCGCCTGCTCACAAGCCTGAGGTGGCGAAGTCGACGTTCCTCGATCCAGATTCAAAGGAAGCCAAGAAGCAGCGCATCGCTGATGCTCTTAGTCGTCTCAACATTGATAGCCCTACAAAGAGTGAGGGAGGTTCTGACGGGAGTATATTGACTAGTCTCAGCCAGGATTTCTCCATCTTTTCATTAGCCAAGAAGCTGACCGACACTACAAATAACGATGAAGAAGCCACAGTGGCAAGCTCTGTATGGGGAGGCGAGAGAGAAAAAGGAAAGGACAATAAAAATGACAGGAACAAGGGGCATAAGAAGAATGATTCAGCAAGTGAATCAGGCTCGTATAGGAAGCCCACTGTTGAAGAGGGCTGATACGTGGTGTCTTTGGTTTAATGTCGTTTTTGATTTGGTAATCATGATATCAAAAGAGGAAACTAGTGTGTCATGGATCTAGTCGGGGGCATTTTGGTCACTATGCTACAGGAGAATGTACTTTAACGACACTGTAATGAATACCTGCATCTACTATTAACCCGTGATTCAACCGGATTTGATATCAGACTGATGATAGTGATGATCCACTTGGTGACAGCCAGGGCCACTGTCAGTCGCTGATGAGTTGTCATGCATCCGGTTTTCTATCCGGCCCAAAAAATCCTTTTGCATCCAGCCACCTTAAAGACAAGGATCAGGCTCAAAGGGAAGACAAGGTCAGGTGAGGCTGCAAGACCAAGGCAAGCATCCCTTGCGATGCACCTCGAAAACTGTGCAGAAAGAGGACCGTAACAGCTGCTAAATTCGGAAACTTCAAATCAAACACTCCCGAGCCAGAAGGACCAAAAGGAATATCGAGGCAGGGAAGAATTGAGTATTCTTTGCTTGTTTAAGAATAAGAAACGTAGGGAGAAACCTTGGAGGATATTCTAATATCTTTCGATTTTCTCGTTCTTTGTTTCAGATTTAAGCTACCGTGCAACAACTTTTGTCTCGCAGATCACTCCTCGTAGCTAAACGACAGCGCAAACATCGACGTGTTTCTTTCATGTAGTAGACCCTGGGCCTGGTAATCCTAAATCCTGGTGCTGTTGATGGAGACGGTAGATCATGCAACCCTCCCCAAATCCTGAGCAAGGTTTCTTGATTGGTAATGGTGACTTCTTGCACAGACTGACCAGACTTTGAAGAGTTGGTGAGGGGAAGAATACAAAAGACAAGGACCAGGATCTAGAGAGATATAATTTATGGGAGCTCAAGGCTCCAGAACTGATCTCGGGCGAGCGGTTATGCGCGACATACGAGAGTGAGACATTTGTTCTGTAGCCAGCCCGAGGAAAACCGCGCTCAAAATCATAAGTCAGTGTATACATGAAACTCAGATTAACTTGATCAAGCTTCTCAGTCCCATAAACCCTGGACCTTACACATCAACGTGCTAGGCAAACATCAAGATATCCACTCGGTAAGTCCCGGTCAAGATTCCCGCCTCCGTATGACTTGCATCCCGCGTGGCCCGCATCGGAGCCGGACGAGATCCTTGGTAATATGCAACATCGGGGATGAAAGGGTCAGTGATTCAAGACATGGACATCTAAACCCTCCACTTAACCGTGTATTCCTTCCCAATGTGCAAGTGAACCCAGTCTTTCCAAGCGGTATATATGCAATAATCATCTGATATTAATATGTAAAGCTCAGTTTTGTTTCTATTCTCAATCGCCGAGTAGCATGCAGAGGAAAATCGGCATTGAGATCTTGTAGAAAAAGCAAAGCTGAAGTATTTCACATTCAGCTTCGGCATATAAACATGGAATCCACATTTCGTTGGCATTCATCCCCACAGAGTTAACCTTGTCTGCATATCAGACGAATTCCACACCCGAGTCGCTCACAATTGAGCTAGATCAAGTAAAATGGCTCTTCCAGGCGAGATGCTGTATTCAATGAGCTGGTTGTTTTTGTAAGTTTATAGTCATCCATCTCTTGAACTGCCTTCATGTTTGTTCAGCATAGTGAAAATCAAACGTGGCATTGCTTCTAATTTGTGTGTTCACCATCCGTTTCCTATCACAATATCGCAATGTTGATGGTACCTTATCTTCTCACAAAAAGTTGATAAGTAGGTTAGATGGAGAAGTACTACCAGCTTTTCAGAGCCTTTCGGGCCTTTCCTCTGTCATGTTCATAGAACTGTGACAAGATTGCTTTCGCTTTTCCACAGAAACTTGATAGGCTTGTTGCTATTGATTTTGAGCTGAATTGGAAGCCGGCTTTTGAATCTTCAAAACAGTAGGACGAATTTGATAGAAGAGGCTATAGAGGTGTCGTGTGAGTATCATTCTAAAATATATACCTCTAGATAGTTGTACAAAATGTTCATGGGCCTTTCTCATAACTCTAGATAATTCCAGTTAAAATTTAGTGGTGTACCTGTCAAGAGTAAGAAGAATCGAAACCCTAGTGGCCGTTGAAAGACTTGTGTACATCACCAATACCATTCGCGGAGCACGAGTATATAGTCTTGAAGTGAGTATTCGTAAACAAACTTTAGGAGTCCAATTACAGATTAGTTATTGAAACTCACGCGTATGCGTCCGGGCTGCAACGGCGTAATGGAAGGAGACTCAGCCTCACTAAAACACAAGTACTAGACTAGTCTAGTTGACGGTTCTACCAAGGTGTACAGGGTAGAGACTCGGCCGAGTTATCGTGGTTTCGTCTCTACTACCACGACATGGAAAACACCATAATACAGTAATCGTGACGCGATCTGACTGTGGAGTCGCGTGTCAGAATGATAAGATGGCTGACGTGGCTGGTGAGTGATACGTACTCTGAGCTAGGTAGGATCTGATCTTCAATGGACCCGAAGATCAGTCTTGTCAGGAAGCGCTAGTTGATCACCGTGCGACGCTCCAAGGAGCTAGCATCGCGTATCTGAGATAGCCTCATCATTAGCTCTTGACCGAGCGCCTGTCAACAGTCACTAGCTTTGATCTTGTCTCTAATATTGATAAACGAATTGAATGGTTGGTAAAAATAAGTATATAAAATAGTCATGCTATGTCCGTGATGGGACATGCTAGAGAATTGTTTGAGTACCAGCACATGTGTATATGTATATATCCAAGGAAATGCAATCCAGTCATAAACCCCAACGCCGTGTTTAATTCCAACAGTCGTTTGTCATTCATAGGCAGTGTTTATGAACATTATAATAGAGTACACCGATTCATGGTGTTTAGTTGCTGCTAATGTTAGTAATGATCCTTTTAAGAAATTGATCGCAATGCCGATAGGGAAACTCACAGAAGACACAAGGTAAGATCACCATGGATTCTTGCCTTGAGCTGAATCTCAATCTCGAGGTTCAACTCGAGATGCAGACTGAGAGCATCGCTCTTTCCGCCGCCACCACTCTGCTGTTGCTGCTGCTGCTGCATCTGTTGCTGTTGTTGCTGCTGCATCTGCTGTTGCTGGGCGTTGTAGTTACTCTGGGACATCTGGTTGTTGTCTTGCTCGTCATCATAGTCGTCGAATCGCGCACGTCGCTTGCGTCGCTCGCCCTTGGACTTCTTGGTCTTTGTCTTGCGCTGGGGCTTCTCCTGATCGACCTGCTCCTCTTCAAGATCGCTTCTCTGCTCGGTCTGATAGGGGATGTTAGTGGCTGTGCGATAATCGGTTGGGTTGCAGTAGAGTCGAGGTACATACGGAAGATGACGACATATTGATGGTCGAGAGAGCGTGTTGGGAGTCTGATGATTGATTGAAGAGGTAGTAGAGAGAAGATGTAGAGAGAAGGATAGAGAAACTCCACCAGACACAATAGAATTGTTAAATATATGTAAACTCGCAGATAATTATTTTCCTGCTTTCTCTTGGACTCCTCAAACAAGAACAGAGGCTGACGCGCAAATCGTCATAAAAACGACTCTGCCAGGTAACGACGGGTCTGGAATCCTGTTTCTCTGTGCTGCAGACAGGGATCACAGCATTGATGTGACGTAGTGGGTGTGGCTGGTAACGTAACGGTGCTAAGAATGATGGAATAGGAGATTTCATTTAGAGTTTAGTCAGTTTATCGACTTGGCATAAGTCAATAATAGAGACTGATAATGTTCCGTCCCGTCATTCAATAATATTTTTAGTCTGAGGCCTGGTCGAGAGATGCTTTGGTAGTTACTGACTGTACAACGAACTGAGTCTTGACCGTTGGAGATTCGCTTGGGTCACGTGGGCGGTTCGCGATCCAGGAACTGGGGCTACGCACCTGCTGAAACTCACTAATGTTGACACCAGGAATGACCCCCAAAAATCTCCATCCAGTCTTCTCCACTATCAGTCAATATCATTCTCTCCGTACTTCCATCTGAACTGCCATTAGGGATTTCAAAGAGCCACAATTCTTGTCAACACATTCAACTTTCCCTTAGCGCTCATCATTTGCCTTGGATACCTAGGTAGGAATCGTCTTTCATCATGGAAATTGAGCCCAATGGAGAAGCCATGGACAGCGTCCTGTGACAGTACAAATACCGTCTTATTCCCGACAAAAATCGCTGGCTTGCTCGTGTCTATCAAAGTTTATTGGGGTTGAAGCCGTCAATCTTGATTCGCTCCTGTTGTGAGTCATGGCAAATCTGATCACCAGCATGAGTATTGTTATACTACCGATCGGGCAATTTTCCGAGTCGCTTATTCGGAATAAAGCATCCCGCCATCTTGATGATCTAATATCATCTCAAGCGCCTTCCTTTCATTGTCAAAGACGAAGATGACATCCCCGTCCTCTCGCTGTGACTCATGAGGCGCTCGACAATGCTTGATTGGTTAGCCTCGGAGATACAAGGAGTATAGGACCTGCCTACATACCTATAAAAGGACCAGGTAGTTGATCCGTTAATTACTGCTAGCAAAATATCTGAGGCAAGACGAAGGCCCAAACTTGACAATCATCAACTCATCGTGACCTTGAGTCCAAAATGACACGCACGACGCTGCTCGACCGAGATTGTGCGGTCACTGATCGAGGTGGCATTATCGAAAACACCCACGGCGTACATATCGCCGTAACCGACGCAAAAGGAAACATCCTCTATTCAGCTGGAAACCCTTCACGAGTGACCCTTTCTCGATCAGCAGCCAAGCCCGCCCAGGCTGTGGCTGTTATCGAGACCGGCGCAGTTGAAAAGTTTGGGTTCAATGATGTTGATTTGGCTCTTATGTGTGCTTCACACAACAGTGAGGACTTTCACATTGCGCGCGCCAAGAGTATGCTCAGTAAGATCAGAGCCGAGGAAAAGGATCTCCAATGTGGCGGTCATCCTGCAGTTTCAGAGGAAGTGAATCGAGAATGGATCAAAGCTGGATTTGAAGCGACAGGCATCTGTAACAATTGTTCGGGGAAACATGTTGCTATGATGGCAGGTGCCGAAGCATTGGGCGCTGAAGTTCTCAACTACCATCAATTCGATCATCCTATGCAACTTGAAGTCAAGAGAGTTATCGAGGAACTGTCCCTCGACCCGAAACAAGTTGGATGGGGTGTTGATGGATGCAACCTCCCAGCGCCAGCATATCCTCTCTACGACATGGCCAACAGTTTTGCAATCTTTGCAGAAGCAGCAGACGCCGTCAAAACCCATGTAGCAACAACACAGAGAACTCACAACCTCGCACGCGTTTTCGATGCTATGACACAATATCCAGAGCAGGTCGGCGGAACGGGACGTTTCTGCACTGTGCTTATGCAGAGCTACAAGGGGCAGTTGTTCGGCAAGGTTGGCGCCGATGCTTGTTACGGGCTCGGTATCCGAGATTCTGCAGATACTCGACGTCTTGGGGCAACAGGCGCAATTGGTATTGCTGCAAAAGTCGAGGATGGAAATCTTGAGATCCTATACGCAGTAGTCGCTGAAGTTCTTGAACAGCTGAGAGTCGGGACGGCGGAGCAGAGGGCGAAGCTCGATGGCTTTCACCACTTGAAGAGGAAAAATACGATGAATGTTGTTACGGGGCTCGTCAAGTTTAATTTCAACGTGCTCCCTGATGGGACAGCATAGGCTGGCAAATATCTTGGCAGATACCAGAGAGTTCCGCGTACAAAAGAGAATCGAGGTTGGATTCTGCTGTGGGAGATGATGGTGATTGGCGGGGAAATAATCTGCCGGTCAAGTAGCACAAGACATGGATCATGTTAGTGCTACTGTTTACCAATGATAGAACTGGCAATTTGCCTAATGAAGATGGTGCATTGCTACCAAGAAGAAAGGCAATAACTGCCTTCAAAGTCCTTTCAAGCAAAATTGAAGCCTCAGACACGAATCATGTATGACGAGCTTGACATGCTATTCAATGTGGCTCGCCACAAAGTCTATGAAAGCGATATCATTTATATATGATGCCTTCTCAATTAAGGAAGATATCTCCTTCCCATAGTGTACCAACTCCGCACTCCGCCTTCACGACCCCGGATCGACGCAAACCCTAGCTAGTAACGCGGGGAATGCTCCAAATTGATCTCATGCCTTGCTTAGGCAATGCTACTGCGCTAGATACAGCAATGCTCGATGATCTATCGTTGGTGGAAATAATCGAGCCGCTGTTGAAGAATGTCATTCTCGACAGCCTTAGTTCGGCTTTTGAATGAATCGGCCTCAGGTTCTGAGATACATACAAAGCGTAGGCAGAAAGATATGCTTATATAAGTGCTGCCCATCGCTCTGACACAAGGTTGGCGCACTTTACAAGAACTGGATATAATTTCAATCACTTTCCATGAGCCGGCATGGCGACCTTCAGAATGCTTTCAATGTTACAGGTCCTTTTCTTAGCTACCTTTATCCAGATAGTCAGTGCCGCTTCGCCAAAAGCTAATACCCTGAACGGAACGTATACCGGCAAGCATCTTTCCGGCTGGAACCAAGATGCCTTTCTTGGAATTCCCTATGCTCAACCACCAACGGGAAGCCTGAGGTTCAAATGGCCACAGAGTGTGAACACTTCCTTTGACGAAGAACGCACGGCAACCGAATATAGTGACAGTTGCATGCAATACACACAGGATTGGACCATGTCTGAAGATTGTCTTTCTATCAATGTTATTAGACCAGCGGGGAAGCCCAAGAAGCTGCTTCCAGTTCTGTACGTGCCACACCAGGGAGAATACTGATATGGTAAAACTAATTGAACATAGAGTTTGGGTTTATGGGGGTGGTTTATACGCTGGTAGCTCAGCGGATCCTCAGTACAACCTATCAGGGATCGTCAAAGTCAGTCAAGATATGGAAGAACCTGTTCTAGCCGTCAGTTTCAACTACAGACTTGGCATGTGGGGATTTCTTCAGAATTTCAGTCTCCTCAAAGAAGGAAATGCCAATGCTGGCCTCCTGGATCAAAGACTTGCTCTTCGTTGGATCCAAGAAAACATCGAAGCCTTTGGCGGAGATCCAGAGCGAGTTGTTGTGTGGGGTGAGAGTGCAGGAGCTCAGTCTATTGCTTATCAGATGTTCAGCTTTGATGGACAGGATGAGAAATTGTATCGCGGTGCTATTCTTGAAAGCGGTGGGATCACAGGTGCACAAGTATGATACTACGCTTGTGTGTTTGGTCTTTACTAATTCTTCTTGACTAGATCCATGATCTCAGCTACTACAACGTGGCCTTTGAAAATCTTACGCGAACAGTTGGGTGCTGGGACAAGAAAGATCAACTGTCATGCCTTCGTGGACTCGACGAGAAGGCCTTATATGCAGCACGTCCGTCCTTGACCTGGAATCCTTTGATCGATGGCACGTTCCTGAAGGGATATCCAAGCCAACTCATTCAGGAAAACAAATTCGTCTCCGTACCAAGCATCATTGGAGCCAACACTGACGAAGGTTTTTGTGTGGGAGCGGCCAATACGACAGAGGATCTCTTCTACGAAGCTTTCCGATGGCGAAACTATGCATTGAGTGCGCCGACGCTTCGAAAGTTGCTCGAGCTCTACCCCGACGATCCTTGCCATCAACCACCATACCACATTACGAATTGCTCACGACGAGTGGGCAACTATCAAGGCCGAAGATCGTGCGCGATTGGTGGTGATATCGCCATGATATCTGGACGCCGCAAATTGGCCGAGCTTTTCACAGAGTCAGGCAAGGCCGTATACAGCTACCGCTTCGATCAAAGATGGTACCAGAGGCCTGAATGGGAGGGAGTCAAACACTTTGACAACGTCGCTTTCAGCTTCCAGAACATCTCTGGCCTCCTTGGTCCAAGCCCTGAATATGATAGTCACGCTGAGCTCGCTCAAAATATTGGACAAGCGTATGTGCGATTTGTTAACAACCTCGATCCTAACCCAAAGGGGTCAAGCAATGAGAAACTGCCAAAGTGGCCAAAGTATAGCATGTCAAAACCTAAGAACATGGTTTTTAATGCCACCAAGAACTGGGTGGAAAACGACTCTTGGAGAAAAGAACAAATTGAGTTTATCAATAGCTATGAGGTTGCAAGGGAGTTGTATGGGTAAGACGACGTTAAAGCCCTAGGTATAGGTAATCCGAAATTCTTAAGAGAGGTAACGGCACACGATAACAATATTACTAGTTATGTACAAGGCCGTCATGGCATCATTAGATGAAGCGTGAAGTTTACTGTTGGACATCAAACCCCATTAAACATACAGTCTCTTTGTTTTATGCTACGCAGGAGTAACCCCCCGGTTTCAGTTTTCCGTTAGATGAACCCCGAATTCATATCCTTATTTGTTCGTCCCAACATTCGGATTGCCCCGTAAGGCCACATCAGACGACCATGGTATCCGAGTATCGACGCAGTCGAAGTCCGCGTAACGGGCTCAAAGTAGTCATGATCTCCGGGAAATGGACTCGCAAGGTTTGTTTTTGAGCTCTGATTTGTTGATAGATTTCTGATTAATTATAGCCACGTCGATTTATCCAAGCTATCCCTGCAACCACAAGCCTTCTCAAACTCGCTTAGCCGTAGCTTGTAGCACGATTGAACTCTATTTTGACCGTTACTAGAAAATGCATTTGTTGGACTTTCGACCAAGCTGAAATGTTCTAGGTATCAAGTTAGTCATGATGGGTTTCACTCTAAAACAGGTAAACCTTTGTGCAGAAACGACGTTCCACCTGACATCATTTAACTAGTATCAGTCTACTCTTGATGAAAGAAAGAAACGTTGTTCAGATGGGGATACCGAGACTAGTCCCATAGTAAAGGACTCGGGGACTGGGCTCCCCGGTCTCACCCTGGTTACATTGCGGATAAATATACGAAGACTAACACGGAGATATAACTTGAGAACCGTTCGACCCTTTCCCTTTAAACTTTGTTTGTCTGTCTTGTCTAAAGTCCTTGTTATGAACCTCAAAAACTGGCCACTATGGCAGAAAAGGTCGACAGGGTGATTTCATCTGTCACCTTGGCGGGGAGTTTATTATCGTGTGTAGCGACAACCTGTGTCCTGGTGTCCTTTGCCATATATCGTCGACATCTTCAGAACTTTCGCCACGTGCTTGTGTTGAATTTGATGGTTGCCGGCATGTAGATTCTTTGATTACCTCAACGAGATAGAACTAACTATTTAACAGAATTTATCAATACCCTCAATAACTCAGTGTCTGGAATCATATTTATCAAAACTGGGCAGCTCAAAGCAGGAACACCATGCGCTGCTAACGCATTTATTGGTCAACTTTCAGTATCAGCTGCTGACTTTTCGGTACTGGCAATCTCTGTGACAACTCTCCTCACGGTCACTCGCTACTTGTACATCCCAACTACATCGAGATCGAAGAAGATATTAATTTGCGGTGCAATATGGATCATGCCACTAATCACAAGTCTCATTCCGACTATTGCAGGTGAAATGAAGCCTGTTGGAGGCAATTGGTGCTGGATATCCTCGACTCGATCTGATTTACGATATGGAATGACGCATGGCTGGCGCTTCTTTATTATTTTTACAACTATTGTCATATACATCTATATCTGGATCTACCTACGACGACACCTCGGCCCCAAAAACAAGAAAACACGACAACCTCTTTCATTCTCGACTCATAACACTAACAGTGTGTTCTCCAAAGGCTCAAAAGAGATGGGCTTCCGGGTTATGAGGGAAGACAACCTAGAGCTTGACACCTTTGGAGCCTTCGAACCGAATATCATCCCTAATTCGCCAACTATGTTTGACCAGAGAAGAAGTTTTTGGAACACGTTGCAGCGAGACAAAATTGAAGAGATTCAAGATGCGGGATTGGAAACTCAAGGTGAGAAAAAGGCCAGTAATGGCGAAGAAATAGGAGGACCGGTTCGCCACAGGCCAACTTCGTCGAAAAGAGAATCAGATTTGGCCTACGCGAGAGTTACTAATACGGAACCTCTTCAAGAACCACGCCCTTCAGGACAACCTCACACCAACGTTCTACAAACCAATGCCAGCGAGTTTCCCCAACGTCGAGGAACTCACGAAGTTGAAGTCGAAATCAAGAGGATGATGCTACTGAACGGTTACCCGTTTATGTACGTTCTTCTGTGGACACCAGGGCTTGTCAATAGGCTGCTCGAAGCACTGGGAACGCCTGTTTCAGAGACAACCATTGCGGCTTTGAATACCTCAACGCAGTTTGTTGGGTTCGCTAACGCGGCAACATATGGGTTTAACCATTACCTCAGAGATAGTTTGGATACGCTTTACTGGACACCTATGATCATGAGAATAAAGCAATGGTTTGGGCGGTGACGAAGATCAATGTATTTAGATTAACTAAGCAAGAAGCAGGAAACTATATATCCTTTATGAATTTGCCTTATTCGATACTCGATGTAAGTGAATATTATCAGAGAAGGAAATTGTCAATATCTAGAATGTCCAAATAGCCGCCGTTGAAGAAGAAATCGAGGTTATCAAGTCCGGCCTCATTAATATTCACATTCGACCTGTTGATTCCTGCACTCTGAGGGTGACTCATAGAGCCATTGAACTGCGCTTGTTGTTCTACCGATTCCGCGGCGGTAAGAGAATGAGTGTCTGCTCTAAGCCTCTCCAAAGCCCTCTCAGCACTGAACTCGACCGCCACAGAATATGAATTCGATTCATTACAGCGGCGCTTCACTTCGTTGAGGGCAGAGAAGAGTTCGTCATAGGATATCGAAGAAGGCAACTCATCGTACTGACATAGGATGAGCATAGAGTAGGCAACACATAAGGAATGAAACTCGGGCAAGTCTCCCGAGCTTGTGCTTGGGATCCCCACGAAAGCTAGAGTTACTCGAAAACTTAACTCGTATACGTGATCTTGTAGATCCTTTGTTGGTATGGCCTGAAATTGTGCCGTAGTTCCATGGGGTGTTTGTGGGGAGGTCGATGTAGGGACGCTCAAGGCACAAGCTTCAATTTCGTCAAGAGATCGTTTAGCCAAGATCATGTTTGCGATCCAATAGCTAAGATTCAGTATGAGGCCTGTAGGGAGTTCTGGAGGACGTTAGTAACTTGTATTCACTCCCCATAAGATTGAATCAAGACACTCACCAAGAAGATATCCCCATTTCTGCTTCCAGGGTGTGAACTTCTCACAGCTACCATCACTGGCGAAATCAGGCTTCCCACAGACGTTCTGCTGGAGTGTGCAGTATAGAGATACCTCAGCGAATAACATGGCATCACGTATTGCTGCCTGCTCAAAGTTGAGCAGATTTCTGCATTGGCTGAGATAGGATCCTGGTAGTATTGATGGCCTTCCTGTAGTAGCCGACCAACTGTTTTTGACTGGTTAGAACCTTCAAGTCAGTGAGGACATAACGTGAACGAAACTCACTGCAGGTGCACTAAGCACACGTTGGCCCAGAGCCGCATCGAACGAAGATCGAGCATGGTAGAAGTACCAGCACTATTTCGCTTAATGATGTCTGAAAATTGGATGCACAACATGGCTTGCTGGGCACAATGTCCACTCAAAAGCCAACTATCAACATACTCCGCTTCGAACTGAACGTTCAGTTAGCTTTGTGATAAGCCCGAAGCTGAAACGCAGCGCAAGATTATGGATGTCTTACAGATGGCGACCCTGCAAAGAGCGAGCTTATGAGAACACCAATGATTTCTTCCAGGTGCAAAGGGCTTGCGAGCATCACCTGCCCCAGCATTGTTCTTACGTGCTCATACACTTGTCTGTGTTTCAACGCATCTGGTTGGTTCCGGTGTGTATATCTCATTTCATGTGTGCAGCACACAGCATGAAGAAACGGGGAAGTCTGGATCAAAGTCCCTCTTGTAACCAAATCGCTCTCGCTGTCTATAAAAAGGACATGTCGACGTCGTTTTATGAAACTATTACCGTGTGAGCGCGACAACCGACGAGTAAAGTTTTGTCCTTACGCTTTGACTAGAGAGTCTGCAGTTGCGGAGCTCAGCATCCCTATCGACACCACATCTTCTTTGGTATGAAAGGCTCTTCTATAGTCTCCTACTACTTGACAAGCGACTCTTCTGATGACTTCAGCAGGAGCAGCGTGGACATGTTGGTCAGCCGGTTCGACTTGGTCAACAAGGACTCGATCATTGGTTGATATTGCAGGTGAGGTGCTTTGTTGTTCTATCTGTGGCTGGGCTGGTCCTCTGAGAGACTGCGACTGGAGGTTTTCTAATTGGGCTTTCATGTCTTTCATTGAGCTCTCAAGATGCAGAACCTTTTGATGAAGACTAACACAAGGTTAACCAATAGTGTTTGCTTCCAGGAGCAGACGAAAGGGACTACCTTTTCACAAGATCTGACTGTGTTGTTGTATTTATCTCATTAGATGCGTTTTTCTTTTCAAGATCATCGCTTTTCAAGCAGGTAATCCTCAGATTTCGACACCTTGAGCAAGTGTCCGAGCCATACTCGATCTCACATCTTGTCTTGAGTCGTCGACAAGCATCGCAGGAGAGGATTCGACGTCGTCGTTTTTTGGTAGGTTCATTATCACCTTGTAGCGCTGCAATTGAATGCTGATCGGCTGCGACTACTTGTACCAAATTATTTTCATCTTGTGCTCTTTTGCCCGTCATTATTTGAGTCTCTATGGATGAGGTGAAGTAATTGGTGAAAGTGAGAAAACCGCGCACACCGTCGGAAACCGCCGCATGTTCCGGCTAACGTAAGCATTCGTTGACCAGCACTACACGGCAGCAGAGGTGAGACATTAGTATACTACAGATCTCTCAGCTGCATCTATAGAAATATATTTTAATTGTAATTAAAATCCAGGCCATGCGCTGTTTATGTATTGTGTGTCCAGTGGCTCATCAGTAGCGTTAGTTCTGTATCTACAGCCTGATACCCGCCCACAGGTAGTAGGTAGGTGGTTCAGGTTAGTTGGGTTTCATTCCAGAACGCCTTGGGCGAACCTCTGAAACTCACGATTGTCGCCGGACACATAACTTCAATCATCGAGATGAAACATGGGTTCGGTAATATTTGTCTCGCAATCAAACAGGCTTTCTTGTTGTAAGAAAATGAGTCCTGCGAAAAAGAAGAGAGTTCGTGGGTGCTTAGACATTCGAAATAGCCTTCGACAGCAAGGTTCTCTTCGGCCAGGTCACGGAATGTGCAGAGAAGAGCCCAAGCCAAATCTGAAACTTTTCCTAATCGGATGTGGTTTAGTACCAAAAAGAAAAACGTGTTGTTAATGGCAGTACTCATAAAGACATTGTCTTGTTGCCAAGGCAGGACGAATGTGGGCACTTGGGGTAAATATGTGACCAGGACGATGATGAAGGCTGATCCCTTCTAACCGGAATCGAGATACTGAGTTCCTGAAGTAGTCTAAGAGTTTATCCTGCTCCTTTTCGACACAAGCGAGAAAGCCGTTTGAGTGAACCATCAAATCTCGTTCACAATCATGCACATCCATCTGTTGTCCAGCCGCCTGAGCTTTTATAGGCGACAGTGGAACAATACTGGCCTCGGCTATAGTATTCGAACTAGCAAGTCACTCATTTGCCATACTTCGCTGCAACCACATCATACTCTTTCTTGGTAAGAGGTGTCACGGAGCCATGCTTCAAACCCTTGGGAAAGTTAGGAAAGTCTGACTTCTCCCACTTCGGGGCCAGAATGTCGGAAGTCTGAAAGGGAATATATTGGGTATAGTCATCAAGAAGCAGATGATACAGTCCGGGGGTGCGAAGATCGGCGAACGAGCCAGGTCCTTCGAGCGGAGATTCGGGTCGAACATACCCTGGCATACGAGTCCATGTCCCAAAGAGACCAGTCGCTGTGCTTTCTTGGTATACTTGGTTGGTGGTTTCGTTTTTTAGAAAACGGACGAAATGGCCTGGCTTGCCGAGGTACTGGAACTCCTGGTCAATCAGGCCTGTGTCCTCGGGAGCATGGTAGTCCTTGGGGGCACTGAATTTGACAAAGTCTTTGGTTGTGGCGAACCGAATCTTGTCCAGAGTTGCTTCGCCTTTGTGCTCGGTATCAGAGGCAGCGTAGTGCCGCGATGCCCAGAAGACGTAGTATTGATTGGTAGCATCATCCCATACAACAGAGGGCGCCCAAGCCATGCCTGCAGTAGGGGACTCAACACTATTGAACGTCAGCTAGACCAATCCCTGTTTTCTTTTGGAAGACTTCCTAATAACTTACATTCTTAGTGAAGGCTTGGACCAATTGGCAAGGTCTTTCGAAGACCAAACAATAAGGCCTCGACTTCCGTTCCGCGTAGCCCAGTCCCAAGAAAACCCTGGGGCATTGATATCCAAGTCTGTTACACGAATGGTCAGTGATAAGATCTATTTTCTGCGTTTCGGCGGCGTACCGGTGGCGATGGTAAAGTACTCGGAACGCTTGCAGTTTGTGGCAAGGAAAATATCCCTGACGCCTTTGGTGCCGACGTTACTCGTCAAGACTGGTTTGCCGCCGTTCAAGAAGTTGAAGCTTGACGCATATTTGTCATCTGAAAGATGCCATTGGACTTCTGGTGTTGGGTCACTAAAGGTCGAGATGAGATACCCGACGAATTCCTTTTGAGCAGACTTCTGAGCGGCAACAGCTTCAACAAAGGGCACGGAAAGGGTGGTAGCCAAGAGTGTGAGGATATGCATTGCGACAGGGTTGATTGTTAAGGGCAAGAGGACTGTAGTGCATAAGTGAAGGTATGGCTTCTGAGGTATGGATCCCTATTTATGTAGGCCGCTCATCGGACGAAACCGTCAAGCTAACGAATTGTCTATTAGGCATCTCACATTTGATCCATGTACAAGTTCCAAGCAGCCAAAGTGATGAACAGCCTATGTTTAAACAATAACCCGATGTCATCGCGAGTTGATCGCATGTGATCCCCCTGTGGTTACGGCGATCAATCCGCCTCTCCCCGCACATTAAACCTGGAGATTTGCCTGGGGATTTGAACAGACCATGTTTTAACTTCAGTTCCAATCCGATTCAAGATAATGGTTTCGTAGTCTAACGGTCGATCCCTGAACTCGAATCTGAGCACCCTTGCTGTTGCTGAAGCGCTCCAGTAATGTGATGGCGCATAAGTTGATGAGGGGGTTGAGCACAGAACATTCTATGACTTTCAGATTGCGTAAAATAGCATTAGCTCAAAGCCTTGAAGATTATATAGAATTAGGAAGGTACGTTACGAACTACTAGCGTTCGAGTTATATCGAGGTATGGTCTGTCAAGTCGTAGTGACGAATTAAAGATCGTGGACAAGCCCCTCTTACCAAAACATCAATCAGCGTTTGATGATGGCACGAATTTGCTGTGCTGCAGTGAACCATTCTCAACAACTAGAAGCTCTACTGAAGGGACCAATAGCAGTGGAGGCTCACATGAACAACCAACTCTAGTTTCGAGGCAAGCAGATGGAACTTCGAATGATTTAACTCTCATACAAAGTATCTTGATTGGTTGTTCAAGCCTAAATACGACACTTCTACTGCCGTATAATTGCATGATCCGGCCACGCCAGAATACTCGGTTATCGGGACAAGCGAGCATCAACCATTTCCTTCACTACCAAGTCCTATATTTCACGAACTCATCTAATGAACAGTGAAGATCCTCTGCCTTTTGATAGTTCCTTCTTTATATGACATAATTCTTTATCTTCAAGTCATTGTCGAAAGGTGCAATCGGCTGTCGGGACGGCTCGGTATGGCGAGTTCAGACCCAATTGCCATTCTGGGACAAAGCGTGAATTGCGTGCTCATTCTACAGCAAGAGCAATACAGGACAACAGCAAACGGTCAATCGATTCACTTTTCCTCCTTCACAATAATCCATTCACAATTGCTATTCATTATTCATTCTTTCCCTGAATGCGGGTCTCGTCGAGCTAAAGACTGTACATTCTAGATCATGCTATACCACGCTATACTAATACCGCAAATGCCTGCTAACCAAAGACGCTCTCTCCCATATCAATTACCATTACCTAGTCACTCAGAAACAATCTGGATAAGCCACCATCAGACAACATCAAGTCAAAGTCGTTTCTCATAACAGATCTCGCTGCCCAGACCATACCCATGTCAGCTACTCTTTGAGCAGCCGCCCATATGCTGAGTAGTAGTGGCAGCCTGGGACATGACTCCTTCGCCCTGTATTCTCATCAAAGATATGACATCCTTTCTTGGCTACGTTTGGGGGAGTGTATACTGCAAAGTTGCGTGTCAGTTATAGCGACAAGTGTCGCGGTTTGGGGGGTCGCCTACAATGCAGGGAGACAGCAAAGTCGCTGCCGCGATTCGAGACACGGTGTAAGCCAAGGTCATCACACATATATGCCACCTCGCCCGACTTGTATGTCGTCTCGGCTATGACCTTCATCGGCCCCTCCTCCTGTTGATTGTTTTCTGGGAAAGCGTATCGAGTCTCGGTCAGGTCGCCATGGAGAATCTTCATCAAGCAGTGCGCCTTTCCATGGTCGTGGATAGGTGACCCCTTTCCTGGAGACCAAACGAGAACAAGCTATACCAGGCAAGGTGTCAGTTACTGTTTCCACGGGTGAAAGTTGATTCGGATGATCACTCACCAGATTACTCTTGCCGTTTCCCTCGTCGACGAGGTTGCGGGTATAGCCCCTACTACTGTCGCCAAAGGCATACCGGCCCCATTGGTTATCGGAGCTATCATAGCCTTCCATCAGTTGCTGAAGGTAATTGACGTCCACGTCATCCGAAGTCAAGCCTGACGATGGACCAAGGGCATCCTTGAGGCGGACTACGAGTTCTTCGAACCGATTACGTTGGCAGGGGCCGATGTTGGGAATCCCACCGTGGTCGATGATCGCAGGGTTGGAGAAGATGCCGATAGCCATGGTTGCTTAGGATTGATGTTATGTTTGAGTACTAACAGCTGATGCTCTTTTACTTGGAATTATTTAAAGGTAAAGGGGTATCTGACTGGAAGGAAGACAACACGACTCCTTATTACCAGACCGATGGGCGGGGGTTCACTACATCTGTGGCCGTCCATGCTTGATTGCCATGGGTCAGATCCGGGCTTTGACAATACGGCAGATTGTATCACCGCATCTTGGTGTGGGTCGCGGATTACTATCGACATCATCTCACGGGCGGCACAGGCCGACTGAGCTGGGTTGAGTCGGCGAGCTTTGAGTCGGCGATCCAAGACTGGTCCTGTGAGCTGATCTCGGGCTGCTGGTTGGGTTAAACGACGCTAAAACCTCCGAGGTTCTCGAGTATCTTGCGGTATACGACTCGCGACGGCCCTGTTGGTATGACAAAGAGATTGGGTCTGTTGACCTCTACGGATATGGCAAAACTGATTATTACGATAGGTCAAGGCCTAGAGGTTTTATGCGGACTTTTATTCTCAAAAACCGATATAATTTTTAGATAGACAAATTCATTCTGAGCACGCAATTTTCATCAACTTACATATGGCGGTATACCCACTATCTGTCGCCCACAAGCCACTACCGGTTGAGATTCGATGTGGAGCTTGGCATTATTCAGAGGAGGCGATTAGCGGATCTCGGTGCTAATAGAATCGCTAGCCAGCCATGACCGCTATGGCGCTCATGGGCTTTTTACTTTACGATTTAGTCAGAGAATATTAATAAAGCTTTTTCCCTCGACTCCCATTATTATCATTCCACCAATTCGTTCATTCATGTTAAATGTACAACCTGGCTGTTTAGATAACTGACTGTTCATATACACATCGTTGTTTGAAGCCTCACATCAACTCGACTTTCTCTTACAATTTGGACCCTTGAAACAGACATTCCTCTGAACCTTGTTAGCGTCTGGCAGATAGTCATATCGATCAGCAGCTCACGTCACACATTGCCCAATACACACTTGTACCTTCGGCATGTCTGGCTGTAACTCGACAACTTCTACCGGCACAGTTCAAGCGGCATGTAACGGCTCTACTCTGAAGCCATGCGAGTCAACTCTGCCATGTAAGGAGGAAACCGGTTGGAGGAGAGTCATTCGCAACTTCACGCCTTCGTAAGCACAGCCCCTAACACAATAGCTAATTCATCGACACAAGGGTCACTAATACGAATTACAAAGATGGTTTGCAGTTAACATGGGCACTGGTATTGTGTCCATACTACTGCATAACCTTCCATATAATGCAATATGGCTTCAGTATATATCGTATATCTTTTTTGGGCTTAATGTCATTCTCTTCACTGTCTTTACAGCCTTGTCCATTGCTCGATATACCTTATACCCAACCATCTGGTCTGCCATGATCTCACATCCTGGCCAGTCTTTGTTCCTTGGCTGTTTCCCCATGGGGCTTGCGAGTAAGTCTCTTTCAGCAGCACTGACTTGATAGTTGCTGATATTTGAATAGCTATCATAAATATGATGGTGTTCAGCTGTAAGCACTGGGGTGACTGGGTTATATATCTAGCCTGGAGCTTATGGTGGTTTGACGTTTGGGTTTCCGTCGCTACTTGCGTCAGCATGCCCTTCATCGTCATGCACCGCCATCGCCCTGGCCTGGAGAATATCACTGCGGCTCTGCTACTCCCGATCGTGCCGGCTGTCGTTGCAGCCGCAACGGGCGGCATAGTCGCAGAAGAGCTCCCCAACCACCACCACGCTCTGACGACTGTGATAGCCTCTTATGTCCTTTGGGGAATTGGAGAATCGTTCTCGGCTATTGTGCTGGCGCTATACTTCCATCGACTCACGATCCATTCCATCCCGCCCAAGGAGGTCATCGTCAGCGTCTTCCTACCGATAGGACCGCTTGGACAAGGAGGGTTTGGAATCCAGCAGCTTGGAAAGGTTGCCATGCATGTAGTTCCCAAGAGCAATGCATTTGGCGAAGTTGCCGCGCGGGCTGGCGAAATGCTATACGTTCTCGGGGTCTTCTTCGGTATCGTGATGTGGGGGTTCGCACTCGTGTGGCTGTCCTTCGCACTTATCAGCATCGCCATGATGCCAAATGTGCCACGCAATTTGGGAGCTTGGGGTTATACATTTCCGCTCGGTGTGTTGGCAACGTGCTCCAATGCTCTGGCAGAGAATCTTGATAGCGATTTCTTCAAGGTTGCTACGATGGTAAGATGACCTGGTCGTTTCGTACGATAGGAGCGCTAACTTTCCGGCAGATCATCTCGCTCGCGGTGGTCTTACTATGGGTTGTTGTTGCGACAAGAACTCTTAAGCTTGCTATCACAGGAGAAATGTTCCATGCGCCTTGTTTGAAGGACCTAAGAGAGAAGTCACAAGCTGCAGGATCAGACAGAAGGGTTTAGAGAATATCTTCCTCTGGCCTAGTTGTGAGTTGGATGTATAAAAGGTTTCGAAGAAGTGGAACGAGGATCAAGGAACACCTGTCACTGGGTTTACTGAAACGAGATTATCTTGGAGTTTAAAAGCTTATACTCAGAACGAGTATAAGAATATATGGTCTGTTTGTTCTACTTAGACCTATATTTACATATACTTTCAAGTTTAATAATCCTTGTTGCATTCACGAAGTGTCCCATTGCTTGAACCGCTGTCAAATGGCTGCCCCTCGATTGGCGAGGGGCACTGTATGAGGTAGCACGAGGCTCCACTAAATTTCTCATCCGTCTTAATTGCGGAGGCGCGGGGCAATTTTTCCCAGGATGAAATCTTATCAATTAATTGTGTGCTTGTGTGATTGTTCTTAGCCAACTCATTCATTCATTTGTCAAATTTCTTGAGTGACAGTTTGGCTGAAGGCTGATCGTCAACATGGATTGGGCAAATCACTCGTCGCCTTCGCGCCTCGACTCGTTTGTCGATGGTAAGCTCTTCTGGTTATTTGCATGTCGCAAAATGTGCTGCTGACTGACTGACTCTCAATAGAATTGGTTGATGTCTGGCACCTCCACCGAACGCCTATTCTCTTCACTACCTGTATCATTCTCGTCGCTGTTCGAATCTACTTCCAGTTCAATAGTCAAAATACAGAAGTAATTGCTTTCAAGAAGGCTTACGAAGAACCCGCGAAGCCAAAGGTCGCAGTTGAAGAAGCCAAAGTTGAACAAGTTGAAATCGAAGAAAACACCCCCACCATCGAGCCCGTCGAGGAGAAAAAGAATGCCAAATCTCAGGGACCCCGACGAATCAAGGGTGGCCTGGCCAGAAAACCATCGAAGAAAACGGAGGAAGAAAAGGATCTTACTCGACCTGTCGTACCTCTCGTCTTCTTTTGTTCCGTTACAACTAAGACAGCCAAGATCGCGCAAGCATATGTTGAAAAGCTGGGAGGCAAACTGGACGAGCTTTCCAAGCAGTCAGGTCGACAGTTCCTCAAGCCCGAAACCCGAGACCTTACCGAGATTGACTTCGATGATTACTTCCTCACACCCTACAAGGCGCATGGTGATGCCGACCTCTTCTACCTCTTTCTGATTCCCAGCTACAACATCGACACCATCAACGACACCTTCCTCGAGCATCTGCAGGAGACCCACCATGACTTCCGAATTGATACGGCACCTCTGTCCAGTATTCTAGGCTACTCTGTTTTCGGTTTTGGCGACAAGGAGAACTGGCCTACCGAAGCGGATGGTTTCTGTTTCCAAGCCAAGGAAGTCGACAAGTGGATGGCTAGGCTTACTGGTCGCAAGAGAGCCTACCCTGTTGGAATGGGTGATATGCAAAGCGATCATGAAGAACGCCTGCAGGAATGGGCACAGGGCGTCGAAGAAGTTATCGAATATGTCGCTCGCACCGGAAACTTGGGAGAAGGGCTTCCTGGTAGTGGAGCAGCCGACGAAAGTGATGTCGAGGACATTGCTGAAGACGAAGACGATGGGGAAGTTATCATTGAAGACGACGCTGCCGATAAAAAGACAAAGGGTGGAAGGGATCTCGACGACGTTGAAGATCTTGGGCGAATGATTCGAAAGGATGATGGATCAACTGTTCAGAAAGCACCTCTCGCTGTTGATTTCACCAATTATGGATCTTCTACCAAGAAAGCAGTTCCTCAAGGACCCAAAAAGATGGTTGCCGAAGAATCGCCTACATATAAAGCACTCACCAAGCAAGGTTACGCCATTGTCGGATCTCACTCGGGAGTCAAGACATGTCGATGGACTAAATCAGCTCTCCGTGGACGCGGCTCCTGTTACAAATGGTCATTCTACGGTATCGCGAGTCATCAATGTATGGAAACAACCCCTTCGCTATCCTGCTCGAACAAGTGTGTCTTTTGCTGGCGCCACGGCACAAACCCCGTTGGAACAACATGGCGATGGGTTGTGGACCCTCCCGATCTCATCTTTGACGGCGTTAAAACAAACCATTACAAGAAGATTAAAATGCTGCGCGGTATGCCTGGTGTGCGAGCTGAACGATTCGCCGAAGCTATGCAGATCAGACATTGCGCTCTGTCGCTTGTCGGAGAACCCATCTTTTATCCCTACATCAACGAGTTCCTTGGCATGCTGCATGCTGAGCGTATTTCCTCCTTCCTTGTCTGCAATGCTCAGCATCCTGACCAGCTTGCTGATCTCAAGGCCGTAACTCAGCTCTATGTATCTATCGATGCAGCTGATAAGGAATCACTACGGAGAATTGACAGGCCTCTCCACAGAGACTTCTGGGAACGCTTCAACCGCTGCCTTGACATTCTTCGCGAAAAGCGCTTCAGCCACCGAACTGTGTTTCGGTTGACACTCGTCAAGGGTTTCAACGTCGAGGAGGAGGCTGAGGGATACGCGCGACTCGTGGAACAAGGTCTGCCATGCTTTGTCGAAGTCAAAGGTGTCACATACTGCGGCACATCGACTTCATCAAATGCTGGCCTGAGCATGTCCAACGTTCCCTTTTACTGGGAAGTTTGCGACTTTGTCAAGGCTCTCGAGAAGAGGTTGAAGGAAAAGGGGCTGAAGTATGGCATCGCTGCCGAGCACGCTCACAGCTGCTGCATTCTCTTGGCCAGTGAGAGGTTCTATGTCGATGAAAAGTGGCACACTTTGATCGACTACAAGAAGTTCTTTGAACTTCTCGAGGAGCGTGGACCTGGAAACTTTACCCCCGAGGAATACATGGGGGCGCCAACCCCCGAGTGGGCTTTATGGGGTAACGGAGGTTTCGATCCTCGTGATGACAGAGTAGACAGAAAGGGACGCAAGATTGAAGCATCATAAGTCTCTCAATAAAAAATGTTTAAGTACAAGTTCCAACTTTAGACTCTCTGGCCACTTTCAAGTGTTGTATGCAACAAGCAAACGTCGTCTCCAGCTGCAATTAAACAGTCTTAAGCATCAGGTCCATCACGCAATTTAGGTGCAGGGTTGGTGCTTGGGCTGTATGAAGTTATGGCAGAGGAATGGATATTGCTTTTTAGATGGAATTAACACGGGCTCCTGTGGGATCAGCATGATTCGGGAATTAGAAAAGAATATAACTTCATGATGTTTTGCTGAAACGCTGCCAGCAATTGTCGTTCCTAAACTCATTCGTTTCAACGTACATCTGTTTACACAAAGCTCTATGGAAGTGAAAAGAGCGAAACTATGGTACATTGAAGGCCGTCAGGTCTCCATTAGACATTTCTTCTTTAGAAAGCTTTGAAATCGTGCAAGCTTTCCATGGTACAGATTTTAGGGAGGGTATTATTTCAACCATTTCCAACGTCTGGGTATATATGTGCCAAGAGCGGAGAGGAAACTCGGATAGGTCTTATACCTCTTTAATCAAGACCAACGTTGGGAATGTCGGAAAGGTTGATGCCGGCAGGAGCGGCGGGGGCTCTGACATCAAGAGATGAGTCGTATGCGATCATCTCGGCGAGAATGTCTAATATAGGCTGTAAAATTTGTTAGGAGACGCCTCTTAATATGGGAAACTGTTGGGATTGGTCTTACCTTGGGAACAGTGCTATCGTAGATTCGGATCAGGTCGCTAGGAGCAGGGTAGACCTTGAGACCCTTGTAGAAGGCCAGAGCAGACTCGAGAGCCTTGGAAGCTGTAGAACTATAGTCAGCAACTTACAAACAACTTCTGAATAAAGGGCACCCGTACGATCTTGGCTGAGCATCTCTCCAGCCATAACCTGCTCGTTGAAGAAAGCTTCCCGCTCCTCGACACCAGAGGGGAAGCCCTCCTCGTTTGCCTCTTGAACCCTAGAGCGGATGCTCTGGCGTTGTTGCTGGGTAGAAGCCTCGGCCTCCTCCTTCGCGACGCGGGCCTGCTTGCGCTCGTTCCTCCTCAAGTTTCGGCGGAACTCGGCCTGGTTTCGACGTTGGTAGTCGAAGTAGGCGGCGTAACCTGCTCGAGGGATATCCGTAATTAGCCAATGTGTACCGTAATGCATAGCATGTCGCTATCCCGTAGCTACTGGGCGTGGTAAATGCGCGGTCATACCGAGAATGGCGGCGGCGGCGGTAGCGACGGATGCCGTCACCAAAGCTGAAGTCTGAACCATTTTTGAAGTGGGATAGTGATGCGGAGGCGGGAAGATTGGATGGAGCGCAGTCAATAGAAGTCCAAAGACACTCCCACAGCACTATGACAATGGGCAAACTCTAGGCTCGAGAAGTTGTTTGGCGATGTCGGAGACCGAGTGACGGAGAATATTACGTCGTCAATTAGATGAGTTTACTTTCTCGAGCGTCGAGAGCAGCAGCAAGCTTTCGGGCGTCGCTCGCTTTCCTAATTTTTTAGCATCGGAGCACATGATGTGGAGCTAAGCCCTTTTCGGAGAGTGGGAGCTTCCCTGGCAAGTGGGTGGGCTGCAACATATTCGCACGCTACTAATTCATGAGATCAGATATTATACTCTACGTACCTAGGTTAGTAGTCAGTCATACAAAAGTCCATCAAGAGTGCCTATGTATGAAGAGATCGTCCAAGATTCCAATTACCATAATTGACAATTATAACAGCATAATGCTCTTATATCCTTATAAACTGAGGTTGAAATCTTGGCTGGGGACCTTCTGATATTGGTACTACTGACGTAGCATATTTTGTCATTGTTCTCCAAAACTTTATGTTCCATTGATAGATGACAACAAAAGCCTTATACAGGCCCGGGAATGGACCAAAAAGACTATTAGAATCTCGACAAGTCTGAAATTAGAATTACGATATTATGACAATTTATCCAGAGCCTCAACTTTCTCATACAGTAATAATACGATGATATGTCCAATCACGGCTTATCGAATTCGATAGCCCACTGACATGTCTACACCAACGCGGCTGAGGCTGGGTACGTACCCCACCTCCTGATGCACGGAACCCATTCCAGTGGCTGCTTCACTGAAGCTCGGAGACTCAACCATTACACGTACCTCATGATAGATCTCGGCTGGCTCCAGAGGCCAGACCAGTATTTTGTTTTGACTTGAGACATCGTTGCACGTTATCGTATAAATTCTTTTTAAACCGCCGCCTTGAGGGCATTTATCTACCAATTGCGCATCTCCCCCATTGCCTAATCTGTCAAACGTGGTTACCTAGGTAGCTTCAATACTCGCTCAACATGGAGGATCGCAATAAGATATCGCTTCGTAGCGGCAGGAGGAAGAAGAGACCAACTATCAGCGCGCCTCGCCAGATCTCGGGGCCGATTGCTCAAGATGATTCGAACAGACCATCTCTCCCAGGTGCAGATCCCAGTCAAGCTTCAGCTCGACCTCGGCCACGTCCTCCTCCGATGGCTGGTGGAAAGGTGAATAAGATCCAACGACAGTCTCCGATTCCGTTATACTCACCTTTCTACATAGACTTCGGATCTTGTAAAGCGACGATATTCGACACGATTCAATCAACCGTCCTCTATTTCCAATGGCGGAGCGCCCCCAATGCCTCAGATGCCCTCTTTGGGTAATTACGAACCGAGGGAGACCGTCGCCGCTGCCAGGAAGCCCCCATCGCGCTCGGGACCCGGCGTTGCTCCAGTTATCGATATCAAGGGTCTGCGCGATCCCAAGCTGAAGCCAGATCGATATGTCCAAGCCGCTCTAAGCGATGCTACTGAAGATCAAATTCGCGAATTCGAAGAGTCGCTACGCCAAGTCAAGACACGTGTGGGAATGGACCTACAACAGAGCGTCATGCAGAACAGAACACAGTTTATCAAAATCAGCAAGGAGGCCGAGAAGCTCAAGAGCGAGATGAGGAACCTGAAGAATTTCATGTCAGAGCTCAAGGTAAACACAACCGCCATGAGAGCTGCTGCAGCCAAAAGCGATGAGCCTATGCCTAGTGATCTGGGGGTTGCCCCTGGCATCAGTAGCAGAAGAGATAGGCGCACGTCTATCGCCGATAGAAGTGCAATGTGGAATTCGCAAATGCAAGCTCTGTACAAGGGCGTCGAAGGATCGCAAAAGTTCCTCCCTAATGCGGCAGGACGGCATGTTGTCCAAGACGCAGGCCCCTGGATTGAGCTCGACAATGCCACGTACAAGTCACGTAGAGCAATGCAGATATTTTTGCTTAACGATCACCTTCTTATCGCATCGCGTAAGAAGCGAAAGGCAGATGCGCCTGGCGCAGATGCACGAGGGCCGATGATGAAGTTGGTGGCGGACCGCTGCTGGCCCTTGTTGGATGTAGAGGTGGTGGATATGTCAAGCACTGGAGAATCATCAAACAGCGGACGTAATAAGCTTGCAGACGCTATTATGGTGCGAGGTGTTGGTCAGGAATCTTTCATCTATCGGACGGAGAAACCCCAAGACCCCGAAAAGAAACAGCTGCTCCTCAATGTGCGCAAGGCTATAGAACAGCTGCGCAAAGGCCTTCGATCAGAGATGGAGGCCAACAACAAGGCGCGTGAGACGATCAACTACTTTGCTTCTCGAGACCCAGGTCTTCTACAAAAGACGGAGCTTCTCGCAACGCTATCGGATATCAAGGATATGCTCATTGAGGTAGATGGCAAGCAACAAAACCTACGCTGGGTTGAAAGCGAGATGGATGATCTTGATATCGATGTTGCGATGCAAAGATTTGAGGATGCTGTAGTCCGTGTCGAGAAGCTTAAGGCAATTGCTCGCGGGCTGAAGAACCATGCAATCGCCCAAGACTTTATCAACTTTAAAGTGAACGAACGATGTGTCAGACTGGCCAACATGATTGTCCGGGAGCTTGAAATGACACACGACAACAATACAAAGACAAGACGCAACGTCAGCTGGTTGACGAGGCTGGGCTTTGAGGACAGCGCCCGCGAATCGTATCTGGCGGCAAGAAGTGGAACAATCCACAAACGAACCAGGTGAGTAGATCTGGATTGCTTCATCTTTGGTATGGTTACTGACATGGTCACAGGCAATGCATTTTTCAGGGAGATTTGCATCTATACATATGGGAACTCTCATTTGTGTACTTTATGGTCATTCACAACACAGTGCAATGTTTTCAGTCGTGCTTCCCACCACCCATGATGAGTGTGTGCGTCAAGTGGGCAAAGGAGGAAGTCGACGCATTCAACGTTATCCTGGCACGTCAGCTAAGTAGTACGGAACCGAGAGGGCATGTCTGGACGCAGTGCATGGAGAGGGCAAAGGAGCATTCTAAGCTGTTATCTGAAGTCGGATTGGACTTTGAGAACCTGGTCGGAAAAAACCTGATGATCTATGAACCAATTGAGCAGGGACCTTCTGTAGGGTTGGGGTTGTCGTAAAGACAAGCATTCTTACGAGCGTTGAGGTAGTCAGTTGGTGATGCTGATAATGGGAACATTTTGATTACCATGTCAGCATCGGTTGATTGCGGAATCACACGTGTGGCAATACCCAGGCTGGAATTGGAGAGCCATCGTAGTAATTACCCATATTATGATTATTATTATCGAGAAGCTGATTTAATGAAATATGGTTCTCGGTGTTCAAAGTATTGGCATCTAAGCCACATCCGTTTGAGGTAAGCTTTGTGATGCAACCGAGGAGCTCCTTGAACAATGACGAAATAGCTGAGTACCAGGTGTCGAGTTAATGCATACAGTACCTACCTAGTATGCACGTATTGCAATCGACACCAACGACATGCCTGCTTAGTTTTCTCCCTGATAACCGTTGGATCGGTTCTAGAGTAAAATCATTTCTATTCTCACAATAAACATATACTACTAAGGCAGGTGCCCAGGGAGCTATGGTCATGACATGAACATAGTAGGTAAAGTATGGACGCCACACGAGGCTCCAATTCTGAGGCCGTCCAGTTGGACGGGCTAGGAGAGGACAGGGGCAGTCACTGAATGGCGCTGTGCTGGCGGTGCCCCCAGCTAGGTAAGCCCAGGTAGCTAGCCCAAGCCAGGCGTGCTAGGCTAGACTGGCAACCACCAACATCATCCATGGATCCCTCCCTCCTCCTTTCGCTCCCCATCATCATTTAACTATCACCTAACAACGCCCACCAAAAATTCTTCATCAACGAGCTTCGCCCGCCCTCTCCCAGCCTGGGCTTTCATTTACGCCTCCTTTTTCTACCCGCGATAGAACGATTTTAGCGACAGAAGCTGCTGCTGCTGGTGTCGGTAGCTGCTATTGATTATCTCATCTCCCTTGTTTCCCTTTTCTCCTCCCCTGACGACCGCCGCCTTTGTGCCTCGTGCCCCACCGCTCGCGATTCAGGCGTGACCGCATCCAACGCCAACGTCATTCCAACCTCAACTCCCACAATCAACATATCTCGATACTCGATTCGATACCTCTGAGCCATGGATACCAATATGGAGGATGTTGGGCGAGCACCCGCTGAAGCTTCACCTGTGCTTAACTTTGAGCCCACTACGATCCCCACTCTTGACGGCTGGATCGAGAGCTTGATGTCGTGCAAGCAGCTGGCCGAACCTGACGTTCAGAGGCTGTGCGATAAGGTGAGCGGGATGTCAATTCAACGGGGGCGATGGAGCTGTTGTGCATGCGATGTTCACGATCGTTATGTAGCGAGTAACGTCGAGCGTGCAACACTCAACAAGCTTTTGCGCTTCTCGCGTGAGGCGACCGAATGCTAACGTGCAATACACAGGCCCGAGAAGTTTTACAGGAAGAGTCGAACGTGCAGCCAGTGGTATGTCATCGTCATGCGCCAGTTATACGAGATACTCGAGCTAAAAAGTCGCCAGAAATGCCCTGTTACCGTCTGTGGTGATATTCACGGCCAGTTCCATGACTTGATGGAGCTCTTCAAGATCGGTGGACCCAACCCCGACACCAACTACCTATTCATGGGTACGCTTCAATCATTATTCTACAATCTTACGCAGTCAATACTTACTCCGGATAGGTGACTATGTTGATCGAGGTTACTACTCCGTCGAGACCGTCACCCTTCTCGTTGCCCTCAAGATCCGATACCCTCAGCGAATCACTATCCTTCGAGGAAACCACGAGTCTCGTCAGATCACTCAGGTCTACGGATTCTACGACGAGTGTCTTCGCAAATACGGAAACGCTAATGTCTGGAAGTATTTCACCGACCTCTTTGACTACCTCCCCCTCACTGCCCTGATCGACAACCAGATCTTCTGTCTTCACGGTGGTCTTTCTCCTAGTATCGACACACTCGATAACATCCGAGCTTTGGATCGTATCCAGGAAGTCCCACACGAGGGTCCCATGTGTGACCTTCTCTGGTCAGACCCCGACGACCGATGCGGCTGGGGAATTTCTCCTCGAGGTGCGGGGTACACATTCGGCCAGGATATCTCAGAAGCCTTCAACCACAACAACGGCTTGACCTTGATCGCACGAGCTCATCAGCTTGTTATGGAGGGTTACAACTGGTCTCAAGACCGTAATGTGGTTACCATTTTCTCAGGTTTGTCTCAAACGTCAAGATGCGCCAAGATTTTTGCATGACTAACATGATGATAGCACCCAACTACTGCTACCGATGCGGTAACCAAGCCGCTATTATGGAAATTGACGAGCACTTGAAGTACACCTTGTATGTTTGAGCCGGTAGCCTACTTCGCACGTTACACGATGAACTGACCAAGAACAGCCTGCAATTTGACCCTTGCCCTAGAGCCGGCGAGCCTATGGTCTCAAGGCGTAAGTTCCAACACATAAACCTAATTGGATTTGGCTAACGGTCATGACAGGGACTCCCGATTACTTCCTCTAATCTCGTCACGTATACCCACGTCTCACCAAGCTCGAGCCAGCTAATGTCGAACTGTCATGTTTGGGGCAACTGCGCCAGCCTCAAAGACGTTGCAGCTCGGCCTTGTACGATTCCACACGACGAACCTCCCAAACGAACCAAAACTCTGTGGCGCATGAATTGTACGGATATAGCATCTTTGCCCATAGCGAGTTCCCAAACATTGCGGCAAAGGCACGATAGCATTGGGGTGGCTATATCTTTGCTGGAAAGGGTTTGGTAGACTACGTTGCGGCGCTCCGTCTCAGGACTGCTTAGATACGCATATTTGAGTTCCGCGCTGTAAGAGAAAGAAACACGCATGCATGATCAATTTTGTCTCAAGCTTCTCGCTGTGATGTCTGTTTAAGTTGGAACTGAAGCATTGGAGAGAGAACCAGGCTACTAAAATACGATAACAAGGAGTTTATATAGATGCGGTCAAATCGAAGGCAGCGCAGCACAAGGCAAGTAGTTATTAATTAGTAGATGTCGTACATGATTTTCATTATGCTGACAACTCTAAAGCCGCTCTAATTAAGATATGGGTGGCGCCAACTCAGTAATCCAGTTTTACATAACGTTTGCTGATCGTGGCCCAATGACCATGGTCTTGCCAACGACAGTAGTACAAGATTTCGACCACATGTACCTCCGCAAATATTGTTAGGTATTACAAATGAGACATTCATGTAACGTTGTCTTAGTAAGGATTGACTTCAAACAGTCTCCTTTTCGCGCTCTTTCTTGAGGTTTGCCTCCCATTGCATTTGCATTTGCTGGTTCTGTTCTGCTGTTCTCGGCCGCTCGTCATCGCCAAAGACTTCTTCTTCGGTGTTGACCCGATACATGGGGTCTTGGGGGGCTTTCTTGTTGGTAGAGTAATCGCCAGGCGCATGGCTGCCGTCGGGAATGTGGAAGCGACGGTCGAAACGAGAGAGGGCGTAGGAGAAGACGACAATGATCTCAATGACATAGTTGAAGCAGTAGTAACACGCCTTGCTGTGATACCACGCAGGGTCATTGGCGGGGCGGACCTTATAGGATACTCCGGTTCGAAATGCGGCACCCAATGTAAGAAGGACGGTGGTGAAGACGAGAAGTTGGATCTTGGTGCGCATGCGACCCTGGCCAAACTTGTCCATGGCGGTTTTTCGAGGGAGAACGAAGCAGAGTCCGACGATGGGTAGAGGGAGGAATGCGAGAATGGCGAGAAAGGTGCTACCAGTAAGTTGAATATTGCGAAGCTGCTGCTTGGTGTGTGGGTTGAGGGTGTAGAAGTTGTACACGACAGCGGTGATGAGCATGATGAGGCTGGCGGCGACGGAAAAGTACAAGAACTTGAAGACCAACGAAGCAGGCTTGCTCCATCCAATGTGTGGATGATAAGCTCTCAGAATGCGCTGGGCGAAGATGAGGTTGACGACGAAAAGGAGAACAACACCAGCATTTGTAAAGACATTGGCGGCGATGGCGAGACTCGAGTTGGTGGGATTCGAAGCCCATGCAATACGCAGGACGTTTGCGGTGATGCGGGCCATACAGAAACCGAAGAGGAGGCCTGATAGTATGAACTTGTGGGAGCGTCGGCGGTTAAGCTGCAGGATGGTCATGTTGAGGACGGCGCCTGTGACGAAGAATGCCAATATGACACCACAGATGGGATCATCAACAGAGGGTGTTGGGCGGCCACCAAGGCCAGCTGTGCGTGGGAGATAGGGAGGGCCCTGAGGAGGCATGTCGTTTGGATTTTGTGATGACATTTTGAAGTAGGTAGTGATGATGATGCGCAGGCAGTCTCGCCTTGTACAATCAAGTACACAGTAATATAGACTAGATCAAATGCAATCAGGCTGTAGAATGTACCTGGCTTTGTCGATGAATAGAAAATGGCATGATGGTCAGGATATTCTTGCTCTATATAAGCATACTCGGGATGCATGCGTGTATGCAGCTTACAGACTTGAATTTCCCATTCCTCAACCAATAACTGAAACATGAATCACTTACCTACCTATGATCTGTATCGGTATTGGTATCAGTATCGGTCATCGGCGTCGCGAAACCGCCGGGAGATCGCCCTTGGCTCGTTTCCTATTTGGGTAATGTCGAAGTCGGCATATCGGGGGTTTCCTTGAGCGCGAAAGGAGCGAGACCAACGTGATTGGTGAGCTAGAGAGGACTAGAACGGTCGGCCTTGACGTTTGGAGATAATTTGTGATTCTGACTTGGACTAATCAAGCATTAGCTTGTTGGGCAAGTTCACATTAAATTAACGTAGGTAAATTCTAGACTCACATCAGACTAGAATATAAAACTTGTCCGATAGAGCGTGTGGTTATGGTCATCGCGAGGAAAATAATAGCCTAATATTATGGACGATGATCTTGTCTGCTTATTCTTCATCATGGGCCACCAGCTAACAAAAGCACTAAGAAAAAACTCTATCGTTCGTGAATCATCTATTTGGGTCGTTCCGGGCTATTGGTAAGAATGTTACCACGATATATCCCTATTCTCGTCCCATATTCAGTCAGCCCTATAAGGCATGTGGCTGGAAGAACATCTGCAGCTCCGTCCGCAACATGCTGTTGTCTTGCCAAACTGGCAGTTCTTCTGTTCCTGGTGCTGGTGCTGGTGCTGTCCATTCTCCAGTAGTTTGGGTTGCCTCTTCTGCCGTAACTTTGCTGGTCTCTACACCAGTCATTTCCTCTAGACAATCGAAGTACAACTGCGGATCTATAGGCAAAATTTCGTCATGCCAACAATTCCCAACTTCTGTTCTTTGTCCAGCAACCTCAATCGTCTCTCTCTCTGTGACTCCGACCACCTTGTCTGTCGCTCCATTCCACAACTGTGCATATGTTTGGAAGTCGCTGTCTTGCCAACTCGCCTCATCTGCTTCTGCTTCTGCTACTGCTTCTGCTGGTATTTGCCGAGTAGCTTCAGTTGCCGGTTCTTCTATGACATCCTGGGTCGTCTTTGCGAGTATCTCTTCAACTTTTGCCGCTCTTTCTCTCAACATCGACGCAATTTGTTCCGCCATACGTATCTGCGGCACGGTTGCATAAACGAGGTTTCTGTTAAATGTTAGTCTTTAACCAGTATCAATGTAAAGAAAAGATATGACTTGCACATTCTTCTCATCCCTATCTTTTTTTCCAATAGGATGAGCTGGAAGAAACTCGATGTGTGCGTTGTTGAGCGTATAATCACATCCAACTCCCATTCTCGCAAGACCAGCGCCCTTATCAGCAAGGACGTTACCAATAACTGTGTTCCGAGGCACCCAGTGAAACTCGGCATCTACTCCAACTTCTTCAAGCTTTGTGACCTTGCGGCCCACCTCACACGCTATCATCTTGGTTAACAGCCTCTTCTTCTTGTTGCTGTGACATCTACATCCGGTGTCATTAATGTCCAAAGGCGGCAAGTCTGATAGTGCCATCCTCAAATGATCCACCGCGGCTTGGGAATCGGTGTACACTTCAAGGATTTGCAGCCGGCCCTTCTTGTCGTTCTCCGTTTCCCGTTCCACGAGTTGCATCGTGTAGTCTAGAGCAAGTCCAATGGCCTGAAGCTCTGCAATACTGGTCGATTTTCCTCCCGGCCCGCTTGCCGTGATACGCACCCAGGTGTGGTCCTCCCGAAACACGGCAGCCCATCCTCTGGAACTTCGTGTCTCAGAAGCATCAGTCCAAAGAACTAGTCGCGAATCACTGAGAGGTTCCTCAGTCACACATCGAGCGCGCTCAATCGCCCGTCCTCGTTTACTGATGACAAATTTCGCCTTCCGAACTGACAGTCCCATGGTTGGAGCTTCTGGGACTTCGTTCCAAGCTGAACAGGCAGCCACCCAGGATCTCTGGGACCTGTTCAAGAGTTCTTGAGCTCCTGCATAGAGGTGTATTATGGAATCCGAAATCCAGAACATCGTGTCTCCTATGGGTGGCTGTCGGAATGAAGATCTGTTGATTGGTGTGATTATGATGTCTAGGTGAGTGGCGGAAGGAAACTGAGGAAGAGAATGAGAGCATCGTGGGCCACAGATTTTCTTTTATTGTCTTTCAGTAAAAGTCTATCCGTTGAAAACTTTGGAATTTGTCGGCGCAATATCGCTGAGTGTATTGGTGGTAACTTTAGGCAGCTAGCAAAGTTTCAAACTTACATGACCTTGCGCGCATATATGCATCAGCTGAAGGATTTCTCAGAAAGTTTAACCATGTGTATTTCTTGCATCAAGGCTCTAGCAGTATTCTTATCGCCTATCAGAGTCTATTAGAGTCTATCAGAGTCTATCAGAGTCTATTAGAGTCTAGGTACATCAGGGCTGTATGCTGGATAATCGGTGTAACCCTTTCTATCAGGTGTGTAAAACAACGAGCGATCATACTTGGTCAAGGGCCATCCATTCTGGATTCGCGCTGGTAAATCAGGGTTTGCTGGTGATATAGTTCAGTGCATATCCATAATAAACTGGGTTTTTACAAAATGACTTACGAATAAAGTAACGGCCGAATCCCACAAGATCATCTGTCTGGCTTGCGTGCTTTACAGCGGTTTCCGGTGTGAATCCTCCTGCGACAATGAATTTGACATTCGAGTTGCCAACAACTTCTCGAATGGGGGTGAGAGTGTCGTCTGTCTTGGGAGTGCTGTCAGGCGAGTCACTTCCTCCTTCAATCCGTGGCTCAACAGCGTGAATAAACGCAAGAGACGGCTGTGCGTTGATGATGGCCTTGGCCCAAGGTAAGAATACAGATAAAGGATCAACTTCCCGCATGCCCTGGAAGCGGGAGAAGGGCGACATGCGAATGCCGACACGCTCAGGGCCGATGGCATCGCAGACAGCGTTGAGGACTGTCAATGGGAAGCGGAAACGGTTTTCGAGACTACCACCATACGAGTCTGTTCGGTCATTACTGTTGGTTTGGAGCTGCTGTTGTTTTAGTAGTTGCTCGGTCAAAGAACATTTCATGTAC
This sequence comes from Fusarium sporotrichioides, assembly GCA_019054645.1. Classification (NCBI taxonomy): domain Eukaryota; kingdom Fungi; phylum Ascomycota; class Sordariomycetes; order Hypocreales; family Nectriaceae; genus Fusarium; species Fusarium sporotrichioides. The sequence goes on from JAHKNS010000003.1 coordinate 5,314,879, forward strand.
TCACGAACTGATCAATAAGCTACGGGCGATGTCAATAGGCTGGAATACTAGGACACACTACACCAAGACTTACGTATCCATTGGCTCCGTGGAGTTCCACGCCGTCGAATCCAGCTTCAATGGCATTCAGCGCAGCCTGTCGGTAATGTCCAACAAATCGCTCAATATCAGCTTCGGTCATGGTCGTGAACTTGGGAGGAAGCTCCGTAGACCCAGTACCCTTAACGTCGAAGGGCTTCGAACCAGCACTCCAAACCTTGGGAACAACGTTGGGGTTGGCAACTCGACTGTTGTCACTATCAGTATTTTGCCTGTACGCATGGCCTCAGAATATTACCCTAGAGCCCAGAGTTGACAGAATATGTAGCCTCCTTTGGCGTGAACAGCATCCGTGATGGTCTTCCATGCCGCAATCTGCTCCTGCGAATAGAGTCCTGGTACCCGAGACATACCTCCAGCCTCCTCAGCGATGAAAGTGCCCTCGGAAACAAGCAAGCCGCCGTCCGAGGAGCGTTGGGCATAGTATTCCGCAGCATACTCCGCCGGAACTGCGGTTGTCTTGTCTGCCCGAAGCCGTGTCAGGGGAGCAAGCACCACTCGGTGCTTAAGCTCAACACTGCCAACTTTGGCTGAAGTAAAGAGTTTGGTCGTTTCTTCGATTGTCATTTTCGTTGATTTGGTGAAACTGAGTAGTTGGTGGTTGTGACGGATCGCGGAGGGATTTACTGGGGACTTTCCGTACTTGGAAGAAGAATTGGAGCCGAATAACGTTATAGACTATCCCACAAATGCCTCGGCATAACTACATCGTTATCAATCCGGCAGTTGGAATCAGTTGAGGCAACCTCTATTGCCCCGAGCTGGACTGATTGAGCAGCACACATGGATATCCTATCGCAGATTTGGGACAATTGTGGAAGAAAAACTACAGAGATCTTAGGATATCAGAAAAGTCGGTCGCTGGAGGCGCAATAGACGAAATTAGTAAATTAGTTTATGCTATCTAGACCATACCCCCTCTTAGGTCATGTATTTTATATACTAACTAAAGCTTAGAGGTCGCTCTCATTGCTCATGGATAGTAATGTAACTATATAGATGTACTATCAACTCCTGTTCTTTTCGAGTGCCGGATATGTCACAATGCCACAAATTGAAACACGATATAACAAATGCGATGGCTAGCCTTTAATGATATGAAATTTGCATTCTGGATAATTCGAGAAGAAAAGGAAGAGACCGGTCTTGAGTGGTGCCTAGAGTGATAGACTGGTATTCTCCGTAGAGAACTCGTATATCTACAATACGATGCTCTAGGGTGACTTGGGGAATTCGACAACAGCCAATAACCGTCTTCTACACTCACTTCACAATCAATGAGTGCTAGTGGAATATGCAGTACTATCTAGATACACAGTGGTTGTTTTGTCATGTCAATGCCGGCTATTTCACACTACATGAACGATAGCAAGGCAGAGCCTCGACGCACTCAGTATCGTGCGAACGAATTACAAACTGATGGCTTGCTAATGCCTTGTGTTCGACCAAGATGAAATTACCGTTCGGTCATCAAAAATGCCTCTTTCATTGCCTAACTAGCAATCCAGGTAGGCCAGACTCTATTGATCGACAAAGCAACTTCGCTTGCTCAGTAATGGCAGCTAATGGCTAACTAGCACGCGGGACAGCGCACATCGCTTCAACGAGCACCACCAGAGAAGGACGAAGGACAGGGTAGCATCATGGCATGGCAAAGCCAGTGAAACGCGCTTCCGGAACGAGCAGGGGATTCCACAAGGGTGGGAAATTACCTATGTACGCCTGCAGGAGCCCAGGCTTGTGTTGTGCAGATCTTGCTGCTTTGTGCAGAGTACAAGTCTCTGGTAGTTAATGTTGACACTGTTCAAGTGACGGCTTGGACAGTTCCAGAGGGTTTCCAGGCGATCCTGGAGTTCATGGGGTAAGCTCAGACGAATACAGTGGAGGCGTTTGTGATATTTTCGTCTTCATCCCAACTGCATTATATCATGCGTTTCAGAGTGCATGACACAAAACCACAAGCCCGTTTGCACGTCGATCCGTATTGCCATCATAAAATCATAATTGCTACCGTATGCAACGGATCGCGCTATCAAAAGGTCCAGTCCCCTCTCGCTAGAGCACGCAAGAGGCACAAGAAGCTTGATACCTAGGATGAACAGGCTAAGTTTACAATGTTACGCTGCGCGGCGACGCAGTCTTGAAACTGTGTTGTTGCGCGAGCTTAAAGACTGGAGATGCACTTGGAAAAGAAAGAAAGAGAAGAAGAAAAAACATTCGCGTTATATACCGCAAAGGACGTCATTGAGTTCTGCAGAGTTGCTGATAACCCGTGTATGAAGGTGAATGAACTCAAAAGCTGATAAAAAGTAATGATACTAATAAGATTGAGCTAGGGGGTTGTCTCAGAGACTCAGCCACTTATCAAGTCGGTCACAACAATAATAGTCGGCCGAGATTTTCGTGGCTGTTGCCACGTTCAAACGGTGAGAGGGTTGCAGCCGAAGTGTTTCATTCTCTCTTTTAGCCAAGTATCTTTCCATTTTGTTTGTGTGTGGTTGCTTTCATCGCCAAGTTTTCTTTACTACCTTGACTCCTGCATATCCTGTGCATCATGTGTGCGATAAAAACACTCAAAGGACACCATCAAAGAGCATAAATACCTCGCCAAATCGGATCGAAGACCTGTTTTCGCTATTGCGCGTGGGTAGTTGTGCAACAGGGAGAGAGAGTTTCTGGACTCATATTGTCCATGCAAGGAGATGTATTGGCCTTTGTTTATTGGGTGGATATTTTACCAGCGTCAAACAAATGTGGATGACATCTCATTGGGCTACAAGTTTTGTGAGTCTTTGATCTAGATCAATTGGTCTAGTATATACACGTGGAGCCCAACGCAATTTGGAATAGAAAAGTCGAATTTGAATATGAATCAAGACAAGAAATGGGCCATGATCTACTACTAGTATTTACTGCGAGGGGGAAGCGAGTGACGATGACCTGCAGGCAAGATAGTATTATTATAAGATGCGACTACTGAGAACGCTGCCTCCTTGCAGATTGTATCATACAGCCTTGTCTTCGTAAGCATCAGTTTTCAAGTAATAGCATGATATCCAAGAAGAATGCGATTGTCAAAGCTGAAGATGCTTGGATGAGATAAAGACCCAAAAATCGTGGTGTTGATGGATGAGGGTCATCTGGCGATCTTGCCCACTGGCCAGACCTGGCCCGTAGAGGTTATGCAAGGCGTTATTTAAGTGGTGGGCAGGTCTAATGACGCTACCTGGACCCTGTTCGGCTTCCGTTGCATCCCTGTTCCGCAAGATTAAACACGTCTAGATCCAGCTGGGCGGGAAATGTACCCTTGACATACTGACTGTACGGGAAAGATACTTGGTCGACTAACTCGCCGTCGCCTGCCGGACCTGGACTAACCCATTTTGGGATTAGCACGACCCGACTCACCCTGGATATCGCTATTTCCCTCCAGTTAGTTGTTTGGGTAAAAGCATGGGTCAAACACCAAGCGCCAGCACTATTTTCGCTGTTTTATGCTCAGCTTCCTCATAGTCTCTCCTCTCGTCTCTTCTTTCTTATACTGAGCGCACCCGTGATATCGTTCGTTCCCGGCAAAGACCCCAGGTAGTTCTTACCGCCCTAGCACCCCCTACTATTTCGACCAGGGCCCTCCCTATCCCAGGCCAACTCTCTTCACCACAAGCCCGAGCGTCGCGTCCACAGCTGCTGCTGGGTCTGACTTCACTGGGATTTTCTCGCTTGACATCGAGGTTCTCTTTTCTTCCTCTTCCCCCCCTCTTCCTCCTTCCTCATTCGTACTCAGCCAGTGTGTGCGTCTCATCGCTTGGATCCTCCTCCATCCGACACACGCTCAAACAACTCCGAGCCTGAACGACAATCCAAAGGTTGGATTGAGCTGTCAAGTTCGCTTTCTTCTCCAAAGAGATCGACTCGACTCTCGCGGACCAAGCTTACCTTCCTTTAATTTTCTCCATTTGACGACATTCGCTCTTTCCTTCCCGGGAAACTAATCGTAATTTAATATTTCGACCAACTGCTACTATCGCTTGACCGTATAACGAAATCCATTGCGCATCAACAATTCGACTCTTTTCCTCAACCTAACTAATCAATCAATCAATCACACATTCACACACTCGTTTGCTCAGGAGAGCTGTTTTTGGCTACGATTATCAACCGCCCAATATCTCTCCACCGACCTGCATCAACCACCCAGGGCCTCTGTCGACCCGACTCTACGAAAAAACAAACACTCATCTCAGGTTCCTTCCCGACGACCATGATATAGGTGTCATTGAAGCTCAAGTTTTACCGATCTCTACGTCAAGCTTGTCGAACCAGGACCAACGCCTCAACCGTCAAGATGGCTGCGCCTAGTCAAAACACGGGCCCTCAGTGGGCTCGCCAATCGCGCAAACACATCGCTTCGAAGATTGTTACCTTCGCATTGCTCTCTGCGTCGCCGATGTTGGTAACAGCTCAAGACTCAAACTGTATCTCTCTGAAGGGTTCCAAGGCGTGCCCAGCATTTACATCTGCCTCCATTTCCACCGGGGACAACATCCGTAACTTCTTGTGAGTTTTGTAGGTCCCAAGCACAACTGTTTCTGACCTAAAATAGCCCATTCCTGCAATATGTTTCGGATAGAGCATCTTTCGACAGTCAGCTTTCCAGCTTTGTCGAGAGAGACTATGTGCAAAGACAGTAAGCCAACACCCGCAACTATATCTCCGCGATCCAATCCCTTACAGCTCTTAGGTATCAGTCTTTGTTTGGCTGCAAGGATCTCGACTTGACCAACACCAGCGACTTATATGCTCGCTTCACAACAAGTGTACTATGCAACGCTATTGTCCAAAACTCTGTTGAACCCTGTGGTCTTTCTGAACGACAGTCTCGACCCCTATGCGCTGACGATTGTGCCGAATTCGCACAAAGCGAGGTTTATCTGACATCAGACGACGACATCTGCTCGAACCCGTCAGACGGCCTGCTGCAGCTGATAAGGGCAGACTTCACCAACTGTGCCCTTCCCGGAGGCTCATTGGACTCCTCGACGTGCATCAAAGCCATCGACAACGAGTCGGAAAACTGTGGCTATGGTAACAGCACCATTGGACTTTGTTCCTATTGTGGCTCAAGCGGCCTTAACTCGACCGATACATGCTGCTACAATTCAAACGCTGAGGATCGTTGCAAAGACGTACAGCTGCCAACATTGGCCGCCACCATCACATTCTCTCGAGAGTCTCCAACAGCTTCGGCGACTGAATCAAGCAGTGCGGATGAGGAAACCGATGAGGACGGAGGCAGAGGGTTAAGTGGTGGAGCAATTGCCGGGATTGTTATCGGGGCTCTCGCAGGTGTAGGTTTGCTTGGACTGGCACTCCTTTTGTGCCTTAGGAGGAGACGGAGACCGGGCAGCCCGAAAGGCAGCATTTTCAACCAACCCTCGCCTGCCCGACAGGGACCAACTGCTATGACGCAAGCGACAACCTCGACAGCTCCTCAGGGATACGAAGTTCTCCCGGGTGGTCGTATAGCGCGCATGTCTGCACTGGAAGGTCATTCTGGCAACTCACCATCACACCACCGCGACACTTCATCAGCCGCTGGAGGAATGGCTGCAGTAGGGGGTTATCAGCGAAGAGGTGTTGACAACTCTTCATCAGATGAGTTCGCGTCAAGTCCACCTTCTTCCGACACTCGCGGTGGAGTTCTTCGACCACCACCTGCTAGGCCTCGACGAACCGGCTCACTTTCAAGTAACTCGGCCCTTGGCAGCTCTGTACCACAATCTCCATCCAGTGCTGGGGGGTTCTCATCGCCACAGGGCGTTGCCAGTCAACAATCGGAACAGTTGCCCTTCTTCAAGGACTACTATTCTCAGGATGATATTCATCCTGGTGACAAAATTGCCGCTCTTTGGGCATACCAACCCCGCGCAGCCGATGAATTCTCTTTGGAACGTGGTGATATGCTCAAGGTTGTGGGTATCTGGGATGATGGCTGGGCGACAGGTGTGATGCTCAATGAGCGGGCGGATGAATGGGAGGCTCGACGACAAGCTCAACGCGATAGTGGCGTCTCGAACGCGTCGGGCCGCCGCGACAGCTCACCAGCGGCGGAAGGCGAGATCAAAGCATTCCCTCTAGTCTGTGTTTGCCGACCTGAACACTGGAGAAAGACTATCGAAGGCGACGGGTCAACGGAATCTGGCTCCAATGCGTTCACCGCTTTCTGATGATGAATACAGCCACGAAATCTTCACCTTGAATACGGCGTCATGGGAGGGCATGACATTGGTGCATTGTTTACGGCGTCCCGGGTTTCCCGCATTCTTGTTGGCATCAGCAGCACAAACCCGATGGGCATCTTGATTTACAGTATCGGATATCAGTCATCACGTCCTGTCACTGGCTAGATATTTCAGTTCCCGATCGGCCTCCCTATCACCTACACCACGCCGTTATTCGTCTCTCCAACATCCACAATACAACAAGACTCAAGTCTCTTTTCAATTCTAGCGCTGAATTATATACCCGGTGTGAACATCCACACCTGTTGCTTTACGGAAGTGAGATCGACAGTAGGTCGAGTAATGATGCCACTTGAGCGGCTCTTCAGCCGCCCAAGTATTGCATGAGGGTTTTTGGGGACGAACAAACAGTTGAGGCGCGATGGAGAAGCCGCCACCACATTCTTTACGTCTTCAAGGTTTCTGACGATTATGTTCGATAGACAGAACACTTTTCATCACAGGCTACGATGACGCCTAACGATTTAGTTTAGCGATATTGTAAATAGGTTAACTTTTGACGATACATTATGCCATTTTATCGCCCATGAAGTGACGTTGAAAGCTAGCATTCCAGTCGGCAGTAACAGACCCAGTGTCTTGAAGTTGTTTTAGATCCAATGTGACTGGAACGCAGTCGATCTAGTTGCCGCTGTGGAGTTATTGACTGCCCGTACAGTAGATGCTTGCCCAGCCCCACCGCGGGGGTGCTTCACCTTGTTTCCCTTGACTGTTAAAGAGGGGCAGAAATCGATATTGTCGACTTCATCTTTACATTGCCTGCCAGGGGAAAGACACACTCTCAAATTAACAATGGCCGATATCAAGGCAAACGCAGAGGCCCTGGTGCCCAAGTTCAAGCTCGACCGTGTTCTCAACCAAGGTAGGACATCATCACCTTTCCTCCATGCATTCCTAGTTTCCAAGTTGATGTTGGAGTTCTCCAGATCAAGCAGGTCGGCGTATCTCTCTTTACGGATCCATCGATGATAACCCAGCTCTTCTGATCCTCGAACGTGCCCCGTTTTCTAGCTCAGAGAAATACCTCGCCGATGTGCCTACTCAGCTCGCACGAGTGCAGAACTTGGGCGCCAACGACATATACCACTGGTACATGGGTCGCAGTGGTGCCGAGACAAGCAAGCCTGACGACTCCGATTTCTTCGCCGACCTGAAAATCAACCTGATCTACCCATGCACCGAGACACACATTAAGAAGTACAGCAAGCAGGGAGTACGGTTTGTCACAGAAACACCAGAGATTTACAGAAACCACATTCGACCATATATGCTCAGCAAGAGAGAACAGGGAAGACTCAATTGGGTATTCAACATTATTGAAGGACGTAAAGAGGTGGAAGATGTTATCTACAGAACAAAGCTGGGCGAGGCTGGCGACGAAGGTTTCCTAATGTTGCCGGACCTCAACTGGGACCGCAAGACGCTAGACGCGCTGCATCTACTGGCGCTAGTCGAACGACGAGACATCTGGTCGCTGAGAGACCTTCGCAAGAAGCACATTCCCTGGTTGCAACATATGAAGGCCCACCTTATTGACGCCACCGTCAAGACGTATCCGTCTATCGAGCCGGACCAGCTCAAGCTTTACGTGCACTACCAGCCAACCTATTACCACTTCCACATTCATGTTGTACATGTTCAACTCGAGGCGGGGGCAACGCAAGCGACGGGCAAGGCGGTCGGACTGGAAAGTATTATGGAGACACTGGGCGCAATGGCAGGAGACGGCGAGGCGGGTATGGACGGCGTCGCGATGAGCTATACGCTAGGAGAGGCGAGCGAGTTGTGGACTGAGATCTTTGAGCCGCTCAAGACTGGCGGCGAAGCTTCTCGATCGCAATAAGGAGATCGTTGACACCAGAACCGTGAGGGCAGTCGGACCACTCGCCACCGTCGCGGATGCAGTAAATTTCGCCGTCCAAACGAATGGTAGCACTCTTCGTAACGCCGGCCTAGCAAGTGTTAGCATACCTCTCTATTGCTGTTGGTTTCCAATATCGACATACATCCGCAGTCCTTTTGATACTATGGCGCAAGAGACTCAAACCATAGCCGCCATCTTCCTTGACCGCACATTCGTTCAGTTGCTGGAAGTCGATGGCGGATTCGAGGGCGCAGTCTTCGACAAGGGATCGTTCGGGGATATCTGGGTAATCGCGGCTCAGGCACATAATGAAACCCAAATTTATCTTAGGGTCGGGGTAAAGCTCGCGGGCGCAGAGTTCAATGATGTTGCCCATGCATTCCGAAGGGCCATGCATGCAGTCAACGCCATCGTTGGCAGTTGGTCTGAGGAACCTATGCATTAGTCGCAACGCAAGGAAGGGAGTTGAGAATGGACGTACCGGCCGATATAAGATAGCGTAAAGTTGACCTTGTCATGAACGCGCTGCATGACAGGCAGCACCAATAATTCGAGAGCATCCTAGCAATTAATGAGTATATGCTTCAAACTTGACACCACAAGAACAAGCGTTACCTTTGCATCAGGGCATTTACTCATGATATGTGCTTCCAAAGGTATGAGAGTATCGGTTTGAACATCATCGTTTGTGACGTGAACCCAAGACTCGTCGTCTATGAGAGGCCTGAAGGGTTGCCATACCCAAAAGGTGTATGTCACAATAGCCATGACGATCAGTGCCATGGTAGGTCGACTGCGACGAGCCTGGATTGGCAACATGACTCTTTGAGAAGGCTGTTTCTCGTCCATAACGAACCAAGGTTGTTTCGTGATGATGTATTGATAAGGGTATTTGATAGAGAAGCCAAGGTTGATGCGAGAGGTGGAGGAGATGTCGTTATTATGACAGGCAGCTGAATGCGCATCACATGCGGCTGGATTGTTTATCCGAGTTTGGTTAAGGAGGCCGTTTCGGGAGATAAGCTATGTCACCGTGCGATGCTTGCTGTCAATATTAGTGACCAGACTCAACGTGAATATATGTATTGATTCATTAAACTATTCCCTACTATCTCATCACACATGCTTCACCCTGGGAAAAGATCATGAATCAGCCTCGATTTATTAGGTACTATAGTAGGTAAGCATGGCCAGCGCGGGCGATCCCAGCCGAAAGCTGCTGTAAGTCAACCATTCTAGGGTAGCGGGGCTGTAAAGCTGACCCCGCAAGTGAATCGCGTGTGAATATATGGACCGATTTCTGGGTTGATGCAGGGATAGTAATATCTAATGATAAGACAGAGATGATACATATCTCTTACACTAGATCTAGATACAAACGCTCGAGCTAGGTTCTAAGTTTCCAAGCTGAAGGAGGCTGACTTCTCGTCATTACATCAAAGTGCCTGGTTAGCGCCTGCCCTGAAGCCCAAAAAGTGAGGGCCTAACCTGCACCTTTTCACGGGCCGTGATTCACACTCTGACACAACTTTAGACTTACTGCTTCCTAGGACGCTTCTTTGCCTCGTCCTTTCCCCGCCTATTTATAGAGACCCGAGCTTGGTTCTTTCCTCGGTCAAGAAGATTTCTCTGGGCGCCTACCTCCCCTTATTTGATCGGAGACAGCCTTATATCCACTGTCCATCATTAATTTGCGATGATACCTTAAGACAGACAGCGCCTATCATTTTCGCATAACCAAACCACCAGCCAGATCGCATCGCGCCACTAACTAAGATAATGACTTCCTCTCTATCGATCGAGGAGTTCCTAGAGCCCTTGTCTATCGACATCGACAAGGTCGAACAGTTATCCCGGCACTTTCTTGAAACATTTGAGAAGCTTGCCAGCGACTCCGAGAACCAGTTCTTACCAACTCCTATTTCTGAGGCTATTCTACGACCAGAGGCTAAACGAAGACAAGGACGGTGAGTTATCATATCTTCTACTGAAACTCAACCAGAGACCTATGGACTGACATTCGTGAAGTCACTTGGCCATCGACATGTAAGTGAGGAATCAAGCTTCTCGCCCCTTATATAGCCCTCCGGGTTTCAGAAAAATTGGCCGCTGTTAGCATGAGGGACGAGATTAGTAGGTCACTTTATGCTATCTCGACCATACTTCTTAGGCTGTTTATTATTGTACCCCAAGACTTAGGAGGCCAACTTTTCTGCTACCAACTACTTAGATAGCTAACATAAGAGTAGAGGAGGCACGAACTTGAGAGTGGGTTTTGTCCAACTTGGCAACGAGGCTGACCAAATCAACGGCCATGTTGGCAACGGACCTGACGAGAGCGCTGCTACAAGACAAGCCAGGAGACTTTTGGAGAAATCATGGCCCATCGATGAGCACCTGAAGAACGAAAACCCCGACAGCCTCTTTCTATGGATCGGTAACTGTATCGCCGAAGTCGTCCAAGATGGATGCAAGACGCTACAACTCCAGACCGACCAGCCAATACCACTTGGAGTAACCTTCAGCTTTCCTATGGTACAGCACTCAATCTCGCAGGCTACACTTATGCCCATGGGGAAAGGATTCGCCATCTCCTCTGACCAGGACCTGGGTGGCAGACTCACTGATGGATACAACCGTGCGAAGTCACCAGAGCTACCACCTATTCGCGTTGAAGCAATCGCCAACGACTCGGTGTCAACGCTGGTTTCCTTCATTTTTAACTTCGATGAAGCCTCGAACCGGCGAGCATGTATGGGTCTGATTCTGGGTACAGGCTGTAACGCGACAATCCCCTTAAAGTTAAGCCAACTCAACTCATCCAAGCGTCCCCCCAATGTCGTTGCTCGACCAGAGGAACGGGCAGAGGATGTCAAGATCGCAATCAACACCGAATGGAGCATCAATGGTACCTCACCTCCACTGTACGAGGTTGGATTAGTGACAAAATGGGACAGAGTACTCGATCAACAAGGTGAGTTGAACAGCTTCCAGCCATTGGAGTATCTAACTTCCGGTCGATATCTGGGCGAACTGGGGCGAATCATGTTGGTCGACTACTTGACGGAACACTTGGGCATTGCTGTAGGAACGTTACCAAAGGCGTTGCTACAGCGGCATAACCTTACGACGACTTATTTGAGCCACTTTAAGCCTCTCCAGCCATCGACACTCATGACTAGCCTGCAACAAGAATACCCCGAATCATCAGGGTCACCACCGTTTGAGTGGACTGAAGAAATCGCTACTGCACTGTACCGTATCGCCAAAGCCATCGAGGTTCGAGCAGCTGGTATCGTAGCGGCAGCTACGTTGGCGTTGTTGACTCTGGCTGGGGATGTTCCAAGGGACGGAGCACATGCATTGGATCGTGATTGTGAACTCGGTGTAGGCTACACAGGAGGATGCATTGTTCATTTTCAAGAATACTTGCAGGACTGCCAGGACTTTCTCGATCAGCTTCTGAGTAAGCAGTTCGGCGACAAGAGTCCACTGCGAGTCGTACTTAGCCCGTGTCACGACGGAGGCGTCACAGGAGCAGGTATACTTGTGGCTGCGGCATCGCAAAGCAGGACGATAAAGAAATAGAACACGCCCAGGATTGGTGGGTTGCATACATTGGGATATTTGGGGGCGGCTGGACCGCTTCGGTAATTGATCAGTCACACATGAAGGGCCTCAGGCCGGGGTAGTTCCCGGAGAGCATGGATGGTTGTAAGCCGGGGTAATGGTTTGAGGGGAAGAGGGGAAGTTAAGATAATGTTCATGCTGTTGACTGATCTAGTTTTATAGAGACAAGAATTACTCTTACGAGAAAGGATGTATGTATGTGCGTTCGGGTATTGTGATTGAGACGAATCCCGGCTGACTATTGTATACTTGGTACTCAGGTGTAAAAACACAAAGAAGTGAAGTCGAAAGAGACTGCAACTAGACTGCCTGTCTATCACCAAACCAGCCAGTCAGCTAGCAACCCCTCTAGTTCAACCACCTGCAGCTCGCGTGTGCAAATGACTCTTTCCTGCGTGGGGGATGTACACTACACTATGTGGCTCCGACAAGCCTTGACTCACACTCGCACTTATACTCACACCGAGAAACTGCTCGCGAAAGACAGACACCAGGCATTGATTCCCAACCACTTCAGAAAGCCATTCTTGTATAGGAAGTTGTGGTTGTAGATAGTCAGCACGGCGTCGCTTTTGCCATGGGTCTTTGCGGGGCGCACTTATCATTATTTCCACTGTACTTGGCTGCAAAAGTCTGCGATCACGACAGCGAGACTCCACTCTTTCCTTTCTTCCTTGTCTCCCGACCTGCTATTTCCTTTTAAGGCTTCTTATTTCTTCTGTTACTCCTTTTCGTCATCTTCAACTCTTTTCCTTCTCGATTCTTAATAACACTTGGATTGGTCTCATACCAAAGACTAAATCGTCGTTATGAGTCTGCAAAAGACCAGTCCGGTCTCGGATGTCCCCACTCACCGTCCGGTACCAGTTCCCATCCGGACCAATTCTCGGGGTAGTGAAAGCGACCAAGATGTCGTTGATCCAGCAGCATATGAAGCTCTATCAAGATCTTTTACCACTGGCGCTCATTTTTTGCAGCCTGAGTCGTTGGAGAGTGCTATGCTAAGACCGTCGTCTTATAAGTCAAGCCATCACCTTCATCGCGGTGTAGACGAGGAGGACCAGGGAGTTGTGACCGAGGGCGACGACGAGAGTGAGATTTCGACAGATTTAGACGATGAGGGACCTGATGAAGAGACTCCTCTTGTTCGCCACCAGAGCCGTCGTCTTTCTCTTACGGGAAGATCAACTACCTCGGTTGACATCGCGCCCTCGCCATTCCTGAACAATACCTCGCCTACCCGCTTCTGGTTTATATTCTCCCAGATTCTGGCTGCCTATTTCATCTCGTGCTTTGATGGAACTATCATGGCCAGCTCTCATCCTGTTGTGTCATCTTATTTCAATGCGTCCAATTCCGCTTCGTGGTTCTCCACTGCCTTCCTCCTGACGTCCTCCGCCTTCCAGCCCCTCTTAGGTCGTCTCTCCGATGCCTTGGGCCGAAAGCCGCTATTTGTGGGAGCAATGGGTATATTCGCTGCCTCGATTACTTGGTCCTCGCTTGCTGGTAGTATTGAGAGCTTTATTATTAGCCGAGCGTTTTGTGGAATCGGTGCCGGAGGAGTGATGACACTGGGTTCCATAATCGTATCCGACTTGGTTCCCATTGAGAATCGTGGTGCATACCAGTCATATATCAACATGAACTATGGCGTGGGATCCTCTTTGGGTGCTGCTACTGGAGGTGCCATTGCAGACTCCCTTGGCTGGAGATGGGAGTTCGGTATTCAGGTCCCACCTCTTTTGATATGCATGGCTGTTGCGTGGATCGCTATTCCGGACGACTTGGGCATTCAGGGACAGAGAAAGAGTGTGTGGCAAGCTCTCAAGGAGTTTGACTTTCGAGGCTCTTTACTTTTGACTACAGCTATTACATCTGTGATTTTGGGCTTGGTGAGTTCTCGTGCGGCCTTGAAAGAACTTTGTGCTAATCGTCTCGATAAAGACTCTTGGAGGCAATGTTATGCCATGTAAGTCTATTCTCCTTCAAGGAATTCGTAAGACTAACTTGGTAATCATCAGGGTCGCATCCTATTGTCATCGCAAGTCTCGTACTCTTCGCCGTTACGTTCCCTCTATTTATCTGGGTTGAGTCGTGGGTTCATAAACCCATCATGCCTTTGCATCTCCTCTACCAGGCTCCCAGAGCGAACCTCGTTGCCTCGAACGCAATTGCCGCTCTCATTGCAAACTCTATCCTGTTTAATATGTAAGTAAAGGGTCGGTCCCTTATGATGTGTAGAAGAGCATTAATTGCGCATGGATGATCAGCAAGTGCCAGGAATGTATTTACCTGTGGATTCCTTCTGAATATCTCCACGCATACGTAACTACCATGCTTGGTAGTAAGCACCGCTCATATCCTTCGACCCAATGCTGATAGTTTAAACAGACCTCTCTATTTCCAGGCAGTTCTGCTCACTACTGCCACATCCTCAGGACTGCGGCTAATCATACCAACCATTGCTGCCTCTGCGACAGGCACATTCACAGGGTTTGCTGTCACGTATACAGGAAAGTTGAAATGGCCGGTTCAAATCGGTACCATTTGCACCCTTATCGGCACGATTGGCCTTGCATCACTCCAACGCGACTTGCCCTCGTGGATCTACCTCTTTATTCTGATGCCGTCGTCGATCGGCCAAGGCTTTCAATTTCCTGGAACATTCATGGCCATTCTCGCGGCATCTGATCAATCTGAACAAGCTGTTGTAACAAGCACCCTCATGCTCTGGCGCAGTCTGGGACAAGTCTTGGGCGTGGCAAGTAGCTCTCTCGTTGTTCAGAATGCGCTGCTTCATTACCTGAGACAGTTCGTGACAGGTGAAGACCGTGACGAGGTTATCCGCCGTGTAAGAGAATCAGTCGAGGATATCATCAAGCTTGAGCCCAAGTACCGCGAACAGGTCATCCTGAGCTACGAAGCCGCTCTGCGACTCACATTCATCTGCTGCATCATTGTGGCGTTGGCGTCTGCCCTGATTGTCGTACCCATAAAGCTGCCGAGACTAGGTGTGAGAAAGCATAAATAGGTCAGCAAACCAGCATCACGCATCAGATAGCATTGGATCAAGAGGAGGAAGAAAAAAGAATGTAGGTTGACAACCGTGATGACAACTGGCGAACCAGACTGTTAGATTAGACCCCAATATGCCAGCCTTAATTGAGTCCTTATTTAATACATCATGAAACACACACCCATTAATGCACCCCGTTTACTCCTGTTGCCATAAGCGTGTCCAGCTCTTCCTTGGCCTTTCTGTAATTTTCCTGTGCTTCTCTCTCACGTCGGTTGACAAAGCCAACCTCCTCACGTAGTGCGCTCAGGCGTCGTTCAACAGCGACATCCTCTGAGATGGCGAGTGTCTTGAAACCAACCAGAGCAACACGTGCCTTCTCCAGTGCATCGGAAGCATCACCCATCTTGTCGCGAAGCATCTTCTGTCGCTTCTGGTATCCACCAAGATGCAGAGATAGTTTCTTCTCGAGCTTAGCTCCTGCCTCGGCGGTGGCCATGATGTCGTCTTGTACAGCCTGGATGCCGGTTAGTAAATATTCTTATCTTAAGACTTGTGATGGAACTTACGTCGAATGCTTCCTTCATAGCCGCCCCTTGTTCTTCTTCATCATCGTCATTGTAGCATCCTAGACCCAGAAGCAGTGAGCTACTTGCACGACCTTCAAAGGCGGTCTGAATAGCTTCGAATTTGGGGAGTGGCTTCGTTTCGGACATAATCAACAAACGAGCCTCAGAAAGGGCATCGTCACTGAACTGTTGTAGTGGCCTAGGGGCGCCGCTGACTTGACCACCAGGGACGGGATACCTCATGGCGTCGTTGGCCATAAGATTCGCTGACTCCTTGGCGATAAGGGACTCAGCAATATCAGTGATACTGCTGGCCTGTTTCATCAGGCTGGACACGTCAACGTGCGTAGGTCTGGGAAGGTTCTTTTGCATAACCTGGGTTCGCCTTCTGAATTCAAGGGCTTCCTCTACTTGTCGTCTGTCTTGCTCTCGACGATCTCGCTCTGCAGCATCTTCTTCCGTCATCTCGTCAACCTGCATGCGCTCCTTCTCCTCGTCAGGGATATCAAATTCCCACTCAGTATCCTTTGGCTTTGGAAGAGACGCAAGACCCGATTTGAGCTGGCTGCGCAAAGCCAGATCTCTCATTCTCATATCCCTAGGGGTGGCAGAAACCATTGACATACCGCCATCTTGATTCAATGATAGTGTGTCTCTTGGTGTTCGCATGGGTGTTTGCCCTGGTCGGCCAGGTGTGGCCGCAACGCTATCGCCCCTCATTGGAGTTGCCAATGGATTAGGTGTAGAAATAGTCTGTTTTCGAGGGGCAATGCCGTCAAAGCCAGTTGAGGAAGCGCCCTCGTGCAGAGGAGTGTTTTCGCCACCAAGAAGAGCTGATTTTGTGTCGTTCAACGCTCGAATATTTCTGATCTCGTTGGCAATATGGTCTTCTTGCTCGGGAGCTCTTGGTGTTCGGATAGGGGTAGCTGAGTCAAGGGTAGAATATGTGTTGACCAGTCCACGAGTGGCATCGTTCTCGCTCTCCCTCGCCCTCAGATTGGCAGCTTCACCCATCCTGCCCATCTTGACGATATCTTCCAGCTCGCCCTCGCTGACTTGAGGGGAAGGCAAAACCAACGAGCGGCGCTTGCTGCTCTGTTCGGCCTCTCGAAGCTTTTGTAGCTGTCCAGCCTTCAGAGCGGCCTTATGTGATTCCGAAGATCCATCTTTCTCGGTCTTCTTTCGCTTTCGGTCGTTGTCCTCCTCGCCCTCGCCCTTTCGCTTGTTGGCCAACTGTTGCTTTCGGGGATCAAAGGCTGCGCGTTGCGCCTCGTTTTGTGCCTGCTCCTCTGACGTATCGTAAAAACCAGGCAGAGCCTTCCTCTCAAAAGGAATATCTGCATTATAATCCATCTCACCCTTCTTCCTGCTTGTAACCTTGATATTAATGCCAGCGGTCTTGAGTTCTCGTCGCTTTTGCAGTGCAGCAAGACGACGTGACTCTTCCTGTTGGCGCTCTCGGGCCTTTCTCTTGGCCTTTTTACCCTGTGTATTGGCCAAACGAGCACGAGCCTCACTCAACATCTCCTTTTCATCTTCGTCGAGATCAATGGTATCGGGTCGCGCAGGCTTCGTCTCGGGATCGGGATCCATCTCGCCGGGCCGTAATCTTCGTACATCATCAGCACTAGGCGCTTGTGTTTCGCCGCCTGCAGGGCCTGCCAGCCCAAGGCTAGATGATTCTTTGGCTTCAGCTTCGTCAAGGAGCTTCTGGTATCGTTCGAGGCACTGGTTCGCAGTTCGACCGACTATGGGAGCGATTGTGCGCCATTGGGTAGGCATAATCTTGGCAAGATGTAAGAGTCGCTCATCTTCCTCTTTGCTCCATTCGATTTTCTTAATGCTGGGATCAAGCCATTCGTTCCATCGAGCCTTGCACTGCTTGGGCGTCTTGCGCGCCAGCAGCGACGAGACACGCGCCCATTGATTAAGGCCATATTTGGAGACGGAAGCCTTGAGGATTTCATCCTCGATGTTGGTCCAAACACCTCCTTTGACGACGGGCATCGTGATGTTATTTGCTGAAGGCGCGTTGGTAGGGGGTTGAATGCGATGAAGCCTTGACCAAGCTGCGAAACACGCTTTCTAGAAAATATCCAAGGTCTAACTACAGCGCGCGATGCTTGCTGAGTCATCCGAAATGAGCTTATGATTGGCCTGTTTGAAACTGTGGCTACCTACCCCACAGTGAGAAAGACGGGTACGGATATATAATAATTTAACCAGCAATATTAATGGTTTAGAGTATTAAAACAGATTGCAGCGAGGGCAATTAGACTACGAGTTGAGGCTCAGATGAATCCTTGAATCAAAAGCACTATTCGTATAGTATCTACCAGTCAAGTTGCTATGGAGTGGTTCTGACTTGACACTTTGACTGCATCTGCTTCGGGATGACCAAGCCAAAGTGCCTGATCGTCGTAATATTCGTATGAAAACTAGCCTGAAGTAAGTTCCGTGTCGGAAAGTAACCCTGGAAGATGGGTGTTGATGATCCGGGCGTTAGAATTGCGCTTACCTGGAGCTCTATCAAATCGGATTGTATGGATTGGGAGCTGCTATGAAGGGAATAAGCAGACTAAATTAAGTACAGTACATGTAGTAACAGGCAGCTCTTCACAACACGCGGTCATAGAAATTGAGTTGAAGTAGGATTTATAATGTCAAACACTCCGTCAACTACAGGCCGCGCGATTGTAAGAACTGCCACTGTAGATTGCGGACTTTGCGGAGCCCGGGCCGATGGATGCTATGCCACACATTCAATGCTGTAGCCTATCACATTAAGCCAACAGGAGACCACGAGCCACGCCAGCACAGCTCTAGCTTATCAGATACTGCCAGATCCTAGTTGCATGGTATGCAGAGCACTAGACAATGCGTCATCCATTACATATTATCCTGTTTGTTATAGGAGGAAAAGCAACTTTTGCATCGCGGTTGAAACATTGCGACAGCAGCGAAACGCGGTTGATCAAGTTATGATACTCATCAACACAAGTCCATAAGGGCGAGTAAGCCAGTAAAAAGCCAACAGCTATCGCATAAAAGCAAAAAACAAAACAAAAAACATGGCTTATCAGACATAAAACAATCGTGTCTTATCTCCATACGGTTACGAGCTCCACCTCCACCACCATCCCGGCCGTTGGACTGATCATGTATCCGCAAGAGAGCTCCCTAAATGCGCTTAGATCAATTATTAATCCTAATTCCTTGATCCTCTCCATCGTCACACTTATCTCATTCCAGTTACAAGCGACACAACCTTCTCGCTTGCTTTGCTTCGAAACATGCAACACGACTGGCAGTCGATCCCTTTCTCCCCGGCCTTATTACCCTTGCCCCAAGCTTTCCAACTCTCGTCCATCTCTTGAGACCTTCTCTGCGATGCCCCGGCGACTTTCGTGATCCATCGTACCTAGGCTATACCGGCCTACACTTTCTTGCTGCGCGCAGCATCCACCACCCATCCGAACCGAACCGATATAAAAAGGAAATCTGCGCGCGTACGTCGGAAGGTTAGAAATTATGGCAAAGAACGACAGTATCCACGAGGACGAGACCGCGATTGTGAACGAAGCGACACACTTGCTGCCCAGCAGCTCAGCCTCTCAAGATGGAATCAGTGAAACATCTTCAACCACTCCCGCTTGGGATGGCTTAAAGGACTTCGAAGGCCTGCCCTGGTGGCGCCAACCCTCGGTATGCCTCTAATCGACGTTATATCGTCCAGCTCTGACCTTGTCGTAGGTCTACTGGTTGCTTGGTCCATATGTTATCTTCACACTTGCATTTGGAGGTGTGGTGGTTCCTAAACTTGACTTGTAAGCCTCCTTGCTCATTACAAAAACAAAACCATGGCTTACTGGGTTGTGCAACAAGAATTCTTGATCTCGTTTGCAGACAATACTTCGCAGACCAACACAGTCATAATCCGGACAAAGTATTCATGCCTGTTTTACTCGGGACGGATAATCCTCAATGTCAAATCCCAGAGGTCTCCGCGAACTCGGCCAAGTTCCTATTGGTAATGGGTCTGTTCACTGGTGTCCTGAGTGCGTTTGTCACACCAAAAATCGGTCACCTGTCTGACCGATACGGTCGAACACGACTCATGGCTCTTGCGTCTATAGGTGGAGTCCTGAACGAGTTCATCACTATCCTAGTAGCCCGATACCCTGATACTGTTGATTATCGATGGCTACTACTAGGCAGTATCTTTGATGGCATGACGGGATCTTTTACCACTGGGAGTATCATGTCCCAGTCTTATGCAAGCGACTGTACTCCCCCTTCAAAACGCGCCGTGTCTATGGGCTACATGCATGCTTGCCTGTTTGCGGGACTTGCGTTTGGTCCCCTTCTCGGAGGCTACTTTGTCAAGTGGACAGGCAGTTTGCTTTCTATCTTCTATGTTGTCATGGGATGCCATATTGCATTCATGCTGTTCGTCTGGCTCGTCGTTCCCGAATCGTTGTCTGGAAGAAGGCAGTTGATCGCTCGCGAGAAGCATGAAAAGGAAAAGGAGATGCGATCCCAGACCTCGTCGTCCTGGATGGCTACGCTCCAGAATGCAAACCCTTTCGCGCCCCTCAAGATTCTTCGTCCTACAGGCCCCGGAACTTCGCCTGCTCTACGTCGTAACTTGATTGCGCTTGCTATTGATGACACGATCATCTTGGGAGCAAGTATGTCCGCAGGTGCTGTCATCGTTCTTTATTGTGGACTCATATGGCACTGGGATACTTTGGAAAAGTCCAAGTTTGTTTCCCTTATATCATTTGTTCGCGTGGTGATTCTTATGGGGATTTTCCCCATTGTCAACTACTTTGGTCGTACTCGCCCCGCTGCTCGCCGACGTCGCGAGTCAGGCGCAGTCGCTGTCGAGAAGAACAATGGGGCAGACGAGTTGGATATTATCGTCCTCAGAGTTGCTCTTGTATCGGATGTTGTCGGCTCCCTTGGCTACGTCTTTGCCCATTCCTCCGGAGTGTTTGTTGCGAGTGGCGTGGTTACCGCTCTGGGTGGCCTCGGCAGTGCTACTGGGCAAGCCATTATCACCAAGCATGTTCCATCTGAGAGGGTTGGTCAGCTTCTGGGAGCAATCGGCATGTTGCATGCATTGGCGCGAGTCTTCGGACCCGTTCTATTCAATGGCGTGTATGCCTTGACCGCTGGCCGCTTCGACCAGGCTATTTTCGTCCTATTAGCAAGCTTTTTCGGGATTGCGCTTGTAATGACCTTCACGATCAAACCCCACGGTAAGGACTTTTCTCTTCTTTTGCCTCACGATGTCAAGGACTAACTTGCCTTAGTTATGTGGGAAGATGAGCCGGAAGAGGAACATCAGCCACTTTATCCTACAAATGAAACTCTTACACTGTCAAGTGATCAGATTCCTATAGACGAGGAGGATCAGCTCCGCATCCAGTAGATTTTCTTTTTGCCATGTCATGATCCTTTCTGTTCTATATTAGTTACGTTATCGCCAAAAAACTTAGTACACAGGTGCCTGTCTCGGCGGTTGGTGATCACTTGTACAGTAGCCTAGGTATGGTGTGATTTCGGAGTATCTGGAGTCTTGGAAGACATGAAACAATTCAGTAATATCGGAAACATAGCAACACAATTTACCTTTAGATATTAAGTTCTACCTATTTGGCACTTTTAGACAAGCTTTTCTGTAGTGTTAGACAATTGGCTCAAAAGATGTGGGGCGGGCTCTAAAGTTCTCACAGGGGACGAAGCTCACTCATGACATCAGGCCAGCCTATTCTTGACACGATTGAGACACATCGGTAACAGTCCAAAGCTGACCCAAATCCTCGAAATAGGCTGTGATCACGCAATATCGAGGCTTTTGATAACGCTACTAAGCCGAAAGCCAACAACGTGAGGTCTCCTTTCAATTGGAGCATGATCGCGTCAAGAGCTTTAGCATCGACAAAGAGTCGTTCAGTGGCAGCAAGAAGTATCATGACTGCAGCCGGAGCAGCCGGTCGAACCATCAAATTCGGACCATTTGAGGTGACGAATCAGGTAGGTAGTCTTTACTCCACTCTTATTTCACTTTCATCTATACTGACGACCATCTAGGTCTTCCTCTCAACACCACACTCCTTCGCGCTGGTCAACCTCAAGCCTCTCATTTCCGGGCACGTCCTGGTCTGTCCGCATAAGCCACACAAACGTCTCACGGACTTGACCCCTGCTGAGACGGCAGATCTGTTCACCACGGTGCAGCTCACGCAGCGCCTCATGGCGCGCGCACACTTCCGCACCCCCGAGCCCGAGTCCGGGAGCTTCTCGATTGCCGTACAGGACGGCGCCGACGCAGGCCAGACAGTGCCACACGTGCATGTTCACGTTGTTCCGCGGACAGCAGGGGATATGGAAACTACGGACGCCGTGTATGTTAAGCTCGCGGGTGAGGAAGGTAACGTCGGTGGGGCGTTATGGGATCGCGAGATGGGTGCCAGACCACAGCCAGGTGGAGGAATGAACCGAGTTGACGACGAAGATCGAGAGCCAAGGAGTGTGAAAGAGATGGTGGAAGAAGCGGAGCAGTACAAGGCGATGTTGAAGGAGATGGGTATCGAGTAACCATGAAAGGGACTGTATGAGCAGAGAATTACAGATCTCGAATCACAATAGCTATATAGATAGATGCATATTGATGTGCGTAGAATTCAACCATACAGCATCGGTTTGTTGTCTTTCTATTGTAAAAGTGTTAGGCTGTGATCGCTTGCTGCATTATTGCCTGCCAATATTGAACATGTCAACTGTCCGGTCACGATCGATTCAGACATGAGCAGAAACTGCTATTGATCCATTGGACGCAATCGCGTGGTCACAGATACAATTGTGAGCTCAGAAAAAAACATTCTGATAAGCTCGCCATATCTGGGCTGAGTTGCATCAAATGTCGCAGCTCATAGAAGGACGAACGAGATCCCATATCAACGAAATAGATTGACTAACGGCCCGAATTATGCAGAGCAACCCTCTGCCTATATGCAGTAGTGAGTCAAGCCTTATACTAGTATCGTTTCACTACACCAACAAACCGATGAATTGTACATGTAGTCCCTGTTACGCCACATGCCAATGTTTGATATAATAGCGAATCTTCCACACCCTCGCCACTACTGGCTGCCACCACTCGTCTGATTTCAGACTAATTGCGGTAGGCATTCCTCAGGGTATCAGAAAATTTGGCCGCTTGAGGTGTGAGTGACAAAAGTAGCGGGCCAGTTTATGCCATTCAGACCATAGACTTGTTTCATCTGTTTTTGTACCCTAAAGCTTAGAGGTCGTTTTTTCTGCCACCCACTACCCAGGCATTACACGACCTTATCGCGCCCGTTATTAGTTTGTATTAGGAGGCAACAGAGCTTGTTTTGAACGATAAGGATCTGGATGGCGTGGTGTCATCGTCTTGCTTAGTTGCTTGCATGATGCAGGTTGCAGCTGAGGCCAGAAATGAGGGGTCAGATAAGCTGTAATTGGTTCTGGGAGCGAGACAATTTTAAGGGACCTCAGACAGATTGATGATTTTGGTAAATCTGAGACATATTGTGCTGATGGTACGGCGGTTCGAAGACCGCATGCAGGGCACATTGACATATGCCTGATAAACCGGTGGGGTAGTCGTTGAATGAAGCTTTTCGGGATAGTCTTTAGAGTGGGCTTTAAGCCAAAATTCGCTAAAGCTGTTGTTTTTTGTTTACTTACGAGAGGGGAAAAACAGGCTGGGATGCGACCCCACATCTAACAAGACGGGCCATGTTCGCAGTGCGGGGAGGTGTAGGTATATTAACATCCTGCCAGCTTTCCAAAATCCCCAGATGAAAGGGTTCTGGATTGCATGCCCTTGCCTATGAGCTTTACCTGGAGGGGTAGTTGCGGACCATCGGGACGTGCTGAGGAGAGAAGTCCTGGGTATTGTCTGTCGGAAGAGCCAGGCTGGAGACACGAGTCGCGTTTCGGGTCGGTGAGCGAGCCGATGGTCCGACTGGTGAAATACGGCGACAGACACGTGAGAGTAGGTTGATATCTTGTTTAACTTTAGGCAATGAATGAAGCGATTGAAATGGTGGCAATATCGATCATGGTTAGCTTTTATCTTTTAATGATCTGTGTCACTTCAAAGACCAGCCAGAAAGTCAGTCACTACTTCTCCCAATCCATGCAATGCCGTTGTCGCAGCCGTGTTCATGGTGTGTCGTTGAAAATAGGAAAAAATAGTCCCACCATGACTGGTGGAGGTGTGAGCGAAAGACGACCTAAGGCGGGAACTAGCGCAAGCAGCTTTTAGCGGCTTCGCTAGATGCATACGCTGAGATGTGGTGGACAATTAGTGCATGAGGCCCCTGTTTGGTCCCAGGTGACAGTGGATCTAGACACTTCCATTCCACTTTTGCGACCCAGGTTTTGGGATGCGTAGCGCAATGACACGAGTAGAATCTCTGCAAGAGCACGAGGTCAGTTCAGAGGAAAGCCATAAAGGCATAGACCATGCGATCCTAAAGGCGTCCCCCCGCATTTGATTCTTGAGGTGTTTGGATATCGGAAAGTTCTTTTTCTTAATCTACCAGTCGATTTTATGCCTTAAATGTAAGTGTGGGAGGTGACATTGGCAAAAGGCGGTGGACGCTGTGTCCTGTTGCTGCTGCTGTCTTGTTGCGATGTGGCTAAGCTTGTCGCGCACACTACTACACTACCACCAGTGCCTGGGCTACCTATGAGCTAAGGCAGCGCAAAGAGATGAGCTGGTGACTGGTTACTCGGCACGGAGCACTATCGGCGATGGAGTCCATGAGTTGAAATTGCATGGAGCCTAGCATCCATGGAAGATTGCAGCAGATGCCTACTGCAGGTCAATTGCTGGTGGGTCATACAACAACGGACAAGAGTCGGACAATCAGTGCCCGGTGATCTGCGAGATAGCGAGCACATGCATCTAATCTCATCCAATACTCCAAGTCTGAATGTGTCAAAAGAAAGGAAAAGTGCCATCTCATGGCATTCCAATGGATCTGAGATGCGATTGAAGCCAAGGACGAAAAATAGTGATATTTGGTATATGGAAATTGCAATGCCTGATTGACAAAAATTGTGTCATAGGCGGGAAGAGCCATCAGTCAAGAAATGATGGAGGGAGGGTGTAGTCGTGTGCATGTGAATATTTGAAGAGTCCATCCATCCCTTCATCCGTCTCAGTCAGTCACTGAAGGGCCCGTCTCAGATGGAACCAGCGGGCGTCGGCGCACAGACTCCCACCATCTCGAGAAAGAAAAAGAGAGAAGCGCTTGAGAGCCAAGCTAAAAGTCGCACGTTGCAGCGACATCAGCCTTTCCGTTTTGAAGTGACCTGCAGCCCGAGCCGCCGCCTAATCTCTCTGCTTTAGCCTCAACAAGGTCCCCTCATCCTTTGACTGGATGCATCCTGTCTCAGAGCGTTTTTCAATCTTGACTCAACTACTAACCTATCTCTTCAAGATCTGTGTTAACTGTTGGTAGCGCGCCACTGATGTAAACATTGTCCAAGTCATAGGAAGCCGTCTGGGAACCCTAATAATAATCCCTACGCCTGCCATGGGCTCTGGAATCTGAAACCTGGTCTGCCACTGACGTTGTTGTTGAGCCGCATCTGTTCGTGTCTCGTTATTGTTGATGTTGGTTTTTGAGTCCACCAGTAGCGGAGCTTGGCCGGTAATGCACAGGGTCAGGGTTCCATACTGTGGCCTCAAGCACGGACCTGGCCGTTGAGTTGCATTGCAGGCATGGAACCATCTGGATTACTGGGATCTGTCCAAGGCTCTGAGTGCGAAGAGGAGATGAACAATGTGATACGTTGAGGAGCCACCGAATACGCATCAGAAATGCGGAACGGTTTAGGATCTTGAACAGTTTCGTCATTGCTACTAAGTGATAACTATGCTGCACACATCTCGGTATATAACACAACGTCTGTCTCTTTCTGGGTATTATGGCTATCATGGAAAGCTTTGTCGGTGTTTTCTTGACCTTGAACCTGATAAAGATTGATCGTGTAGGTATGGTGGGTATCTGGAAACTTGCGTATGTACTGTGTTCAGGCCAAGCCGTGGTTTGAGTCGTTGCACAGCGCTTCAGAGTTGACGTTACGAAAATGATTAGGTATTCAACACCACAGCTCGTCTTCTCTTGGTTAATCGCAGCCCCGGTCATCGGCTCCGAGGAAAACGAATGCAACGACCAGGAGTGAGAATTTTTAATTCCAGTGGCGGGTCCGGATAGCCAATCATTACATACGAACAAGATCACATACTGGTTAAAGTCATACACTAGAAGCTCTGGTCAGGCCCACCGGCAATCGACATGCATGCGACTGTAAAGGTGGTGGGGAGGTTGACACAGACCAACGTCGGTCAAGCCGCCCAATCAAGAGGCATCTTTTTGTTAGCTGCATGCAAAATCCAGGACGCTCCCGAGGGATCCCTTCCAAGCTACCTATCTAGAACAAGGAAGGACACGACACCAACAACTGTGACCGTAAATGTGAAGCAATGGCCATCCGGCTCGTCCAACAATGAGTGGCTCCGTTCGTTCCTTGTGTCCAAGTGGTCACCTGCCGATAGCCCGAACGTTCTCTTGCGATGACCCGTAAAGAGCTTTGGTTCTCTGTATCACGAGACACTCTACCTCTGTAGTTACCAGTGGCGGAACAAGCAAACATGAACCAAGTCGCTCAGATCGGGGGAGGGGCAGATAGGTAGACTACAGCTTTTCCGTCAATTTCACGCGCTTGTGGACGGAAACACCAGAGTCAGAGTCAGAGACGGAGTCAGACTCTCTTATCTCTAGCCCAACTTCTGACACAAATACGACATTGAATACCTAGAAGAGATCAGGCAAAAAGTTTGCCTCACTCCGACCGCGCCCGGCGTTGTTCTACAGTAAAGTTTTCCTTCTCTCGGACTTGTCGTCTGCATCTGTTGGTCCAAATCTCCTCATGGCTGATGGTGTATGCAACTCCAAGCAACAAGGACAAGCGAGACACGCCCCACATGCTGCAAACGAAGTTTCTACTAAGTTGCAGTAGGCAGTTCCATAGCTGTTACCCAACTCATAGACCCGTTGGATGGGACAAAACAGGGCAAGGTTCTTTTTTTCTCCGCCAGCTAGCCAGGTCGACCTTATCAGCCGTGATTTCTTTGGTAGTTTTCCAAGTTTGGCTGGCTGGACGGACGTGACTGCGGTCTCGGTTCTTGCGCTGTCTCCACCAAAAAGGTTCCGCCGCACTTACACGGCTTGCTATTCTTCCTGCTCTTGCCTTGCGACTCGCGCGTAGAAATATCTCGTCTTCCACCCTCTTTCCGTCGATATTAACTTTTCCACCTGTTCAATTAACTCTCGCCTCCAAAGCTTGAATCACTATATCGTCCAGTCCAATCCAGTCTTTTTTTATCTTGACTGCTGTGATTCTCTTGAGAGTTTCTTTGTGAAAGCCATACTAACCTTTCGCTGCTCCTCCACCTACTCAAACAAGCAGCAAGCCACTTTCCACCTACAGCATCTCAACGAAAGACTCCATTCGCCTTGCCCGTTTATTGCGTGGGCATACTGTCTGTCATCTTTGGCCTTTTGACCTTTGATCCATCCTCTCCATATCACCACCAAGCCAGCGGACGCTCCTGCTTTCCAAGTGTTATATATCGTTGACTAGCCACTTCGTTCAAAATTGGGTGTTTGATTGTGAAACCCAGCCGCTGTCCTCTTGATTGAGTTCGACTACTGGCATTTATTCCATTCTGGCCTATTGCATCTTCCACCAAAGCCATGGCTATGCTTCGTACTGGTCCTCGTGACCCTGATGCCTTTCCGGCTATGCAGCTCTTCTTGCTGGGTAAGTTTAGCATCTACTTGCTCTGATATCACGCGCTAACTTTGTAAAGCCATTGTTCGACTTGCAGAGCCTATCGCCTTGACATCCATCTTCCCCTATGCCTGGGCTCTCGTTAAGGATTTCCACATCGGTAACGAAGAACATGCATCATTTTACTCGGGCATTCTTATTTCAGCCTTCTCACTTGCAGAGGCTGCTATGGGCACCTACTGGGGCGCCCTTTCCGACCGAATCGGCCGCAAGCCTGTCTTGATACTTGGATCCCTTGGCACGATGCTTAGTATGTTGATGGTGGGAATGGCTCCCAACTTTGGTATTGCCTTGTTTGGCCGTGCCCTTGGCGGCCTGCTCAATGGAAACATTGGTGTGATTCAAACCATGGTTGGTGAGCTGGTCACCAAGCCTGAGCATGAGCGTAAGTTAGGGCCTTCTGCATGGTGCATATTTGCATAGACTAATTCGCGTACTGCAGCCCGTGCTTTCTCCATCATGCCTTTTGTCTGGAGCATCGGAACCATCGTAGGACCCTCCATCGGTGGCATGTTTGCCAACCCGCACGATTCTTGGCCTGGAGCTTTTCCTGACGATAGCCTCTTTCAGCGCTATCCTTATCTGCTGCCCAACCTCATTTGCTCCGGCTTGCTACTCGTCAGTATCGTGCTCGGCTTCCTCCTTCTTGAGGAAACCCACCCTGATATGCAAACTGAGCATGTCTCCACTGTTGAGTGCTGTCCTACCGAGGAGACCCCTTTAATTCTTTCTACCAACAACAGAATGGCGACAGAAGTTCATACTGACGCTTATGGTACCATCGAGACCCCAAGTGATATTTCTAGCGAGGATTGGGATGCTCTCTGCGTTGAGAACGAGAAGGAAGCAGCTGACATTCCTGCAAAGACATGGAACCGTCGTGTTGTGGGTTTTATCGTTGCTCTATCCATCTTCACCTACCACTCGATGACCTTCGATCATCTTCTCCCTATCTTCTTCGAAGAGAAGCGTGCTGCTGCAGCTGAAATGCTCAAGGGCGCATCCACCTTCCCTTTTTACTCTCCTGGTGGTCTCGGCATGACTTTGCGAGATGTCGGAATGGTTCTGGCGGTCGACGGCGGTATCGCTCTATTCATTCAGGTCTTCATCTTCCCCTGGGCTGTTCAGAAGCTTGGAACCTACCGTCTGTTCCTTCTCGTTACTGTCCTTCATCCGATCATCTACATTCTGATGCCCATGCTTCTTCTCGTCCCCGAGAGCTTCATCTATCCCGCCATCTATGGTTGCCTCATCGTTCGCAACATCCTCTCCATCATCCTCTACCCTCTTCTGATGATTCTTATCAAGGAAGCCACTCCCACTGCCAGCGCTCTCGGTAAAGTCAACGGTTTGGCTGCCAGTGCTGGTGCCGCTTGCCGAATGATTGCCTCACCTATCGCTGGGTTCTTGTGGGCTGTTGGAAGCAAGTCAGACTGCTCTGCCCTCGCCTGGTATGGAAGCGCTGTTGCCGCAGTCTTCGGAGCTATCCAGTGCTTTTCCGTTCCTCGCCAACACAGCCAGGAGCCCTCCGAGGAGGCACCCACGACGCCTTGCAAGCAGACTGTTGTTGTAACTGAGACCGAGTTCTACGACTCGGACTAAATGTTCGGCAATACCTGACGACCTGGCAAGTACAGACGTATTTGAACGATCTTTGATATTCTCGTTCCATATTTGATTTGATTGCTCAGGGGCCACTAATATTGCGTGTTTCCCATCATGATCGCCGCATCAGTTCGGAGTTTTGGTTTATTATGATTTGCTTGCATGGAGCCTGGCAGACGGTTTTCTTTTTTTTACGGACATTGTTTATGAAGTTATGTATATAACCTTAGGTCAAGCCTTTATTATGATGTGTTGGTTTCTCATGGGGTGCTGGAGTTGGTCATCCAAAAGCAAAGTCGCCGGTGTGCGTCTTGGTCATGAAAATGGTTTTGATGTAACGAGAAACGCTGTATTGAGCTGGACAAAATTCTAGATAGACTGAGATATAGAAATAGAAACAGTCAAAACATCTTGACCTTTCGAAATGAAATGATTCTCATGTGTTGTTAATGATGATGATTTGGATGAATTAATTTCGCTTTGAAGGAATGAAACATCATGCTGACAGTTGAGACGTCCTCAATTCCTTTTACTGTTCGTCCAGATAGCAAGCCATGGCTTGTCTGGATGCTGAGTCGTGATAGCTGGCTGATGCCCAATAGAATTTTCGCCACCCACCAAAAGTTGGAGAAGCACAAATTTTAGCAGCATCAACTTACTTACCTCAAATTGCCCCACCAATGACAACTGAGGCATAAGAAACACAACAAAATTTAGGGAGAGAGAACAATAGCAGGGCTATCTGCCAAGAGAAGGTCAACATGCATATTGAAGAGATCAGTGATAAGATGGAAGAGTCTTTGAAGGTCTCCCAACCAGAGCAGGCCGCACCGGAGGCTCAATTCAGCGCAGCAGATGCGACAAAGCCCCAACTTCCACCAGCCCATGCCATCGCCAGTGGGAAGACTGTCGACGAGGTATGGGAGGACCTCAACAAGTCGCCGCTTTTCATGACAGACCTTGATGCCAACGAGGAGAACGACGACATTGCGGCCTTGCAGGCCCTTGCCTACGAGGGCACTCCTCTCGAGAATGGCCAGGAGTTCAAGGAACGTGGAAATGAGTACTTCAAGATCAAGAACTACGTTGATGCCAAGGAATTCTATGGAAAGGGCATCGCTATCCTTGCGGTTGAGGAGCGCAAGCGCACGAGGGGCGAGCAGACTAAGAACCAAGAGGGTGTGATTGACACGGAAGAGGAGATTCAGAAGCAGCGAGAGACACTTGAGGCTTTGTACGTCAATCGTGCGGCTTGCCATCTTTCTGTCAAGAATTATCGCAGCTGCTGGCTTGACTGTGCTGCAGCTCTGCGTCTCAACCCTCGCAATATCAAGGCCTACTTCCGCAGTGCTCGAGCTCTTCTCGCTGTGGATCGCATTGAGGAGGCCGATGACGTGTGCGCTCGTGGTCTTTCACTAGATGAGTCAAACGCATCACTCCGAGCTGTGGCAGACGACATCATCAAGCGAGCCAAAGAAATCGATGCACGACGCAAGAGGGACGCAGAGCGCGAAGCTAAGGAGAAGCGACGAGCGTTGCTCATCAAGGCGGCTTTGCGGGCGAGGAACATCCCCACACGCACAACACCCCAGCCCCCGGAGATGGAAGACGCGGCCATTGCGCTTCTACCAGATCCTGATGACCCACGTAGCACACTTGCTTTCCCGACGGTCCTGCTGTACCCTCTCCACCTGGAGTCTGATTTCGTCAAGGCGTTTGAGGAGACACATTCACTTGAAGATCACCTGAGCTACATCTTTCCTTTGCCGTGGGACAAGGAGGGTGCTTATACAACCGCAGGCGTGGAAGCCTTTGTGGAGACTACCCAGGGCGGTTTGCTCAAAATGGGCAAGCGAGTGCCGTTGCTCAAGGTTCTGGGAACGGGCAAAGTTGAGGTGGTCGACGAGGTTGTGAGAATTTTCGTTGTGCCCAAGGATAAGGCTGAAGGCTGGACAAAGGAGCATAAGGCGAAAAGGGCAGCTGAGAAGGGAGAGGCAAGCTGATGCCAGATCGAGAAAGAATAAAAAAGTATATGTATTTTACAAAGACGACTGCGTCGCTGCATAATGATGTCCCGATTGCTATGCCTCACTTTCCCTCCTGACAATAAGCTATATGTCACTACCATTTGGTTCAAGTCCTCGAAGACGGTAATAATAACGGTAATTATTAAATGAAAGGGCGCCCGAGCTATTCCGTTCTATTCGCTGTGCATATATCCAAAAACCCAAAACCTACCCCGGAAAAAGCTTTTACTCTGTTGCTGTACCTGTTCTCTTCTAAACCTCAAGGCGAAGTTGCCCGTTGTCTCTTGTTGCGGTGTTCTTCGATGAAGTTACCCATAGTGATACTGGGAGGTGACAGGACTGCACCAGAGACTGAAGCTTCCTGTTCCTGTTGCCTGAGGTTCAATAGAAGCAAAGCTGCACTTTGCTCGGCCGGATCTGCCCTGATGGTTGGTCCTCCGACTAATCTCTGCCTCATCGGGCTTGCTTCGGGAGTCGCTGCCATGACAACAGAGCTCGAGCTCATGCTGGGACTGGCACTTCCTCTATGGTTATATTTCCATGCTTCGTTCTCGAGGCGTCGCTTAGACCCCCATGCCGGATGGGGAAGAGTCGGTTCATGATGTAAAGGCGGGTTGCGAGGTATGGCACTGAGCCAGGGATTTGGTTCTGGGCTGGGTCGGTTTGCGGGAGTCCAGCTAGAACCTGGCCGAGACGTAACCATGTACCCAGGAAGACCTGATCCAGTACTCGAGGCCGAGTTAGGGGCGGACATGTAGTGGCGGTCGGCATCACTTTCCATCGCCCACGATGGATCGCAGACCAAGCGAGGTCGATGCCGGCGTCGGTGTTCTTCTGGAGGATAGATGCTTTGCTGAAGATTTCGTTCATTTCTAGGGAAACTTGTCGGACTGTGGAATTTCGGCGGGATTGCAGTCATTTGCATGCGCCAGATTTCGGCTTCACGAGTCGCGTTGATGATTATTTCTTGGTTTATGACCATTCGGCCATATTCGGGCATGCCAGGAGGTATGCACATAGCTGGAAACCCTGGACCGAAGATAGGAATCAAAGCGCCTGCAATAGGATGGCAGAATGTTGCGCAGATAGCTTTGGCACATCGGTACGGCATCCAATATCCTGTGTGGACAGGTCAGAGAAGAATCCGATTCGGAGTTGGCACTGCGATATACCTTGAGCAGCTATAGAACCGCCAGTAATACTGTGTGTGATTTCTTTTAGTCCTGGGTTAAGGCCTAACATCTTTGCGGGTATTGTCTACTCCGAAGTCAGTCTATGTATTGCGACTCGAAGCATTCTTTTGTACTTACCTTTCCATAGCCTCGGCATTTGAAAAAGGGGGTCATTCGAACAAGTCCGATATTATAGTCCCACATGACAGTGTATTCAGTGCCATGTTCAAGAGAAACAAACTCATACTTGAAAACTAGGAGGCTTGCGTTAGTAAACAACAGCAGAGCATTAAGAGAAACATACCCTCGAAGCTCTCGCGTCCTGTTCTCTCGAAAAAGTCCTTTTTGCCACTATTGTAAGGAATGTGGAGGCATGTTCCGTGAATGTTTCCAAAGGGAGTCACCCGATGTCTGCGGATCTCTTGTAAAGCTAACTCATCTAGATGCTCGTGAGGGGGAAACCTGACTTGACCACGCAACTTGGATTTGGCCAAGTTGCTGGCGTCCTTGTATCTAGCTCTATCAACAGGCATCATAACACGGCCTTGTAGCTGATTCGAGGATGCTCCGTTGTTTAAAATTGGTGGAAACTCGGACGTATGATTTGGTCGAGAGAAGGAGGAAGCATTTTCCCCCGCAGGAGCTGGGTTCAGGAGGCCTTTAAGGGACAGCATGATGCCAACCAGTAACGTTTGCCAACGCGTCGGAAGTTGTGATTTTTGTGTGAAGGGGAAGGATCGTGGGATGCAGCGGGCCACGGGTTTGGTTGTGAGTAGATGCCTAAACCAAGTGGTTTAGATAGCACGGCGGGCAAGCTGTGATATAACTACTTTTGGGTTGCAGGGAAGGACAGACAGCAACAACACACTAACTGATGGGAATTCCTTGCCTTTCAAGTAACTCCTCAACTTGACAAACAACTCAGGGGAAGACAAATACGCCTGCGTCTACCGAGATGGGCGATGGTCAGGAACCAAGGACGTCTCGCTTGACTCAACGGTCAACGCTGCTTGGAAACTTGCAACTTCAAAAGTCGGTCACGCCTTGATTTGGTCAGTCTGACATTCTCTGTTCCTTTTCCTTTGTCTCTTAGATATTAATACCGGCTTCCAAAGGGGAAGCGCTCTGCTGACGAGCTCCCACCGCCTGGTGCTAGCAGATACTAGGAACAGCCACTAAGTGATAGATGACGGGACGATGTCGGAGCAGGGTCGCGTGCATAGAATGAAAGAAATTGGGCTCAACTGGAAGCCTTGAAGTCAAGTGCAGGGACGAGGGCTCTAAGCAATCTGAAGAATAGATACGTCGTGTCCCGCCACTACGGTTTGCCCCAGGCGTCTAGAAGAGTTGCGTGTGAGTTCTGGCTCCGCTTTATCAAACAGCTCTCAATATGCCCCCAGACTTCTCTGCTGCATTAGGAGGCCATAAGGCAGAGAGTGCTGCAACAGGGGGTGTAGCTTTGGAACCATTGGGCGTGGGCAGGCCAGTCATGACGCCGTGTTGTCTGTTACACTCCCGCGATACCTCATATCCTCTGGCCCAAACTCGACAAGGCTTCCCACGGTTACCATATTAGTTGAGTATATTACAGTTCGTCTCTCTTTGATTATCTTTCCAGTAACTAGTAAGGACGTAAGGCCAGAGCTGGGAGCTGAGCATTGAGCCGCAACAGAGAACGACCAGCGGCGAATTGGCTGGCTTGCCTTGTTTGAAACCGCCCCACGAGCTCAAAGCAAAGGTGAAGCACAGGCGGATGCTTGCATGCCACATCGTTCAGAGGCCTCTACCCAGCCTGTTTTCTTATATCTGTACAACAAGGAATGGCGGTCTTGTTTCTAATGAGATAGGCCCATCTCAGCACTCCCTCAAGACTTGCTCGAGTCGCCCCCACGTGTCAGTATGACAACTGACAGCTAGAATACCTAGTCACACTTCCTTTGCTGTCAATCAACACTGCCGAATGCCCTATCAGAACTGTCTCCTCTCGCTAGGGGTCATCAAAGGCAGCATTATGTGGCTCCGGTTTGTCGTGGATGAATTCCTAATCCAAGCAAAAGAGCTGTACATAGCCGTTGCATACCACACCGACGGTTTGTTATTTGGTGAGTTCGATGGCGCTTCCAGAAGTCGGTCTGCGAGCCTCCTCCCTGAGATGATCACGTCCTTCGCGATGCCTTAGACAACATGTCATGTTTCTAGTCCTTGTTACTCTTATGAGCTCTATGGTGTACAGGCACAAGAAAAATCCCCGAGAGGGAACACAAGCCTATGCCCGATACGCCCGCCCCTCAGCGTTTTAGTGGAATACAAAGTTTGAGGAGCCAATTGGCCTATGTTCAAGGCACGAGGCATCCAAATCTCTGTAATCCTGTATACTGTTGAGTGTTATGCGGTTCAGGATATGAAGTACTGTATGTAACCACATCTTGATATGCGAGATGCGTCGCTCACGCATAGCATAGCCTCCCACCCTTTTTTGCTCTCTAGGTACGGGGCCATGGCCATTTTTCGAATCGGAGACCCCTGGCAGAGCCGTCAACACCGTCTCGCCAAACTCATTACACTTAACGCGACCAGCCGACGGCTCGGACAGCGACCCGCTTCCGGAGTCGGGTTTCTCTGCTCAAATTTCGAGGTTGCCTATGAGAACATCATTTGATCGCAGCTCAACGGGCTCCCGAAAAGCACTTGTAAGGGATAAAAGCAGGGCCCAACAACGGGATCTGACATCTCTTGGTTGAACACCGTTGCAGTCTGCAGTTTTGGGTCTATACAGCACTGTCCAGACATGCAGGCATTCCCGATCAGGAATTGCGCATGACAGCCGTGCCTATTTTGAAAGCTGAGCGATGTGTTTGATCTCCTACTAAGCTTATCGGACCGAGCTGTGACAGATTCGGAAACAACGGATCGTCTATATAGGGATCAAGGCCTGTTAATGATTTCCTATTTCTCAGGACTTGGTTTCAGAAGATTGTACGATTTCGGCGAGGTAGGACAGCGGGAGGCCATGGCGAGCTGGCGTTTCTTTTGCACCAGGTGTAAAGAAAGGTACAGTGCGGTTCCCTGCATCGAATTCGGTCAGTGCTACCAATTTCCTTTCCCCATCGGTGTGCCATCAGTCGTCGTGCCCATGCTGAGCAGCTATTTCCAAGGTGAAGGCGATACCCATGAGCCAATATGGTAGTGACCCGAGACCCAAGTCAAATTGATTGCAGAGTTTATTGAAAAGAGGAAGGAAAGAGTGTCTATTGACCGGCAGTGTGGGCCAGATCGGTAAGTCATGAACTGGCTTCGATCCAGAACGACAAGCTGATCGGCGATGAGAGCTTGAAACTAGACTCAGTGGTAGTGTAGCCGGAAGGCAATACCTACTATCAGTATATCAAGGGCAGTGCGGGAATACCCAAGCTAACTGCGGGTGAGGCGATAGCAGATACCTCGTTGAAGACCCTGTTAGTGACACGGCCAGCATCAGTCAAGCTAATCTCGAAGACGGTGCAACAAGGAGAATAGGCAAGAGCTAAGTTCCCATGTCAGGGCAGCACACGTATCTTTGACAGAGACTTTCCTCCGCTTCAGGGTTACACATCTTGACTCGGCCCGCTAATCCGGTCTGAGCCCGGTGCATGTCTGACTTCGAGCTTGACAGGCTCGTTTCGGTGAATAGGCGACCGCGATGCGATCAAAGCAGGGCCGGCCTCGGAATCTGACAAGTTGCCACAGTCTCCATGGAGAGTGCCCTTATTCTGGCAACCTTGTGGAACGTATGGCACGAGCCGAAGAGCAAATGAAACGAGGCAACAGTGCAAGTTTGCTAGCTATTGCTATATTGTAAGGGTGTTTTCGGTGCACATAATCAAACTGAATCAGCTCCCGGGCATGAGAGGGACTTGGCCCGAGAGTTCGTTTCATGATGAGAGTTTTGGAGTTCATCCCGTCTTTGGGCAGGAATACGATATTGAGCAGGTTGAGGCAAACGGGCGGCTAACTTAGTAGACTAGACTAGGCCTTTGTTGAAGCGCAATATAAAGTAGATCGATCAACCACAAAACCTTGTTCTGAACCAGAAACGGGGTCAAATAAAACCACAAACTAGATTAGATGCCTTGGTAATTGGAAAGTAGTTAATTGGTGAGAGAATGAGGTTCCCAAGCATAGGATGACTGACTTAAGATGATGTGTTAGGTAATGAGATCTGGCGTTCTGGAGTATCTTAGAGTAGTAGTTTTTACCTGTTAGGTAAGGTAGAGACGGTTCCATGTCGCCCTCAGGCCTGAGGCATCAAAACGCGGCCCCACCACGGCCGGTCAGGGGTGGACCGCCGCAGTCGCGTCCCCTGTAAGATTTGTTGTTTATGTACATGCACAACAAGACCCTGGCTTAGCTTGCCACAACAACATAATCTCGTTGATGAGAAGTCAAGCATTGACACGTCTTGGTTCCTATTTTTCACCCTCGTTGTCGCGACTTCATGCGCGGACAACACCTTTTGCCCGCTTTAACTGTCCTTTAAGCTTGAACCCTTTGTTCTCATTTCCTCCCTTGTATACACTTTCTTTGTCCTTACATACTACTAGTACAGGTGCCTGGCCGTCTCAAGCCAGATTCTTTTCACCCACCCCAAACAGCAACGAAATGGATTCCGACGAGTCTATGTTCAGTATGGAGGACGAGTCTGACGGCTTCGTTCCCGAAACTGTAGGTTACTTTCTTCTACCCCTCCCCTCTTTGCTTCACGATAATGCATATTAAATTCCTGTTTGCTTTCTTCTGCCTACCCGCTTCTCCTCACCAACGCGCATTGTAGCCTCCCGATTCCCTTCAACCTTTTTGTCTGTACCAAACAACAGCATCTACACATTTCGCAAGTGGCCTTTTACCACGCACTGAGCTAAAGTCTTAAAACAGAAAGCGAAGCCCAAAGCCGCACCCAAAAAGCCTGCAGCGCCCAAAAAGATGGTGCAGTCAACCCTCAAAACAAAGGCCCAGCCTAAGAAGCGCCCTACTCCAGAGAGCGACAACGATGATGCGAGCGTTGCCTCCGATGCCTCCAACACGCCGCCCAAGGCGAAGAAACAAAAGAAGGAGGCCGGGGACGACAGCATGGCTATCGACAGCCCTGCCAAACCTGCGAAACCTGCTAAGGAGAAGACGGCTACCGAAATGTACACAAAACTTACACAGCTCCAACACATTCTCAAACGACCTGACACATATATCGGTTCCGTCGAAAGAACAGAACAGCAACTGTGGGTTTTGAACAAAGAAACTCAACTCATGGAGTACAAAACTATCAGTTTTGTACCTGGTCTCTACAAGATTTTTGACGAGATTCTGGTCAACGCTGCCGACAACAAGCAGCGCGATGGCTCCATGACATACATGAAGATCAACATCGACCGTGAGGCCGGTGTCATCAGCGTTGAGAACAACGGAAAGAGCATTCCTGTTGAACTTCACGAGAAGGAGAATATTTACGTTCCTGAACTCATCTTCGGACATTTGTTGGCAGGTTCCAACTTCGACGATGAAGAGAAGAGGACTGTTGGAGGTCGTAACGGTTACGGTGCCAAGCTATGTAACGTCTTCAGTACCGAGTTCACGCTCGAGTGTCAGGACAGTGTAAACGGGAAGAGGTACAAGCAGACATGGACCAACAACATGAACACGATGCACAAGGCCAAAATCACTGCCAGCAAAACCGCTAGCTACACCCGCGTTACCTTTAAGCCTGATTTCAAGCGCTTTGGTATGGAAGACGGCATTGACGACGATCTGGAATCATTGATGTATCGAAGAGTCTACGACATGGTGGGTACGATTCGAGGCATCAAAGTGTTCATCAACGGAGAGCAAATCAAGATCAAGGACTTCAAGTCTTACTGCGATCTTTACGCCAAGTCTATCGCAAAGGACAGAAGCGATGAGGAGGGTGGCGCCCCTACCTGCACGGTGGAGATGGACAAGGATAAGTCGCACCCTCGATGGGAGGTGGGCTTCGCTGTCTCTGACGGCACTTTCCAACAAGTCTCATTTGTCAACTCTATCGCGACAACAGCCGGAGGCACCCACGTCAACTATATCGCTGATCAGATCACCAAGAGTCTTCTCAACGCCCTAAACAAGAAGCGCAAGGGTCACACCTTGAAGCAAAACCACCTGCGAAATCACATCTTCGTTTTCGTCAACTGCTTCATCGACAACCCGACCTTCTCTTCACAGACCAAGGAGCAGATGACACTCAAGGCTAGCCAATTTGGTAGTAAATGCGTACTAGGTGATGACTTTCTCAAGAAGGTGGCAAAGTCCGATGCCATCCAGAACATCTTGGATTTTGCGGAGAAGAAGGCCGACAAAATGATGGCCAAGAGTGATGGCAACAAGCGATCACGAGTGAACAATGCCAA
Source organism: Fusarium sporotrichioides (assembly GCA_019054645.1). Lineage (NCBI taxonomy): Eukaryota > Fungi > Ascomycota > Sordariomycetes > Hypocreales > Nectriaceae > Fusarium > Fusarium sporotrichioides. The sequence continues at coordinate 5,353,498 of JAHKNS010000003.1, forward strand.
GTTGGTCGAGGCTAACTTTGCTGGCACAAGAAGAGGTCATGAATGCACTTTGATTCTGACAGAAGGTGACTCCGCCAAGGGTTTGGCTGTTTCTGGTCGTGCTATCCTCGACCCTGACCGAATTGGTGTCTTTCCACTGCGTGGAAAGCTGCTCAACGTGCGTGACGCTTCGCCTGATCAGATCGCAAAAAATCAAGAGATCCAGAACATCAAACAATTTCTGGGGCTTAAGCACAAGGCATCTTACACCGATACAAAGAATCTCAGGTATGGTCATCTCATGATCATGGCTGATCAGGATCATGATGGTAGTCATATCAAAGGACTTCTCATCAATTTCCTCGAGGTCCAATTTCCATCTCTTCTCAGGATCCCCGATTTCTTCCGGGAATTCATTACCCCCATTGTCAAAGTCTGGCAAGGTTCAAACCCCAAGAAGCCCCAGAAACTCAAGTCTTTCTTCACGCAGCCCGAATACGAGGAGTGGAAAGATGTTCACAAGAACGAGCTTACTCGGTGGCATTCCAAGTACTTCAAGGGTCTGGGAACCAGTTCCAACGAGGACGCGCAAGTCTACTTCACCAATCTTGATGACCATTTGAAGGAATTCGAGGTTATGAAACCTGAAGAATCCAAGATGCTGGAGTTGGCCTTTTCCAAGAAAAAGGCGGATGCGAGAAAAGAATGGTTGGGCAATTTTGTCCCTGGTACTTTCCTTGATCATTCGGCTAAGCAAATTTGTTACTCTGACTTCATCAACAGAGAACTTATTCTCTTCAGTATGGCTGACAACATGCGATCTATCCCATCTGTTCTCGATGGATTCAAGCCCGGTCAACGCAAGGTGATCTACGCGTGCTTCAAGAGAAACCTGATCAAAGACAAGAAGGTTGTTGAATTGGCAGGTTATGTGTCCGAACAAACGGCATACCACCACGGTGAACAGTCACTTCAACAGACCATTATTGGTCTTGCCCAGAACTTCGTGGGTTCAAATAACATCAACTGCCTGGAACCTAGTGGAAACTTCGGTTCTCGTCTTGCAGGTGGCTCTGATGCTGCCAGTCCTCGTTACACGTTCACCCGACTGTCGCCTTTCGCCCGCAAAATCTTCCACCCTATGGATGAACCCAACCTGCTGCACCATTATGAGGATGGCAAAAAAATCGAACCAATGGTATATGCCCCAATTCTTCCCATGGTGCTAGTCAACGGCGCCGATGGTATTGGCACAGGTTGGAGTAGTAACATCCCCAACTACCACCCTGCAGATATCGTTCAGAATTTGAGGCGTCGAATGGGTCGTCTTGACGAGAATGACACGGAAGAGAAACCTTTCGAGACCATGATGCCTTGGTTCCGTGGTTGGAAGGGAACTCCTGAAGTTGCTGGGCCCGACCGTTACAAGTTCAATGGTGTCGCATACCCCAACGAGCAGAAAGACAATGAGATCATCATTACAGAACTGCCGATTCGTGTGTGGACAGATGATTTCAAGGCAAAATTAGAAAAGGTCATTTCCGGCGAACTCGGCCCTTCGTGGATCAAGGATTACAAAGAGTTCAACGACCACAGCACAGTTCATTTTGAGATTGCTGTGGACGAAAAGCACATGGGCAAAGTGATGGAAGAAGGTATTCTCGAGCGATTCAAGCTTACCAAGCAGGTTGCTACCTCCAACTTGGTTGCATTCGACACCAGCGGCCGAATTCGCAAGTACGAGAAGGTGGAAGAGATTCTCGAGGAGTTCTATCTGTACCGTCTTGACATGTATACTGATCGCAAGGTAAGAGTTCAAGCCTAAACCAGGCGATGATCCAGCTAACATTGATAGAAACACTGGCTAGGGGTTTACCACGCAGACTTGCGCAAGCTCCAGAACCAGGCAAGGTTCATCAAGGAGATCATCGACAACAAACTCGTGGTCGGTAAGAAGAAGAAGGCCGTACTTGTACAGGAGCTTCGTGATCGTGATTACGAGGCGTTTCCTCCCCGCGGAGACAAAAAGAAGACGGCGGATGAAGAAGAAGATGATGAGGACAACCAGGATGTCGAAGGGGACTCGGAAGGTGGTGCCCGCGATTATGACTATCTTCTCTCGGTAAGCTGCATGTTAGGTGGAGGAACAGTACAGGTGCTAACACATCGCAGATGCCTATCTGGTCTTTGACTTTAGAGCGACTTGAAAAGCTCAAGCAAGCAATCGAGAAGAAGGAGGCTGAGCACGAGGAGCTTCTTGCTCTCAGTGAGAAGGATCTTTGGTGCCGTGACCTTGATGATTTCATGGCCGAGTGGGAGAATCAGCTTGCAGTTGATGCTGAAATCAAGACAAACATCCGTCGCTTGGGCCGCCGCGTTTCTAAAAAGATAGGTGCTGGCACCGCTCGTGGCCGCAAAGCCAAGGATGATGACGATTACGCGCCTGAGAAGAAGGCTCGTGGGAAACCCAAGGCTGCTGCGGCAGCGGCTAAGCCGGCCCCTAAGCCAGTCAAAGTCGAGACGAAGAGTGCTCAACGGTTTGCTGAGATGTTCAGCTCGAAACCAAAGGTTAAGAAGGAACCTACGGCCGACGTCATGGAGCTCTCGGATGCCTTATCTGACGACGACTACGCCGCCCTGAGCCGCAGTAAGTCATCGGCACCTGCAGTGAAGACATCCCAGTCGCCACCGACCGAAATACCAGGCACTGGGCGAGCCAAGCGCGCTGCTGCATCCAAGATAAAGACAATCGTCGACGACGACTCTGAAAGTGATGACGACCAGATGCTTGGTGATGTCGGTGCCTTGGTCAAGGGCATTGACAAACCAGCCGGCGACGGTGAAAAGGGCAGGTTTAGTTTACATGCCATGAGCCGACCAGACTCCAGCCACGGCAACACCAGCAACAGCGGACTCACAAAGGTCAAGGCCAAGTCGGCCAAGGCATTTGACTTCGAAGACGATAGTCCTGACGATACGAACTATGAACTTCTTGCCAAGTCATCGCCACACAAAACGGCGGCTAAGGATGACCATGTTGACAGCTTCCTTTCTGACGACGAGCCTTTTGTAGCTCCAGCCAAGCCAACATCTGCCAAGTCCAAATCTACGAGTACTGAGTCTGAGGACCCAACACCGGCTGGCCTCGCTACAGTCAAGAAGGGACGGGGTCGTCCCGCTGGTGTTAAGAACAAAGAGGCGACGAAACCCAAGGCAGCCACAAAGGTTACGAAGACAGCAGCGTCAAAGGTTGCTTCACGTCCCGCTACCAAGCAAACCACTCTCTCGCCAGCAGCTAAGGCATACGCCGCGAAAAAGGCCGTCAAGAAGCCAGTACTTGACGATGACTCGGACGAAGACATGGCCGAGCCAGACTCGCCCCCTCCGAAGGCTGCCCCAAGAGCGCGACCTGGACGTGCCGCCGCTGCAAGACGGCCCATTGTTGTTGATGATGATTCTTCAGCGGAGCAACCAGATGAGAGCGATGATCCTTTCTCAATGGATGATGATGAAGACTAGTTGCAGGATAAGAAATGGTAGAGGATACCAAGAGTGTCGTTTGCTTTCATTCTTGGGCCTCTGATATGTCTAGCTTTATTACTATTGTTGTTCTGTCTAGTGATTACGAGTTGTTGTGTTAAAGTAACTCAAAGGGGCGGTACGATGGAAGGGGATTGATCTGAAGCTGAGAATTATTACACAAGTTTGGTTCTGGGGGCGTACAGGATGCAGGACAATTGCTTTACATAGGGCCATGGCCTAGCTGTTTATTGATATCCAATGGTCAAGATGCCATTAGTATATAAGTTACCCATATACAAGCTGCTGAACCTTTCATCTCTCCTAACTACCAAATCACTGATGTCTCCAAATCTCACAGCTCACTCCTTCCCAACCAATAGAGGCCAACTACTGTTTCTATTATTTATAACGACGCTTATCGATAAGAGCTTCTTCCCCTGTTAGCGCGGGGTTCTACGAGAATCCAAGGGTCTAATTTATCATCACCTCCATCCGAGCATTCACCCACACTCATTTGCCTCCAGTAACTTTCACATCACTACAACTTAATATCCAGAATGTCTTCAGAAGAGCCCCAATCACTCCGTTCCCTCTACGAAGCAGCAGAAGAAAAGCGTCGAGCCTTAGAGAACGCCTTTGAAGCAACATCGCCCGCCTACCGCTCTGATCTCGAAGGTGCCCTTTCCCTCTACAACTCGGCGCGCGACCGGATCTCAGGTCTTGCGCTCTTCTCTCCCAACGAGGGTATCGAGGACGTTTCCACCACCGATATCCCTTACCTCCTTCTCGATGCCCATATTGCAGAGCTCGTTCAGAAAACTCCCAATCAAAGCCCCGATCAGCGTCTTGAAGTTCTTGCAAAGTCTCGTGCTGCATACGAGCGTTTCCTAGCCGCTGTCGACGGGTACGGTCTTATCCAGGCGCCTTACGATCGTATTCTTGAGAGGTACCGTGACGAGCCAGAGAGTTTTGCTGTGGTCGTGACCACCGATGCTGCAGCGCGACGAGATGGCAAGATTGCGAATTATCGCGCGGAAAAGGCACTAAAGGAGAAGCTGGAGATGTTGCGACGGAACCCGCGATACGTGGAGCAAGGAGATGAGGAGCTTGTTCGGGAACTTTACATGACACAAATCACATTTGCAGTGCACTCTGCCCTTCAGGCTCTAGATTCGCTGAATCGTGAGATTGATATCCTTGCGCAGGCGCCCCGACCACTTGCGCCTTCGTCTACCGATACACCATCTATGGATGACCACTCTTCTCGCCTCGATCAGCCTCTCCGTCGGCTGCATTCACTTCCTGGTGGGCCGTTGCTCTCTAAGCAGGGCAAGCCGCTTCAGCCCTTCACGCTGGTCGGTTCCCGAGATCAGATGGCACGGGACGTGTTCCGCTCAGGACACAACTTGCCAACCATGTCTATCGACGAGTACCTCGAGGAGGAAAGAAGACAGGGCAACATTCTTCAGGGCGGCGTGGAGGAGAAGAAGGTTATTGACGAGGATGATTACGATGCTGTAGATCGGGAGACATACAAGCAGCGGGAGTGGGACGAGTTTGTGGATCACAATCCCAAGGGAGCGGGTAACACTCTCAACAGGGGTTGATCTAGGAGCATGTACTCTACAGAAAAGGGCAAACGGGCATAAGATGGATAATGGCATAGGCGTTCGATAAAAAGAGAAGGTCGGTAACATGAAAGGTTCAGCGTTTTACATGCATTGACGGTAAAGGAAATATACAAGGAATGATACCCTCGATATGCGCATTCTTATTCTTGAAATGTGAAAACCATGTATTGATGCTTCTACACTTGCTGATATCTGAATATAAGGTTGCAATCTTTGGTGCCGTTGTATCCCATAAAGTAAGTGTGTGTTATATCCCCAAACTCCCATACTCGGCCATTCAAGAGAGTGTACGCGTACTGCCCTCACTGTCGCTATCGCCATCCCACATATAGATGTCATCATCGTCATCACTGATACTACCAACTGCGCTTCGACCTTCAGTAGCAGATTTCGACTCTGAGTCTGTGGGCTCATCCATCGTCTCGACTAACATGTTGATTGCTTCATCCGTTTCTTGATGGCCTGCTGGTAGAGCAAATCTGGCATCTGCGTACTCAGATCCACCAGCGGTGAAGGACTCCGAAGCTATAGATTTGTCCTCCGCGATGACCTGGTTTGATCGATAGACAGTTGAAATGCTGTCGTGAACATTTATTGAAGCGCCTGTCGTGCTACCCCAAACTCGCAGCGCATCCATATCTTCGATCATGGAACCACTGATGCTTGCGGGTGCTGAAGGGATTGTTTGTCCCGTGTGAAAGCCTGGACCTGGCCCCTTCGGCCCCATGTCTGTGGAAGGAATGGGATCTTCGAAGACACCGCCTGTGCCATCGTCGCATCCTCCACACCATAATGGAAGATATTTGAGCTCATTGTCTGTCAAAGTGAGGAGAAGATGTCTGGTGATGTTGAGCGATGGTTCAAAATTGCGGCGCACCCATGAGAGTGTGACTGGACGAAGTCGATCCTTGACTTCAACTTCGAGGTGGTAGAGAGACACGATCAGTCTATCGAAAAGGGAGGCCTCCTCACTTATTGGGTATGCCTGATCCTTAAGCTCAAGAGTGCGCGTCCAGAGTTGATCATTCCGAAGCCTTGGGTTCGAGGCGAGAAATGCTCTCAGCGCTATCGTTGCCTCTCTCACCAGGTCGCCGTATGTTTTGTGCATGTGGCGAGGCTGTCTAGAATGACTGGAATACCATCTCCGGGCATCGAGATCCACACCGACATCGTTGTACGGCGAAGCACAGAGTAGCATCTGAGTTGAGTTGAACTTGCTCATTATTATGGTCGTAGTTTCAAAGTCCTGCGGTTCCACGTATGTCAAACGGTCTTGGTCTATGCTCTGGTGTGTCAAGTACTTGTTAGCCGGAGGAATTGATACTTTGGTCTCCCACGCCTGCGCGACCTCGTTGACCAGGTTATCCATAAGGATTCTGAGCGCGGCTAGTGCCTCACTTGCAAGTTCTGTGTTTTCTCGTGTGAGAAGCTGCTCAATCACTCGCATCCCATTCCACTCGTCAATGTCCCAGAAGTCATACAGGCAAGGATTGCGCATCATCTTATCGATACCTAAAACCCTATCGATCAATGCCTGAGCTGCATGCTGCACGAGGTTGCTGAGTTCATCAGGAAGGCTTCCTAGTCTTCTACCAAATACTGTCGTGTGGTTGTAATTCTGGTGCGGTTCGGCTTCGCCGGCCAGTTTGAGTGCAAGTTCATTGACAAGGATTCTAAAAGCACTTTCAGCAACCTGGGGAATCTTGAGGGAGAATGCAATCTGCAAAGCTTCTTCAGGTGCTACTTCGACGAAAGTGGTATTGGAGCCATGCAGCATCCATTGGGTGACACGATCCCGAAGAAGAGCACCACAGTCGAAGATGTTGCCAAGCTTGACCAGAGTCCACATGCGTGCCGCCGAGTCAAGTATAACTCCTTTGCCTTCGATCAACATGAGTAGCCTAATTATTCCATTGCGATGGCGCACTGGACAGTAATCCGGGGTGTGTCGATACGGGGGCGTTGGAAAGAATTCGTTCTCGCCTCTGGCTTTCATCTGCAATGCAGTTTCGACCTTGACCCCAGGTAACGGTTTCTCTTGTGAGCGATTCCTGCTGTGCAGTCTGGTATCCGCTCTATCAGAGTTCCTGGTATTTCCTTGGCTAGTGCTTGATTTGTCTTCCCCAAATTCGTCACTTTCTGCGGACATGGGCTGTCTGTTGCACATGCAAACATCGTCGTGACCTGACACCAAGCTCATATCGGTATCGTTCTCGATAGCTGACTTCCACCACTTGATAAGTGCAGGAGTCAAGGATAACTCGGTCATTTGAAATACCAGTTCGTCTCCTTCAGAGGGGGGCGTCAGGTCGAGCAAATACTTGATGCCTTCAGGCATCTTGTTGACCATCTTGCGGCGCCTCTGGATTCTGAACTGATATGTGGGGTTGAGCATCTCCTCGAATGCGGAAGATTTGATCTCCAGGAGCTTTTTGGAGTGGACACGGAATTGCTGTGACTTATAAATTAGGCCATTGCAGTCTGTATGAGCGATGGCCTCTTTGTGATAATCAGGGTAGTCGATGAAGACAAGGACATCTCCATGAGAAAGCTCAAACCTGATGGAATGGAGGCGATATCGCTCGAAACTGCGAGATTGCTCAATCTCTTCGTCTGCCATAAGCTTCGGCACATGACTGGAATATACATGTCGGGCTTTGTTGAAAGCAGATCCAGTAGACCCTGACAAGGGAGCAGGTCCTGGTGATACATAGTGATGGATTTGGTCTCCATACCAGTCTGCGTCTCCGTCTGAGTTGTTGTCTTGGTTGACGGCTTCGCTGCCTTGGTTCTCATCTTGAGACGGAGGAGGCAGTATGGGGTCCTTATATTGAGGGATCCCATGCTGGGATGGTGCAAATTGAGGCTGGATTTGCGTCGTTTGATATACCGAACTGCTACTAGACTGTCCTAATGTATCAGAAAGGCCACTGCTCCAAGCACCTGGTACAGGGTCTGGTCCACCGTTCGCCGGGTAGTTCTGCCATTCATCGGGGAAGTCCATGGCAAGTAACAAGACGTGACCTCGTCTGGGTTGCTAATTATGTTGAAACTAATAACTTTTAAAGTAAGATTCAAAATGAATACCTGCGTCACATGCCAAGGCAGACTTGAGCCAGTACGAGATAGGTGCAGGCAGTGCAGTCAACCCCAGAGGCAGTGTCGAAATAGACGGCGTAGTGCCAGACAACCTAGGTGGCGGTAGTGCAGGCAAATTAAATGCAAGTTTCCCAAAAGGACTTTCTTGAATCCGAAAATTTCATGTATATATATAATAGGTAAGGAGATAGAATGTCTATTGACGGATTAACCAACGTTGGGGCGGAGATGTAAGACGTAGAGTTTAGGTAGGCAAGACAAAGATGGGCTGACAAGACAGGCTATCAAGTCAGTCAGCCCTACAGACAATCGCACCTATCTGGCTAGGTACATATAGTACACAACTACCCCTCATGATCGACCTGATGCCTGAGAGTTTTTAAACTAGATGATGGTTGCCTTGAGGCTGCCTGCTTAGTTCAAGACTTGTGAGTCAAACAAATTGCACATGTTGGTTGCATACCTTACCATAATCGTCCCCTTCTAATTCGCAGACATGTTTTATTCTTTTATCTCGTAATTGTGACAAACATACTGCGCACAACAGGGTAGTATAGGAATCCTACCTAGATAATGTCCAGGCTCTGTTGATACGTAGGTATTCGTCTGTTGCCTTGTTCCGCACAACCTTGGCATCTGAAGTGGCAATAAATCAACGCGTCCGAACAATCAGCCATTGGATGTCGGTTAATTCCTAAGAAGGGACGTCAGTGCGAGCACTAGATAACTAGTTGGCCTTGAAAGCTCCAATAGTATGTTGAGGATGAAACTGTTACTAGCTCTCTACCTCCAGCTTTAGGGTAGCCAGATCCGTACTATTAAAAGTATAAAATACTAGAATAGCTATCAACTATTTTGTTACTGCTTAACTACTACCTCTCAATACGATCACTGTCAAGTATATCTTGTCTTGGTGGGAGTTGACCGCTGTACAAATCATGCAGTTAGTTAGCAATTATCTCGATGGCAAAGGAAGATATAGTGCGAAATGGTGTTACTTCGAGGCACAGTAGTTGTGAACTTGCAATAAGCTCTAATCCACACCTAAGTCTCTGCGGCTCTGAATCTTTAAATCAGTTCTGATATCCGTACTAGTGTACCAAAGATCATGATTCGTTTGTCCTTGCGACACCTCGTCAAACGCGGCTATTAAGGTTCGAAGCGATATTCAATACTATTCACTCGAGCATAAATGCATTATAATTCTACAGCTATACCAGTCAAATTACCGAATGTTACCGCCTCATTGCTCCACGCTCACCATAGATGACCTCCCAGCCATCCGTTGTCCGACATGCCCCAACGCCTCCAATGCATCCCATTAAAACATATCGTATGCACGAATCACAGAATTCTGCCTGAACGCCTACACATGCCATGCCCCCCCTCTTTTCTTTTTTTTTTTACAATGAGCCTCCCTTTTGAAACAAACTGTCGTCCGTTTCAGCTTCGTCGTCAGACTCGTATGCCACTTCCTTCCCCTTTCCTTTGGTATCCCAGCCCGGCTTGGCTTCCTTGAAACTTCGCCGACTGACTGGCCGCTTAGACGCCACCTTTCGTTGATTGTTTTCCATGGTGTACTTCCTTAACCGGTCTCGTCCAGCGACCTCGATCATCTGCGCCGACATGCCCTCGTCTCCAGAGGAGTTGCGTCGCGTAGTAGGAACTGTCGATGACTTCTTCAAGTCGCGCATTTCCTTGATTACGTCCGCGAAACTCTCCTCCAGCGTCTTCATTCTAGCCAACACTAATCTTCCCATTCTGTCGCGATCACCGGAGTCGTTACCACCGACCCCGCGCAGGTGGTTGTCCTTCATCATGGCCATGGCCATTTGCGTTTGAAAACTACCTGGCATAGCGCCAATAGGATCCCCGCCAACATGATCAGAGATAGCACTCAAGTCAACTGAGGATAACCTCCGGACGTCCTTGGGTCGGTTCCGTGGTTCAATGCTAAGAAGGGCCGATCGACTGACAGCTCCGGCCTCGGTTATGCCTCGCGGTGGCATCACTGGTCGAGGTTTGGTGTTGGTGACGTATATAGTACGGCGGGGCGAGCTGCGTCTTGGGGTCTTTTCTCCCGTGGCCGGACGCCCACTGGTGCGTGGGCGTTGCTGGCCAGGAGGAGGGGGCGAAAGGGAGGACGCTTTTGACGCTTGCTTGAAGTCCTGGGGATTGAAAAGTATCGTGTTGGTGGAAAGAGTTCGATTGTGCGCACCTCGTTTGGGTCGAGGCGTTGGCGCCAAGTTTTTGCTCTTGCCCGATGAGCTCACGGACGATGCTAGCTTTCCAAAGCTGTTCGCATTCGGTGCAAAGTAGCTGTCGGCTTCTTCGCTCACCCGATGACTCCTGGCAACTTGACTTTGGGCAGCATTTGTATGATGGTCGTCCTCGTCTTCGTCATTTGTCACAAGTTCATCATCTCCATCCGCATCTGTCTGGTCCTTGTACTCAGTTTCGCCAGCCAGGCGAGTTCTGGAGAAATGCGATGGCCTGAGAGGCTGCCCAGCGTTGGAAATCAGATCAGCAGGATCACTTGCTATCGATCTGACATCCGAGACACGCCTCAAATTGCTGGTTCGAGTAAGACCAACGCTGGATCTTCGTTGCCAATGAGGCATTGTGGCTTCTGGAGAAGCTTCATTGTCGTCATGCTGGTCCATCCAGTTGCGGATTGCTGTCTGTGTTTTCCGTCTCTCCTGGCGTCTCTGTGTTCTCAATGTCAGAGGATCAGGCAGGCGCCGGAACACTTCCTCCAGAGCTCGATCTTGTTGGAAGCCAGCCACCGACTCTTCGCGCATCCTAACGCTTGGACTAAAGATGGCGGCTCGGCTTGCGGGATCCATGAAGGAAATATGTCGAGTTCGCTCGCGATTTGGGTGTTCCACCAAATCAGTAGGCTCATACATGGATGGCGCAAGCCAGTATCTCTCGTACAAGTAGATACAAAATAGCACAGGAAAATGTGTAACTTTAATAACTGTCCGGTTGAGCCAAACGAAGTGCCGTAACGGCATAAAGTACCGAAGAGGCATGAGGAGCCAGGCAAAGATATTGCTGGGAGCAATATACGAGAACAGCGCGTCATTTTTCACCATAGAGATGGTGTTGATTGCGAATAGATATCTGAAATACGATTAGCACAAACAAATGGTAAGGAGACCTAACAACTTACTGATGCTCTTCGGTTGCATTACTCGCAATAGCCATGAAGCTATTGGTCAAGACGGTAATCAAGATGGTCCTGAAAGGGTTAGCACAAGAACTAGAGAGTACCACGGGTGTATTTGTTCATGGCTGAATCACTCAAGATGAACAGCTGCCAGGAGACCTGGAACAGAATTATGACTTACACGACAAGGAAATGACAGATGCTCAGAAACAGAACCAACAAGGCTCTCCCCAACCAGTTGTACGCTTCCCATCTACCAAATGTTAGTCACGGAATGGGAACGATCAGTATGATTCACTTACACTTCCCAGGCGGCAGGAGTGAAACCCATAAGAATCTGGAAAATCTTATAGGCAACATCGCTCGCCCCGAATGAGTTCTTCGTCAACGTGAAGAAGAAGAAAAATCCGCTGCAAAGGATTCCAATGAGAATGAATACCGCAACAAGATCAACAGCCATCAGTCGAAAAGCAATAAGTAGTTGCGAAAAGTATTGGTAGTGATCCAGAATACTGAAGATGCGCGGCAGAAGCAGAATCGCATTGGCTGCGAGAACATCATACGCCAGATCGTTCCAATGATGAGGATCGACTAGAAAAACTCCATATGCTCGCATACAGTAATAGACGATAAGCAACAACAGGATGCCAAGATCAAAGACTCTCCAAACGCTCATGATGTAGAGCTCAAATCCCTGCTCATTGAAACCAACAAGCTCGTCTAGCATGAAGCCGGCACTCCAGAACCAGAAAATCAGTTCCAAACCTGTGATTTGAACTGAGCGCTCAGCAAGAACAGCAAGGAACAGTCCAATCAATACCGCAAGAGAAATTGTCGAAAGGAAGGACCTGTATCGGGGAACTCGGAGTCGGGAGAGCTTCAGAAGAGATGCTTGTCGGGGATCGTAGAGCGACGCCGTACGACGCCCTGGTGGAGTGAAATAAGAGTCCTTTTGAGCGGATGACCCAAGTAGCGGCGTTCTGTCATCTGCTTTTCCTATGAAGCCGTTTGAATTGCGATTGTTGATTGGTGGGGGCTCACGATGTAAGCTGTCGGCAGACGAGTGGAAGGTGATTGCGCCGCTCCAAATAGCCTCGAGTTGTTGGACGACCAGGGGATGTGCAAGCAAATGCTTGGCTGATGCTCGGATTGCAACCTCAAGAGTTGACGTCCGAGACGCAATCAAAGGCAAGGTATTGGCTGGTGGTGACTTTCGTGGAGAGGTAGGCAATTGGGATCCAGGGAGGCCTTGGAGCGGGTAAAAATCATAGGCCAGGGCATCAATGAGCTCGCGGGTATTGTACTCTTTCAAAAGTTTGAGAGTCAGCAGTTCGCAAACCTTGGCACGAGTGCTACTTATGCCTGCATTGCCTGGGTACCGTGCACCCTCTTTGCTAAATTGAAGACAGTTGATCATGAGAGCATATAAGGTCGCGCGGTTGAAGTGCTGAGCGCGGATCTGTTGCTGCATAGGTTTGACAAGGAATTGGGAGACCTGAGGTGAGCGAAGCTGGTCCCATGATAGAGTCGTCTCGGTTCGTGTTGAAATAATAATTCGGATGGCGTGTGTTATACTGTACACTGGTAGAGAGTCTGCATAAGTGATGTCAGTTATTATCCGCGAGGCTTACAACTGTATGATATGAGGAACAATAACAGCACATACCCAAATGAGAGGCAGAAAACAAGGGCAGAACAGGGAGGCCGCTCTGTCGTCCATCCTCGTTCATTCCATATTCTTCGTCGCCGTCGTTGTCGTCTTCGTCATCTTCCTCCTCATCCTCGTCGCCGTCGTTATTCGTACGCCGTTCATTGTTCCGGAACCGCCTCAAGCCTTCGTCATGGGTAAAGTCAGCATCGTCGTCGTCGGCTTCGGTGAAATCAGCAGTTGCATGTCGTTCCAAAGTGTAGCGTCGTCTCGCAGGGCCTGGAGAGGGAGAGGCACTTGTGTTCTGGCGACGATCGATTCGACGGGGGCCAGCCCTGGGGCGTCGCAGTAAAGAGGGGAACATTGGTTGGTGATTTCGTAATGTATGGGCAAGCTTTCCGCCTTGCTTGATGTCGTCTCAACGCGCCATGGGGGGAGCGGCGCGGAGTATGCAGGTATTGCTGTAAAGGTTGGTTGGTTGTTGTTAGAAAGACAGAAGAGGGTCTATATAACGAGTGTGGGAGGGGAATTAGGGATGATAAAAGAAACAAGAAAAGAAATCAAACAACAAAACCCCGTTGCTGGAGTCGAGTTCTACAATCTTGGAAAGAGGAAGAGGGTGTAGGAGCGAGATGTTCCCTGCCGATATTTGCTTGGCCCGGGGTTCAAGCTAAGGATTGGAAGCAGGCCTACTTGGTACACACTTCAAGGCCCGGCGCGCTGTCGCTTCAACCATGGACGCTAAAGCAGGCGAGCATCACGTACCTATTCGCTTACTCCACAGCCAATAGATACCTCCAAAGTCCCCTGAGCGAACTAGATGGTTAGCGGCTCCAGGATCGTGAGGGTGTAACGTCAATGGACCAGGTTTTATTTGGACGGGTGTCGAGAGGTCCACTGAAAGGTCGACTTACATGCACTACTAGAGGTTGAAAAACCAAGGAAGTTCGATGGCTTGCGGGACTGGAAGACCATGTGAGAGATGGAGGTTTCGTAGTGGACGAAGATAGGAGACAAAATTTTCATACGATGCCCCAAGATTATTGTTTCCCCATTGGTGGTGTTGAGGCGTCTACAGTAACGATCACGTATCCTTACTATTTCAGCCTCTGAACGCCAAACAGACAGATGACCCCTCATCATCACAAGCAAACAACACTAACGGCACAACTGAAGAGGATAGGGAGGTGGATCACCAAATTACCTAGCCCAAGATCCCCTGTCAACTTAGATTTGCACCATCTGCGGGACAGTGGACGACTCTGGAGATGAAAGGGAAAGGCTTGCAGCATCGTGGGACATGGCCTGTTCTGACTCGCAGCTTGGCAACTGAAGTCAAGTTAGCTCACGACTAACAGTACAGGGAGGGTGGGTGAGTGGATGGGTGGATGCGCATTGTTTATGGCTGGTCGATCTGTCAAGCAAGACATTCAAAGAGGTCCAAGATAAAAAGGCTGGCTGACGTCGATCCAATATCTGACCTCACTCTCGCTCACCGACACAACCGTGGCCGAGGTTTTTTTTTGGCAGCTCACAATGCCGTGACTTACTATGATAATGATGATGATGATGATGATGATGGCGTAGTGTGTTTTTTCCTTGTGCATGTCGTCGCAATAAGCAACAACCTTGGCCTTTTGGTGTGTTGATCCACTCATTCATCTGTATGTAATAAATAAACACAAAAGACCCGACCAGACGTCTCACCTGGAGCCCATGGTCCACTCCCTCTGCAACGAAGACCGATCCCATGATCAGCAGATATTTGACTCGATTCAGTCATCTCGTTCCAATTGATCATGAAGAACCGGCACGTATCCGAATGACAATACGGAATGTTTGTCTCTGTCGCATTGTGCTTTGTTGCGTTTTACAAGCACAGGTACAGGAAATTCAACGGCATTTGCAAGCTCTTGTTTTTTGATGAGAGATGATGAAAGCCATCTCGATGCAATATCAGATCCAGTTAGACTCCTTCAGGCCATAATCCGGGGGGGCAGATAAAAACCGCCAATTAACCCCTCGCGATAGCTTCGCTGCGTTAAGGACAAGAAAGCCCCTCTACCGTGAAGACCCAACCGAGTAATTTTAGGCGAGAATGTGTTGCGATCTTTTTCGTACTGGATAGGGACCAGCCGAGGAACAAGTACTACTCGTACTTACTTTACAGATAGGCTGCTGTGCTTTAGCCTTATTACTGAGGTAGAGTGACACTACTTGAGCCGCATTACATGTCCCAGTATATCTAGGTAAGTATAGGAGGAATTTGGCGTGCTGTAAAATGAAGCAGGCTGAGCGCTCGGTGATGCACTTAATAGGGAAAGAGACAATAATTGAGATACAATAGATAAGATCTTCTCCAGTTTATGACATGCATATTTGCTTGTCAGCCAGCTACATACATACCGGTGATAACTTTCTCGTTGAAGATGTGAGCCTCCCTCCCCCCCTTTTCCTATGGGCGGCTTGTGTGAGAAAATGCATCTGAATTTACAATTTTATATATAATCACCCCTCTCCTTGATGCCAATTCTTCTTTACAATTTCGAGGGACATGGCCTGGGCTTCTGCTACTCATGCTCCCTGCTCGCCATGAATGAGGAACAAGCTGAGGCTATCGACTCCGTGCACTTCATTGCCGTCAAACACTAACTTGTCGTCAGGCTGGAGCTTAGAGATATAGAGATCTTTAACAACATGGCACTGTTCCACGCGCGTAATGGATTCAAAGATCGGCAGCAGGAACGCGATAGTGAGGCCAGGAAGATCGGGAGATGGGATGTCTATCGTGCGCCGCCTATCGTTCGAATCCTGACAAAGTTTTTCAAGTGTTCCTGAGCGAATTTGTAAGGTAAGAAAACTTGATAGTTATTTTTCTGATATTGCTGTTTTGTAAAAACATCGCCGCGTAATGGATGTTAGCTCAGCTATGGCTTAGGCTGTTCTTACCTGAGTCACTACACAGGGAAGCTGGTTTCAGTAATCCTTAATGACCGTAGCCTCTATGAACCTGAGGCAGACAGGCTCTACACCAAGGGCCTTATTTACTGCCCAACTCCTTACAGACCCTCAGCACATGTTCAAGTATCATGTGTGCGACTACATCAGCATCCAACGCCGTGATGTCAAGCTCCATGTGGAAGGGATCATCCTTTGGCCATTGATGTGTTATGGCGTTATCTCGCAGGTGTGTCACCAATTCTGCATCTGTGAGCTTTCTGTGAAGCATCCGCTCTGCAGATGCCAATCGACGTAGGTTCTCGTCTTTGCTGCACGTGACAGTGATAGGCACAAATGTGCAGTTACGACGAGCAGCCATCTCGCGATACTCAAGCATGACACCGCGACCAACATCGTCGCCCGACTGAAAGTCGGTAAAAACGAAGACTGATCCTGCTGTATCCTGAGACACTGCCAATGCATCGAAAATAACGGATCGGAGTGCCCGACGCATTGGCTGATAGTCTGGGCTTGAACGTGGCAGAACAGCACCCACAGGGTCAATGAGAAGGTGGTTGTGAACAAGCTTTCCATTATAGGGTGAGAGAAGGTCGACGAGCTTTCGGGCGATGGTGAGCTTGCCCGAGCCTGGATAGCCGTTAATGTGAATGACAGGATGAGTCATGGTGATGGGGAATAAGATAGGTGGTAAAAGATGAGCTCGGAGATGGAGAAATCAAGCTGCAACTAGTTTGTGGTAGGTGGCCATTTTGGACTCGTTCGTGAGTAGAGACTATTCAAGGCAGGTTAGGTGACGGTTAGGAGGATGCGTGTGATTTGGACCTCATAATACTAACCGTGACGGGTTGCGCTGTCGTGGTCCAAAAAAAGAGATAAGTCCGGGTGTCAGAACTGCTACCAGAAACGGATGGCAACGGCAGTATTGGTTGAGGTTGAAGTTGGTATCCAAGGATGAGCAGAAGACAGCACATGGTTTTTAGCAGCCACGATCAGGGACCTACATTGCGTGATAATGCAGCTGTACGTATAGCGAGGGAAGTGTAAGACTTCAGTCTTAGACTTCAAAAATCGCACCACAAAACTATCGATATGTTCTCCATGTTCATCATACTTTCTGCTGCGGGCCATCACCTTTCTCTGCAACACGGATGATCTTCCGGTCCATTTGACCTGCAGAACCACCCCGGTCATGTATGTATGCGTGAGTTCATCGCTTCATAAGATCAATCATTGCTTGATCCCATTCTCGACTTGCCTCTGATAGGTCAGTTCGCGCATTGCCCACAGATTGTATGCAGTTTGCAACACTATAGGGTGGTATCACTACGGTCATAATGTCGATTCCCCCACGCCCGACTGCTTCACCGCCGTAACAGATATGTGCGGGGACGGTTTTCCATACGAGAAATGGATTTCTTCCTGTTCTCACCTGATCGATTGCATCTTCCTATTTCGGATCCAAGTGCTTCTGACTACTTGCGAGGAGGTAGTCTGGAACATGATCCGGTAATCAAGCCACACCGCTGCAATCAGCAACATGCAGTAGTACAGGTAATTTCGGTTTCAGGGAGGAGTACAATACATTTTGATAAGACAAGAATGGTTCACTAATAATGGATCGGAATATTTACCAAGCATTACAAAATGAAGGATTTTGGCTGAATTCGTAGTCCCGTCATCCAATTGAACTTGAGATTTATGTTGTCAGTCTTAACCTGTAGCAGACGATGCAAGGTTGATCATTTTACCACCCATGCAGACGGTCACTTTCCAATGGAGAAGACTGAATTTAAGCCTCGTTCCTATGCTGAAGGCAACTATACATGATAGCCTTGCAACTCAAAAGGGTAGATGTCTTTGCTGAATGCCGGACCCCTGGCTTGGTATAGCAATGGTAAATGACACGATATGCACCTGGAGAATAGAGAGGCATGCTGCGAGTGAAGACCTGCATCGTTCCCAAGCAAGATGCAATTTTCGTGTTAGTAGTGGCATTAGTGACGCAAAACTCATCCAAACTATAGAGCGTGTGATTCTTGTCGTTCTGGTTACTAACGCAGTAAAGTCATATCGATAATTCAGCATAGTTGTTATCATATATGACTTGATCTGTAACGAAAGAAAATTACATGGGCCAAGGCCACAGTTGAATAGAGCCTTTGCCCAGAATAGCTTGCTTGGAAACTCGTTGGTACGCTTCACAACATGCACCGGATCAACTAATAAATAATGCGTACCAGACGACGACTTACAGTCGAACAATCGATAGTTCTTTAATGAGGCGTTGCATCCGTCGACTTCAATGGCGCCGCTGCTTCGAGAAATCCCAAGTTTTCGGATATCGTCTGAAGTCGCGATGTGCCCCGCATGCAATGGCAAGACAAGACAAGACAAGACGCCAACTTTATTGTAGTAAAATATAATACGAGCCGAAAAACGTGGCTTTGCGAATCCGGGTTTATTAAAGCGAATTGGTCCAGACACCTGCAATGGCCGACTGCGATAGCTGTCTGTGCCAATAAGGCCTCCCCACGAGACACATCTTGCTCCGCTTTGGGAAGCTCGTGGCTGCCCGACGCTCGTCAAGGGTCGCAGATAATATATACGTTTTCGACAGGAGATCTATGAAATAAATTGTTTCGATCGGTCTCTATATGAGGATCTCATGTCTCTTGTCGTGAGTTTATAAGCCTTCAATGCCTTCATCTCCGAACGACGATAAGTTAACAGTGCCTCCTAATACAATGCGTCTATACAAAGGAAGCACATAGGCACCTGCTTATCTTCATCAGATGGACACAGAAACAAGAGTTCAGCTTTGGCTAAACGCACATTCCGAGCAACAATATGGAGCTGCAATAACCAAAAAGACTGCGCCTGCTGTCAAAATACAAGCAGCTTTCACCTGTGGGTTGGAGTCAGCACCTGAGCAGCAGCAGCCAGTTTCCCACGACGCCGTTGGCAAACCCGACGACGTTGTCGACCATGATTATCCAATAGAAGAAGAGCTCTTGGAGATAATCGTTCACCACATCTTTTCACATTCCATTCTTCGACCGGTTCGGAATCTTCTAGTACACTATATTCGGGACCAGAACGCCATCAAGCCAATTCGTTCGAACCCTTCCCTCGAGGTTATTGCGGACCTGCCCTCTATGCTCTTCAGCACTTTACCAATCCTAATCTCGATTTGGACTTTGACCAGCTACTGCTGGATCCCACTCTGTGGGCTAATGATATGGGAGCGTACAGGGTCTGATGTCATATACGGTTTCCTGTGCCGGATCTTGAAGGGACTCGAATGGATGGTGGATCTTATGAGAGGAACATACGAGATCGCTACCATGATGAATCATTCCGCCGTTGTGTCAACAGGAGCTCGAAGGGTATTGCCGTGGGCAGATGGTCAAATGAATGACGAGGGAGCACTGGGAAGTCTTCTGTATCCTCACCGCGGGAGCTCGTAGCTTCGGCGATGGTCAGGATACGATGTAAAGGAATGACGATTGATACAATGTAGCCGACGAATATCACAAACTACTACCTAGGTAATGCGCAACGATGCGCAAAAGAATATTACGGATAAATTACTTACCACCATACGGCTTTAAGCATGTCTGGCAGAAGCAGCGCCTTGATTAATACCCTTAATACCCGAAGTAATTCACATGAGAAGAAGTCAAATCGATCGTGAATGGAAATCAATACTGATCGAGTTAGCATCTTTATATCGACTTGGTTGTGAAAGTAAGAGGCGTCGCGTCGCAATGCTTTTTAAAGCTTAGATCTCGAGGTAGCGTTCTCAGTGGTAGGAACTGGAGGAGAAGCTCCAGAATGGCTTCGGAGCATGTCGATACATTCCAAAGATAACAACGGACTGTCACTAGTGAGGCAGATTGGTCAAAAGTTAGAGAGAACTGCAAACCTTGGATCTGGACGTGCCACACTGTAAGTAAAGGACACGATATATTGGATGACTATTCCTGTCAGGGTCTCAGAGATCGCTGCAAGGCACCCGGAAACGTGCATGACATAAAAAGCCACAACCGACGACGCGCCTCTTAAAGCAGTTCAATTCAGTTCGTGCATGTCCGTATTAGGTGCCTGCCTGCTAGGTAGGTAGGTGTATGATTCAATCATTGACCAGGCAGGCAGGCACTGACGTCGGTAGTACCAGTTGCAGAGGATCGTGTTTTGGCCAAGTAAAGATATGGTCCAGATGGATGTCATTGGAATCGACAAACAGCCCGTTTCCTTCATGTTGGGTATGAAGCTGTTGCAGGAGTTTCATCACCTTGACAACAGAATATATAGTAGAGGTCAAGAATTAATATCATAACATGTAGTTGTTCACCAAAACAAGTGTGCAGTGAGTGGCTTGCTGTTTTAAATGGGCAGAGATAATTGTGAGTCAGGTGCATCTTTAAAGACTTTTACTCGCATGTTGCAGTCGCGTCCATGTTAGCTGAGATTAGGAAGAACGGAACTCATTCATGCTTTCCATCCACAACATGGCGGTCACCGTCTATCACTCTTAAACCCCCCGGAACACTGTCACGTCCAGCGCCCAGTGAGAAGCCAATAGAGGCGCTTGGCCAGCCCTGGAGCGGATCGCCAAAGACGACATTGGCCAATGGGCGAAATGAAGTGGATCAAGATTTAAGCATCGTGAATGGCTGTACCCTGCATGTCAGGTCAATGCACCCATCTTCGGTTCAGTTCATGGAGGGCACCTCGCAGCCGACCTCTCAGAGCAGCCTGAACGAGGAACCTACAGCAGGTACCTTACCTAAAAGACTAATGGAACCAACTACTGCGCGCTGCACCTGCAAGGGTCCATATTATGGATTGTATGGACTACCCCTGGCTGACTTCAACTTCTTACTGGGACGGGGAGAATTGTAGGTGAAGAACAATGTCCATCCCATTCAGTTCAGATCCCAACTTGACCTTGAAATCTCCACCACCAACCTCGCTCGATTGTTGAGACGCTCTTTGTCTTTTGTTTTGTTTTGTGCATGCTTCATCCGTTAGACTTCACCATCAACACTCTATCCCTTGACCCATCTCACCTAAACATTTAGCTTGTTCTTAAAGTTTGGCCTGGATTCCAAATCCGAAAATCAACAATCGCCCCCAGGAGCTTCGTTTCAGCCTCTGGGACCACCCCTCGATGTGCACTTGAGACGTCTTTCTCGACAGGCTGGTCCCTTCTTTGACCTCTAAACTCGTTTTTCGATCTTGCTACCGTTCTGCTGTGTTTTCGATATACACAAACTCGACCCTACGTGCAGTAGGAAAGGAGAGACCCCCCGAGTCTTATCTGTCGCTGTCACAACCAATTCCTGCCAGCCCACTGGCGCTGGATTGTGTCTCTCGTTTCTGTCTCAGAGACTCACACACAGCTCCCCGCCGACTTGACGGGCCGGTATGGACGCCCAAGTTGGAGAGAGCCTCCATGAGTCTCTCCCTTTAACCGCGTCTACCGAACGAGACTCCATGACAGCACGAGACCCAGCTCCCGAGACCCCCAAGATGGCCCACGATTCTTTGGTAACCGTCCGTCTCTCTGAACCGGATCCTATAGTCCTCGATTCTCCCCTAGCCAACTCGGTCGCCGATACAGATCAGACAACACCGACCAAAGACCCGGCCGACGACCTTGTCGAGATTCCCGTTTCTCCTTTATCACCCAAACATAGCCTGTTGGATGACGACAAGGAAGAGAGTCTGGACGACGAGTCAAAAACTCTGATTAAAGAAGAGGACGTCGACACTGGAGCCCTACGCACATCAATAGCAAACATGCCACCGCCGATCCTCACAACACGGACGTTACAAGACGAGCTGGCTGATGATGATAGCTCATCGGATGATCAAGATGAGGTGAATTGGGAGAAACTCGAGCGAAAGGAAGACGAACAAACTAAGGACGAAGAAACAGACAACGTGAGTTAAGGCAACTGCACATTTGCCATTAATAAGAAAAAAAGCTAACATGCATAGTCCACGGCGCTTTTATTGGCCCGACTTGAACAGGAGAACGCAAAATTGGCTACGAACCCGAAAAGCGTCAAAGTCCAAGGCGTCGACCGCGCCACTGCTGAACGTAGCGCAGTCAGCAGGCCTCGTCCGCCCTCGATGGCACAGCTTCGTCAAATGGTTCAAGGACCAACGCCCCCTGCTCTACGATACTCGATGCTACCTCCACCTCCCATGACAGACCTTGAATTCTACGCTGCCCTCGTCAAAGATTACCAACAGACTGCTGCACGGCTTCCGACTCTTCTCTCAAATAAGATTCGTAAAGGTATCCCGCCGCCGCTGCGTGGCGTGGTTTGGCAAAGTATGTCTGGGGCTCGGGATGCCATGTTGGAAGACCAGTTTGATCGCTTCCTCGGCGAGACCAGTCCTTACGAAGTTATAATTGGCAAAGACTTGGGCAGGAGTTTCCCAGGCGTTGACATGTTCCGCGACCCAGAAGGTGACGGACAACGTATGCTTGGTCGCGTTCTCAAGTGCTTCAGTCTCTACGACACCAAGATTGGCTATTGTCAGGGGCTAGCCTTTCTGGTCGGCCCATTGCTGATGCATATGCCCGACAAACAGGCATTCTGTGTTCTGGTTCGGTAAGCCTCTCTCAATTTCCCTCCCTAATTTTGGTAGTAGTGGCAACAGCTAACAACAATCTCAGCCTCATGGACCAGTACGATCTAAGGGCGTGCTTCCTCCCTGATCTCTCAGGTCTCCACGTACGCATTTTCCAATTCAAGGAGTTGCTACGCCAAAGCCTCCCGGTTCTGTCGAATCATCTTGATGAGCTCCAAGTTGACCCTGCTTATGTCTCTCAATGGTTTCTCAGCTTTTTTGCGGTAACTTGTCCCTTGCCGATGTTGTTTCGCATATACGATGTGATATTCGCCGAGGGCGCTTCAGAGACATTGATGAGAGTCGCGCTATCCCTAATGAGGAAGAACGAGGCACGCCTATTGGCTTGCACCGAGATGGAAGATGTGATGCAGCTTCTTCTATCTCGTGGCCTTTGGGATTGTTACCATTACAACGCAGATGAATTTGTACAAGACTTTGTCGGGCTGTCAGGCGCTGTCACTGCCGAAAACATGCAGCAGCTCGAGCAAAGCTATCGAGACTCCAAAGCAGCCGCTACCAACCCTGTAAGAGGGTCCGAGATCACCACCGCAGCTAGTCGTTTCCTGGGTCGCATATGGGCTTCATCAAACAACAATAAGTCCTCAAACCTTAGCCCTGGTACTAGCGCACCCGCACGACCCTCAAGTATACTGCGACGCACTGCATCAAAGCAGAGCCTCGCATCAACATTAAATTCAATGGAGGCCAGCTCAGCAAGCGTAACAAGTTCAACTTCGACAGATGCTACCACAATGTCCAGAGATTCCTCCAACACTGAAGACAGACGTGATTCCACCCCGGTCGGTAACAAGACAACAGCCATTCACAAAAACACGGACGAACGAAACCTACATAGTCAGATCGAAGACCTCTTGACTGCGCTGAGCGAGCTACAGCGCAACCATTCATTATTGTCAAATCAGTTGCAGCGAGAACGTGAAGACAGGCAGGAGGATCAGAAAGCGGTCCAGTCCCTCTTGAACGGGTTAAGACAGAAAGCAGACTTGACGTCGTCTCGATCGAGTAGTCCGCAGGTCACCGTATCGCCTGACAAGGAAAATGTCCCAGATGACAAGGAAGACGAATCCACAACACCAAGCCCTAAAGAAACCGTTGAGCTCAACGAGGACGAATCTCCAAAAGAAGAACAACCCAAGCTTGCCGAAGATCTGGAGAGCTTACTCAAAAACGTCGAGGAACGGTTCCAGGTCGATGAAGACAAACGTCGCTCGTCGATGCTGGTTTCGAAATCACAACTGCAGGACGAGTTAAACCACGCCAAGAATCAGCTCGCCGCTGCCCTTTCGCAATCACAAGAGTATAAACGTCAGATCTTGGATCTAAACCACGAGATGTCGGGTGTGAAGGAGCAATTGCGGGAGAGCCATACACATGTTAGATCGCTTCACCAGGATAAGCAAAGACTCGAAAAGCAGATACACGGATTGAAGTCTAGAGTATCGTCAGCCAGCTCAGCGCACGAGACAACTAAGGAAGTCGAGGTGGATAGAAGCAGCAAGACTGGAGGCGGCCTCCGAGAGTTTAAGCTCAATCGTAGCAAGACCACACCCCCACAGCCTCATCCTTTTCGACATCAGCATCAGCATCAACATGAGCAGGAACCAGAAGCTACAAGCAAGTTTAACAAGCGACTGTCATCTCTCCCTCGAGGTCACGAAACAAGCGTGCCAACAGTGACCACAACAGGACCCGCGCCGTCTCAGAGTGAGCATGAAGCATTACTTGCTGAGCTGGTGCAGGCCAAAACGGCAGAGGCGGTAGCCAAACAAGAAGCTGAGGAGGCTCGGCAGAAGCTGGAGTCGATACGGAAATCACATGGTTTGAGCCGATCGGTATCAGGCCATAGTTCGTCGGCGTCGCAATCCGGTCCTGGGGGGGTCTTTGGATTACTTACTGGTCACGGGGCTCCAGCTGCGAACGATGTTGCAATGAAGCCCGCATCGGCAAATGCTGGGTCCCCTGGATCAGGAGGAAGTTTCTGGGGTTGGCGAAGGTAAAAGGCGTTTGATATTGGGTTGAGTTTGAAATACCATTGGGCCATGTGCGTGAAAGGGTTACACAAAATGACTCGATGTGGAAGTCGTTGATTCTTTGTACATATTTGGGAAGCATGCGTCGCTGCAGCTGTGGAGCGTATTTGTTGGGACGCCACGGCGAGAAGCTGGGACTTTACTGTTTTGCGCCGGGCTGGATGCCCCTCATGGTTGTTTCTTCCTTGTTTTCATACGTGCCACCAAGAGCACTATCATTGTCGTCATATGTTAGGGTGTTTGTCTACTTAGCACGGGAGTTGGTGTCAAAAGGTGGTGCTGCTCATTTGGCAGCTTCTGTGGAGATTTTTGAGAATGGCGCACAATCGCGGATTGATAGATATCTAAGTCTATGTAATGCAAAAAATACATTTTGTATTCTTACTTGTTTTCCTTCTCAAGGCTTGGCTACTGGTGTTTGATCGAAGCTGAGATCGAATCGAGAATCAGGCTGGTACGTACAGATGACGATGCAGATCAACTTGACAGGCTCTTGAGGCAACGAGTTAGACTCTGAGTGGGCAAATTGTATCAAAGCCATGTCCATACTAGAAATCATCGATGCTGCAAGACGCTGTATTGGTAAACAAGTGCAGTGCATGATGCATTTCTTGTCCCTACCTATTGTGGACAGATTGTTGCTATTCTTGATCATTGATGCGACATGGTGATGGTTTATGATAAGAAGATAGGACCTATGCTCTTTAGGCTAGAGCGTTGAAGACCATCCATGTCAGCGCATTGAATGTCGGGTCGTTTTTTCTGGCCTAGTACTCCGTACCTAGTAGTCTGTAGGTAGATAAAGAACCCCCCTTTTTAGTACAACTTTCACATGCATTGGAAGTGACCAGATCATCACGTCAAAGCAAGCATTATTTAGTTACAGCACCCATAGGTTGGCATTGGGCTTCATGCAGCTTTGCGGACCATGCCATCAACGGGGTAAGAATAGACTGTGCTTGAAACAGTAAACTGTCGTCTGCCACAATCTTGGTTCTGAGCTCCGACTCGGCTGAACGGTGCAGTATTCTAAACAAAGAGAGCTAAAGCTCCCGATGCTGCACATATGGAATGTCGTCTTTGTAGTGTCCTGATGACGGGATCAAACCCTTGCTTTTGAAGGGGACATCCTCTTTTCTTTCGCAGAGACGCCTTAAGTGACCTTGGCGGTACCTGCAGCTGCCGCTATGTGGAGAGCGTGACAGAGGTATCCCATAGGTCTAGACGTTGCGTAGCACTGCGTCATCCTGACCTAGAGCTAGAGAGCTCCACTGGCGGGCATCATGGATGAATTGAATCCAAGCTCCATCGTCCAGCTTTTGCTCTGTTCTCAGGAAACAAAGGACCTGCTAAACTCACTGCACCTAAGCATATATGTATGCACAATGGACGAGCATTATTAGTATGTAGGCAGTAGACCACACAAAATAAAAAGAATCGATTATAACGCAGTAGTAAACCGGATCAGATCAAATCTCGGTACCTACCTACCTACCTAGGTACTTAGTAGCTCGGAATACAGTGTACGGATAATACGTGGGGTGCACCAATTTAGGTGCTAGAGAAGTCAGGATTGGAGCTGTAAGTCAGTCTAGATTTTTCCTGATTTTGTGGCAGGCGTCACTGTCGTCACTGTGTCCCGTCCAGTGTTTGGCCCCTCCAAAAAGAGAAGCCTCCTTCTTGTACAAACGTCATTTCCCTTTCTTTGCCTTTCTCTCTCTCACTTCCTCTCCTTCGAACTTAATTCATTGCCCCCCTTTCTCCTCATCACTTCTACTTTCAACTTCAAACAAAAACCCTCTCCAGCCTTTTTATCTTCTCATTTCCGACGAGATAGCACCCTCATCTACTAATCCTATATCACCTCGCCCACAAGGTAGCATAGCACTCTTCAGGTATGTTTCACATGCTATCCGTGCCTATCCTGGACCTCGTCCCTCTCTGCCTGCGACGGGGCTACTCGTTTCGCTTGACATGCCCATTTCTCTCACACGACCACTCACCTCGCTCCCCCGACTGGATCGCCCCTTAGGCCTACCTTAGTTCTTCGGCTGGTCAGACAGTGACGGGCAAGGAGGACGGTGACGGTGCAGTTACCTTGAGCTGTATCCGCAGGCCCAGAGACGGGAACCGGAGTGAGGGAGAGAGAAATAGCTGTTCCCTTGTCGCCTTTTTTCTTGCCTGCCATTAAACGGCTTTCCAAAAATTTCTCTGGCCACCTTTGCTCACGCCGCTTTTCGTTTCCTACAGAACACCTTCTCCCGAGTCACATCCGTTCATCAACTTTGCAACTCACGGACGGCACTTTCGCAAGCGCACCACTTCTTTACGCACGAAATCTTTACGCCAGATCTTCGAAATGGCTGATTCTTCTCTTGCCGCCAACGGCAACTCTCTTCTTGAGACCACCAAGACCAGTAAGGTAAGTTTTGGCCTTCCGAAATCGCTGGCCGTTTGACCGGACAATCCGGACAGATATGCTAACCACATAATGTAGTGTCCTCTTGAGGTTTTGGCTCATCGCTACGCCGCTCGCTGTGATTTCGGCTAGAACCAAATAACTGACTTTGATTCTAGACGCTGCTGCTGCGTACCAATCGGTTGCAAACGGTATGGAAAACTGCCAGACCATTCCCGTTATCTGGCCCGTTACTGACACCTGATTTCTCTCTTCCAGGCCCCGTTGCTCAAAACGTCTATGGTCATACTCAAAAGGCTTCCACCGAGCTCTCCAACCTTGCTGCTTCTCGACGCACTCCTGCGAATCCCGCTGCCACTGGCCAGCCTCTTACTCACTACCACTCCTTCTTTTCCGAGCTCCTGTCATGGAACAATCCTCGTAAGTTGATCCTTATTCTATACTTAATTGGCTCGTGCTGATGTCAGTGATGCAACAGGCGCATCTGCTATCGCTTATGCCACTATCGTCTCTGCCATCTTCGCTGCACGATACCTAGATGTTCTCCGATGGGGTCTCAAGACATCCTGGATGGTCCTTGGCGTGACTATTCTCGCTGAGGTTCTTGGCAAGGTTATTCTCAACAATGGTCTGGCTACTCAGGTTCGCCCTCGACGATACTACACAGTCCCCCGTGAGACCTTGGACGCCGTTATTGGTGACGTTCACGAGCTCATCAACTTTTTCGTCATTGAGGCTCAGCGAATCATCTTTGCCGAAAATGTTGCTGCTTCCGCTGCTGTAAGTCTCCAATGCAATTGAGAAACTTTATGATGCTAACAACCAGCAGGCTTTCGTTGCCGCTTTCATCTCCTACTATCTTGTCAAGCTCGTTCCTGTTTGGGGTCTTTCCCTCATTGGTACCACTGTTGCCTTTGTTGTGCCTTTGATCTACACTTCTAACCAGGAGCTCATCGACGAGCAACTCCACCACGCTTCCGAGCTCATCAACAACCAGACAGCCCAGATCCAGAGCGTTGCTTCTAAGCAGATGGAGCAAGTTTCCAACATCGGCAAGCAATACGTTGGCGACTACAGCGGCAAGGTCCAGGGTCTCCTCCAAGGCAAGACTCCTTCTCGCCAGAAGATCGACATGCCTCAGAGCTCCAACTCTGCTCTCCCTGCTAAGCAGCCTCAGTTCCCCTCTCCTCCCACTGATGAGCCCATTGCGTCTGCCAACCCTCCCCAGATTCCTACTCCCGCCGCGTTGAGAGAGGAGATTAACGAGCCCACTGCTATTGACACTGCGGCCCCTGAGCTTCCTCACGAAGATGTTGTTCCCGCCAAGGAGCCCATGCTTGCTTCTTAAACGATGGAAGCAGTGCAGTTGCCATATGTACTCGAGCTGAGAAAGGGCATAGATTGCCTGGGCAATAAATATGTTTTACGGCATTTTGGGGCGCACGTCTTTCCTTAAATCGGGAGCAAAGGATTTTCAGATTGGACCAGGGCGTGAATCGGTTTTCTCTTTGGGACTCAGCACGCAATACAAACGACTCTAGTTGATGTTGATGTTGATGAACGGTGGTTAAAATATGGATGGACCGGACAGGTGCTTGTCTCTTTGAGAGGGCCTAAAAGTAGACCCTTGATTAATGCGTCGGTGGAAGGATTCCAGCATCTGGTTCGTGGCTTGTTTTGTTTTTTACGTTTCTGTCTCGAGGATAGGTGTTTAGGATCGTTACTGTGCAGCTTGTTGAGAGGAGGCGCTACTGGTGTTCTACCTTGAAGCCGACGCACTATTTCAACTTTACTTTTATTGTTATGGTTCGGTTTATGAAGAATGTGAAGTCACTAATTATCAAGGCTACTGGGTACCAGAAAACTTGGCCTCTAAGATTCAGGATACAAAGATAAACAGCCTAAAGGTTTAACCTAAGTAGCATAAGCTGACCTACTTATTTCGTCTCTTATGCTCCCAGCGGCCAACTTTTCTGATACCCTGATGCAAGGGAAATTGAAGTTGAATATTCCTAAGTAATATTGTGCTATGTCAAGCAATTATTTGTACTTTAAGTATTGTAGTATGATTGAATTTTTCTAATTCTCGAAACGCCAATCCAACAAGGTATACATACATACATCTATCACTTTTCTAGACATCCTTCCTCCCTGTAGCATACAGATAACTAATATGAGCAGGGCTCCCTTTTCTTTATCTCCTGCGCTTGCCACCACCTCCGTCCTCAGCAGCAGCACGCTTGCGACCATTCTTGCGCCAAAAGTCCTTGGACTCACGCTTTTCGCGAGCCTCCTTCTTCTCCTCGTTCTCGGCCAGCTTCTTCTGGAAGGCAGCGCGGTTCTTGTCCTTTGCAGCGCGACGCTTAGCAGCGGCGTCATTGCGAATAGTGAGCAACTGCTGCATGAGAGCACGCGCCTTCTTTTCCTCAGAGCCAGGGGCCATGACAACAGCGCGCTTCTTCATGTATGTCTCCTTCTTCTGCTTCTTAGTCTCAACAACCTGAGACTTGAAAGGAAGCTCAGCAGCGAGGGCGCGGGGAACTCGGAGGGGGTTGAAGTGACGAGTCTGGCGCTCGATTTGACGGTACTGGCTGTTCTTGGGCTGTGGGGTGGGAACGTTCTGATCGCGACGTACTTCGCCTGTAAGACGCATGGGTTGCCAGCCGATCAGGTTGGTGACAGGGTTGTAAAAGCGGTGAGGCTTGATGGGGTACCAAGCTCGCAGGAAGACGATGTCACTGAGGAGGATCTTGTCTTCGAACGTGGCACGGAACTGGCCCTCTGGTTTGGATAGAGCGCGCTTGATTTGACCGCGGATACCAGAAACCGTCTTAATAGAAGCGCCTTCGAACTTGGCGATCTCAAGAGATGTGTTAAACATGTCCTTGATGAAGGCAGTGTTCTTGTAGATCTTGGCAGGTGTACCAGTGAGCTTGAGTTTCTTGACGATCTCGGTAGATTCGTCGACGCTCAGGATTGTACCAGTAGCAGCAATGCGGAAGCCAGGCATCGAACCTGACATGGAATTGAAGCAGACGAAACCTGTGTTTGGCGCAATCAACGGACCATAGATAGTTGCGAAGCAGTGCATGTGCTCAGGTGTGTACTTGAGCATGCGGTTACGCGTCCGCGAGTCGGTGGTGCTGTAAATAGGCATGGTCTGGAAACGACGCCAGCCAAGAGAGAAGATGAGAGGATCGTTTGTCTTGAGGATACGTTTGTGCCATCGGTGACGCTTGATGCGAACCTGGAGATAGCCAAAGCGGTCTTCAGTAGCAGAGAGACCACCAACAACGATGGGGCGGCGAGCGTCGAAGAGCTTGACGAACTCGGCGGGAACGCCCTCAAGGACGATCTTTGCGTATTTACCGGCGCGGTAGCCTTCAACAACAGAGCGCTGACGCTCGTCAAGGTTCTCAAACTCCTCCTTGTTGATGTCGAGCTGCTTCTGAATCATGGCCTTTTGCGCCTCATACCATTGATCCTCGCCAAACTCTTGGACGTCGCCACCGTCTCGTCGGGCGTTGGCCTTGTCGTTCAGGAAACCCTCACGATCTTCCTCTTCGAATCTCATCTTAAGCTCTTCCTTTCGCTTTGCGTTCTTCTCTCGCTCAGCCTCGATGTCTTCGGGCGTTGGCTGTGCGGGCTGCGCTGGCTGTTCTTGGCCTTCGGCTTCAAGATCCTCAAATTCACCATCGCCCTCATCATCATCATCCAAGCCCTCGAAATCACTACCTTCCTCATCACCGTCCTCGTCGTCGCCTGCAGCAAGAGCTGTCGATGTGAACTTTCGCCGTAAAGCTTCGACATTCTTCTCTGATGCCCACTTTGCAGCTAGATCCTCGTAGTCATAGGCGGGTATCGACCTATCCTCCACGGCGTCTTCTTGCTCTTGCTTGGATTTCTTGAAGAAGTCATCATCCTCTTCATCATCTTCGATGTTCTCCTCATCAGACTCATCCTCATCGCCCTTCCATCGCTTCAACGCATCTTCGGGGCTCAGTGATTCGTCGTACATAAATCTGGCCAGGTCGCTTGTGTGATATGACCGTCTCTTGCCGTGGAGCTTCATTGCAGTGCCGTTCAAGTTGTCCTTCCATCTCAATGCTGCTGCTTCTTCATCAGAATCATATTCCTCATCGTCCTCCACCTCTTCCTCCCCAGACATCGAACCAAGATCGGAATCACTGTCAGCAAAGGCAAGATCGTCATCGTCAAGGTCCTTGTCAGCATCCTTGCGGAACATTTTGCCCAGTTTGCCCTCATTAAATTCAACCTCAGCATCTGAGTCGACGTCGTCATCGTCGCTGGCGAGATCCTCATCACCCTCATCATTTGGCTCGTCGCCTTCTTCTGGCTGTGCGAACCTAGCCTTCCTCTGTGTTTTTCTTCCTGTATCCTCCTCTTCAGGGACTGCTTCGACCTTCTCGCCGCCCTTGAAAAGTTGCACACCACCCTCCATCTGACCGAGAAGCTTTCGCTCAGCTTGAAGGCCAACGATCATCTCTTCTCCCTCGCCCCTGTCAGCCTCGTCCTCTTCTCTGTCGAAGCTGAAACCTTTGTCGCTGGTAATCCAGATAGCATCACCATCGATCTTCAGGCCGCTGCGATCCGACATGGGCGCATGGAGCTTCTTCTCTTTCTCATCAAGTCGCCTTCGTCCAGTCTTTCCTGTGATCTTGGCCAACGCCGTTTCCATGTTTGGCGTTGGACAAGGATCTGGCATCACTTCCATATTGGACACCGTAAAATCTCCTAGACCAGGAACATGGACTCGTTGGTCTTGTGAAGCAAAGTTTGTACCTCGTAGATAACCGGATAGTACGATTGATCGGTCGCAATTAGGGTCTTCTTCGATCTTGGTAGGATGTGTGATGTCTCGGAAGCTATCGATGATGGAGTAAGGGTGGGAGTTGCGCCAGACGAGAGGGCGAGGGTTCTTCATAACGGAGAGGAAGCGCGACAGGTTGTGAATTTCGCGATCAGGGTATCGGCCGTTCATGACACCAGAAAGGTAGAAGAGATGAGCACCCTGGTACAACTCTGTCCAAAGTCGTCTCTTGAGCCTCTTCTTGGCGTCCTTGAGTGCCTGCGGCTTACGGAAGAGATCGAGATGGGTCAGGATACCAAAGACGTTACCAGGCATACCGGTGGCGGCGAGAGTGTTGAGGAACTCCATGGTCTCCATCTCGAATCCAAAGTTTCCGTCAATCATCAGGAGAACAATGTCGGCAACCTTTGCGATATCGACCATAGCCTCGAGCTCATTGGGGCACTCAACAAAGGTCAGACGCTGCTTCTTGGACGTAACGACTGTGACGGGACCCTGAGGGTCTGATATCGTTTCCTTGGCATATCTTCGAATGAGAGACTTCATCAAAGTCGTCTTTCCTACACCGGGGGGGCCAACGATGGTGACGAGGCGAGGCGGGGCCTCATCGGGCAGTCGGTCGACGAGCGGAACATGAAGACGCTTCTCTTTGATCTGTTGATGGTAATTAGAATTACATAGTAACGTGGTAGTGGGTGGAGGAGAGTCTTACATCTTGCGATCTTGCTGCTTGTCTCTGAAGCTTGCCTGGGTTAGCGAAGGAAAAGGCTTTTGGATTGCGCTCTGTTGTATCATTAGCATGCGCCTGTCGCGAGTGAGACGTATGGACAGCAATAACCTACCTCCAGTATGCTGTTTCTTTTCCTTCTTGTCCTTGGACTTGCGATGCGGCTTGTGGACTTGGTCCTCCATGTTTGCGTGCTGCGTCTTCGCCAACTTCAAAGAACCATCAACTAAACTAGCACGGCCTGTCTCGCCTTGACTTCCAAAAATTTAGAAAATTTGTCCGATAAGCAGTCGCGCTACTAGTGGCCTCTTATCGATAAGACCCACAAGACAGTTCCCGCAGAACGGTGGGGACCTGCAGCCACAAGGCGCCGCCACATGTGGCTTACCATGATGCACAACTTCAAGATGTCTAAATAACTGCCCATTTGAGCATAGATCCGGCTGTCTTGACGTGCAGCAAAAACGCGTGGCTACATACTCGATAGTGACGAATGCTTTGGTACCTGACCAGTTTCCCGTATGACTCAAACTGCATGGTTGAATAGACATTAAGTGACTAGTCCCCAACCTGACGACAGCAAACAACATCATTACGCGGCTAAGCGATACCTCATGAAGCATGATACAAACGTGCAGATCACTTTGACTGTTAATATACGATGTAGGCAACCGAAGGAGTACGCAGAGAGAATGTTGTGGAGTTGAAATCCAGTTGCAGTCCTTTTCGACTCCATAGTGTGCCGATGTTTGTGACGTTCTCTCCTAAAGTTATTTGTTCCAAAAACGTTTTCTATAACTTGAATCTAGATTTCTTTGATATGAACCTGAACAACCAATGGTATTGACTAGCATCAGATATCAAAGTTATTTTCCTCACATAAGCTACGCCTTGGGCTGGCCAATACAAATTGCATTCTAGTTCCCCGGATTAGCCCTAAGCAGCTTTAGGCGCTTACATGGCAACGCGTTTTGATGAAGAGGAGGGTGGTATTCGGCGTACTCTTATGCACGCTTGTATCATCCCGGTACACCTCAATTACGGCACTTCGTCAGCCCTAATACGTAGGCTGTTCTTCCTACTTCGTCTGCGACTTGAAACTATCACCTCATTCATTCGCCGGTCCTCGTGAAGGGTATAGTAGCTTCCGTCATGAGTCACGCCATGAACGAGGTATACGCAAGACTCTTGTGGTTCATGCTTGCCTCTGAGTAGTCGGTAGCAATTCCTGTAAGTGATAATGTTGGACAGCATGTATAAAACATCCGGGAACGACGCCTTGTGGACTTCATTCTCAGGCAGACGCAAGCAACAGCTCTGAACCAACAAGCACAAGCATTAAGCTTAATATCTTTATTATATACCTTATCCAAGATAAAGCCATTCGCATCACACCAAGACCCCTTCAGCCCTATCAGTATGTCCGACAACGCCAGCAACAATAGTCTCACCAGCTCCAACTGTAAGCTTCATTTGCGAGAGCCTTGGGCACTTGAACACCGACTAACAGCCATTGTAGTCCAGGCGGATACTACCAAGTACAGCAGCTCCAAGACTGCGGACCCTGAAACTGCCTCCATTGCCACTGTTTCCTCTTCTACGCCACTGGTTAAGAAAGAAGAAGAAAAGGAGAAGAATGGAACAGAAATCGATGTCAAAAAGCTTCAGGAGCAGGCTCTCAAGTCACAGATCCGATTCAGTATGTAGACGGCTACACTGAGGACTTGCTGGATGACACCGATCCAGACAGCGGACTAGAATGGGGATTTGGCACGGACTTGAAGATTGAACGGAAAATGAAGGGTATCTTTTGGCTATATATGGGGCTAGCGATTACACTCGTTAAATAAACAGCGGTATTCGCTCTTCTTACTCAGAATTGGTTGTACTAGAAGCTATCATTCAGGATATCCTCGTTCATTTTTACCATTGAAGGGCTGTATTCAGACGAGTTCGGATCAGCACCAGCGTCTATGAGAATATCGCCAACAATCCTTTGGCTTGCTTCGCGGGCTATAGGCAACCGTTAGCACATGAAAGCCTTTTTTTTATCAAGGGTGCGGTAGGACTAACCTGGTGTTTGCAAGAGCTTCGAGGGAGGGAGGGCAAATTGGATCGTTTTGGGTGGACTCATGCCAGCATACAAGTCAATGTCCTCATCATCCTCGTCACTGTCCCAACTGAGTTCATATCTGTCTTTGCCCTTGGCGCTATCATCAGTAGCAAAAACATCTCGCGTCTTGCGTGCCGTTGCTGGTGTTTGTACACTAACACCCGGTGTTCGAGGACCCTGTGTTGCAGCCGCAAGGCGTTGTCGTGCGTTGCTCTTGTAAGGTGACATGAAGGCCTCACTACGCAAAGTCGGCACCGCCATCTCGGGTGAAGAATCTGGCGAGTCATTCCAGGTTGGTACATTCTTCTTGACGCTCTTTGGCTGAGCACTCTTAAGCGGCGAGGTTCGCAAGGCAGGCTTGTGAGGTGTAGCCTGGATACGGTAGTTCTTGTCAAGAACGCGGTGCAGTAGAGGATCCCTCTGCGGCTGTACGGATTGCTCGCCGGTCATTGTGTGGTCGCGCTGGCCCTGCGGCGTCATTGACATATCGGGGAGTCTGGCGGTGTGTTGGGCGAACAAAATCGTTGAGTCCTCGTTGTCGTCTAGGACCGTGGTATTATCATGACCGTCATCTTCGTCCTCCATTTCGCGCTTCATGACTTCGTAGGGTGATTCCATGTCGGAGAATCGAGTCTTTGTCTTTCCAGGTCGAGGTGTGCTTCCCGAGAGCTCTGCGTCGTCAAGCATAGAATCCTCTGCTTGGAAGGTAGATTGCTCAGCACCTGTGGCAGTAGTGACATCTTCGTTGTGGTGAGCTGTGTAATCCTCAGATATATCTTCTCTCATAGCTGTGCTCTCTTCCACACTTTCGCTTTCGTCATCGTTGGCAAGCTCCTCGTAGCCGGAGAGGGATACGTTGGCCGAGGCCTCAAAGAATTGCTTCCAGAACTGTACTGTGTCAGATTAGTGCTTCCAAATCAGAGGAACCAAGCTTACTTTGGAAGCTTCCCAGACGGCGCGGGAATGATCACCATACTTCTCTACGAGGGGCAGAATGCTTGTTGTCACAATGCGATGCGACTTGCTGAAGTTATGATCGATTTCTGGATTACTCGTTAGCGAAGCTTGGAGAAAATAAAAAGAGGCAAGTGTACCTTGAAGAGTGAGAGTGATGGACTGCTCAAGTCTCTCGAGTTCTTCTGTCAAAGACAGATTACGCGCCGCTACGCTTTGTCGGGACATGTTGACGATCAATTGAATGGGTTGCTACTTGGATTGTTTACAATCTCCAAGTAGAAGCTCGAGTATACTACCTATAAATCCAATTGGACGCGTGGGGTTGGAGGGGCACGTCCCCTTGCCTTGGTGGGGTGCACGCAACTGTAGGCAAACCTCACTCGGGCAGGGTATCAGAAAAGTTGGTTGCTAGGAGCATAAGAGACGAAATTAGTAGGTCAGCTTATGCTACTTAGATCAGATTTCTTAGGCTGTTTATTTTTATACTCTATTGAGGACTTAGGTCAACTTTTCTGCTACCCACTTGGCAACTCACCAGCATCCTGGGTCTTAATGACCGCAGAAGGAACATCTTGAACGAGATATCTTTTTATTGTTTTTTATTATCTTCGCAATGCCCAATCCTACACTTGAAATCTAGTGTTTAGTGTAATAGTCGCTCATGTCCAACTTCATCAAAAGCTGTGCAACCATATGGTCCTCGCCAATGCCCTCCTGCTTCAATCCCAAATCATCTGATACCTTGTTACTCGTAGATCGACTCTTTTCTGTCAAAGCTCGGCAAACAGTGATGAAAATCTGTACCTTCGTTTTGAACTTTTTGTATAGACGATGCATCTCTTGCGTCTCTCCCGAGTCTGGAGCTTGGTTCTTCTCTATAGCTTTCATTCGGGAGAATTTTGCATACTCCAAGACTGCAGAGAAGATCTCCTCAAGCAGGTTCAGCACGGGCTGTTGACGTTTTCGAAGGAACAGAGATAGCATGATGCGATCCAATACTCTTGAATGAAACTCACGCAGTCTATCGGGGCTTTCAACTTTGTCAGGATTACCCTTGGTATTCAAGGGGTCCTTCAGGTCGGCTTGGATTTTGTTAAGTTTGGCCTCGAATGCTTGCCACGGGATAGCGACTCCGGCGTCCATAAAGAAGGAAGTGATGCCAGAAACGAAGTGATGTGCCTCGCGTGTGAATCGGAATGAAATGTCATCGGGGTCGGCCCAACGACTGGTTCTCGCGTTAACATCCCGAAACAATTGATTGACGACATAGACCATCCGCATGATTCTCAATAAGAGTTGAAAGATTCGATCGTATTGTGTTAGAATAACCGGAGTAATGATACTTGACAACGCGGTTGGTGCTTTGTATGACAGACGCAGAAAGTCCAGAGCCTCCAATGAGTCTGGGTTCATGCACTTGTCAATCTCTTCTTGCGTCAAGTCTCGTACAGCAAAGCTCATATCTCCGGGCAACTCGGATGCATCCCTAGAGATACTGACCAGCTTATTTGTAGCGAACTCGTTGTCTGAATCAAAGCTTTCCGCCAGGACTCCCATAAGGGCAAGCCGCAACTCCGAGCTCGCTGGCGGCCAGGTGTCTCGGCCACCCAGACGAAGTCCCATGACACCTCCTTGCCATGCAACTCCCATTTGACGTTCAGCTGTTTCCAGGTCGGGGTCGAACAAGGCATGAGATAGACGGCTGATGAACATGCCGCTGCCAAAAAGTTGAAAGTCGCGATGCATCTTTAGGTGGCCACGCAAGTCGTGATTATTGAATAGCAGCCGTAAACTCTCTTGGTTAACAACATCTGATTGGGCTGAAGCAATGCTTCCAAATGAAAGCACAGGGAGAAGCGACGGATGAGGTGTGAAGTCAAAGCCACTAGTAGGTGGTTTGGACTTTCTGGTGACAGATTGTACCAGTCGTTCACGAAGAATTTGACTCAAAGTGTCCTCTTTACCCACAACATCGGGCAAAGGTTCATCCATACGCGCTGTGAGAGCACCTAGGAGTCGACTCTCTGGCTCGCCACACTCATCCGGAAATGCGATTGTATCGACGGCTTTGGTAGTATGTTTAGGTCCTTCTGACACTAACGCTTGTGGATGGGGTGAGCAGTCGCGAATCGTCCGCAAGAGATCGTCATGGTATGTGGTGACTCGCTTCTCGAGATCTTCAATAGCGTCCCAATCGTAAAGCCATCCGACCTTTGGTGGTTGGGTCGCATTGATGATGTGGGCCGAAGCCAAGGGATGCTCTGGGTGACACTCTCTAATGAATCTCAGATTCTTCCCCGTCTCGAAAATGGACTTGGCGATATCAAAGGGCATGAAGTGAGGCATCTTACTGTCGTCCAATCGAAAGTCGACATCTTCGCATTCGTGTCCAAAATCGTCTGTGTATTTCTCCGTGTCGACTTTGATAAACCCTTTGCTGGCCCCCACGTTGGCCTTTGCCAAAGGGATACCTTCCTCTTGCCTAGTTCCGATCCATTCTTCCAAGAATTCAATCCAAGGGGAGGAAACTCGCTGCAACACTTCACGCATGATGCCGCGTAATTGCTCCTCGCCATAATCGACGGAGTACGCCTCGTGAAATA
Organism: Fusarium sporotrichioides; assembly: GCA_019054645.1. Lineage (NCBI taxonomy): Eukaryota > Fungi > Ascomycota > Sordariomycetes > Hypocreales > Nectriaceae > Fusarium > Fusarium sporotrichioides. Next base: position 5,391,862 of record JAHKNS010000003.1, read on the forward strand.
CAAAAGAGAGAACATGCTCGTCTGAGTAACCTTTGCGAAACTTGGAGGTAAGCCTTTGAAAGGGAACGAGGATCGCTAGGAGCCCTTTGACAGTTGACTGAAGTTCCAAAAGAGACCGGGGCGTCTGTCCATGGAGAGCTACATATCGCTGGACGTCTTTGAGAATTTGATCGATGGCACCAGCCAGAGCAACACCACACTTGGAAGTACGTTTTGCATATGTGGAATTGACGAAGGAGCGCAATTCAAAAAGCATTGAACCACATCTGTGACACTGCTTTTCCAATCCACGAAGCACATCCTTGGAATAGCCCGTGACTCTCATACTGGGGATCCTTGATTTGAAAGAGCGGCCTCCCTCTTGTTTTGAGAAGAACACTGACTCCTGACCGAGGGCTAGGGCAAGTAAGGATGATAAATAGGCTTTAATGTCAACAACAGGGACTTCGGAGCTTTTGAGCTCGAGAGGATCGGTAGGGCGACTCAAAAAAGCATCATAGACGGTTGCTCCGGCTTCGCTAGCCATTAACGGCTGTCTTCCTGCTGGTGTACCTGTGATGAAGCCATCCCACGTCTTATGCTCTGGTGGATGCTTGACTGGCTCGTCAGTATCTGCCCATATATTTTCCTCGGGCTCCAAGCTATGCACGCTTTCTGTAGGTACTGGGTCATAATTGCTGGTGGTGACATCGGTTTCTGGATCCAGCTCGGACTGAAGCCCAAATTGTGTAGGTAACTTGAAGAAGCCGCTCTTTTCTAGAGATACCTGGCCAAGCTGCACAAGATCCGAATCTATGTCATCTGGGTGCTCTCGAGTTAGCACAAGTCCAGCGAAGCGTCTATGTCTAAAGTACCTCTGAGTCCGGAAGAAAAGAATGCATCTCGTGTATTGGTATTGGCATTCAGATTATGAAGCCATTTTGACGATTTCCAGAAGTCTGGTATAGCGAACACAGCTGCGGGGTCTTGTTGATATTCATCCATTTTTTTTAATCCTCGATCAAATGCATTCGGGATTTGATATTGTCGTAGTTGTTGACATGTCTTGTCTTCAATATAGAGAGAGATTGCTCATTGCGCATGAGTGAAAGTCAATTAACGCGAGCTCATGGTCCTGCCCCTCCGTGACGCGCTCAACAAGGGAGCAGAAAGTTCCATGGTCGCGTTTCAAGACCCTTTGCGCTGGGGGACGCACCACCGAAGAACACTCCTTCCTAGGCGGGCATGCATAGGTAGGTAGGTACTAAGGTAGGCATGATTTCATACCACTCCCTACCACCTGCCTAGCCGTGCAGGGACCTTCTACGCCAACAAGTCGCAACTACTAACCTACGGAATTGGGACGATTATTAGCCAAACTTTGAATTATTTCAATTTTGTTTGCTTGGGTCAACAACAACATTAATACGGGTGGAAACAACGAATACCGTCCCCCCACCATCAATTATTATACAGAGAATAAGTTCTACAAACCGCATCCTTATAATTACTTAGTTCGACACAGCGCATCCACAATGGCACCCAGAAAGCGTGCGCGGACTAGCACCCAAACCGCTGCAACACCAACTCCGGCGCGAGATGATGATGCGATGGATGTCGATACTCCCCAGACCGGCGACCAAGATGCTTCTAGCGAGATAAGGGAACAGGAACCAGACAACAACTACAATGACCTCTGGACGGACGATCAGGTGGCTTCATTATTCAAGGGTGTCATTCGTTGGAAACCAGCCGGTCAGTGAACAGCTTCTTTGTGGTTTTACTCTTACTGAACAGCGCCATACAGGTATGCACAGGCACTTTCGAATGATAGCGATTTCGGAACACTTGCGGAACCACGGCTTCGACCCAGATTTATACCAGCACACGCGCATTCCCTACATATGGCAGAAGCTCAAGACATACTACAATATTGAAGTCATTGATGAACGAGAGAACTTTGACGAAGACGAAACCGAAGACAGATACAACGAGTTTTCCCTACCAAGGGACCAGTTCTTCGATGCGATGATGGAGCGCGCCCAAGCTGATCCTAGCGAGGCACCGACATCACCTGCACAGCTGGACCTATCACCACCGCCACCGTCCCCGGCCAAGAAACGCAAGCGAGGCGAGACCAAGACTCGAGGCGCGTCAGTTGAGGATACTGAGGAAGGTACGGACGCCCCTTCACCGGCGCCCAAGTCGAAGCGAGGTTCCTCGCGGCAGAAGAAGAAGGCTACGCCAGCCAAGGCTGAAAAGCAAGAAAAGGCCGAGACTACAGAGGAGGAGGACGATGATGACTCTGAAGATGAAGGGGAAGAGGAGGAGGAGGAAAGCGACGGTTCATCTTCTAATGGTGAGGAGGAGAGTGCTGAAGAGAGCGGAGCACAAGTTTCCAAGTCAACTCGTGGCGCCAAAAAGGGCCAGAAGGCTGCGACTACGAAAGTAAAGGCGAGACCAAAAAGGAGACGTTAAACGACAGTGCTTGCTGGCATATGATAAAGGACGTTTGGAATGTTTCAGATACCCTTCGCATGGAAGCTATGTGCGTTGTTTACGTTGAACACATATTCAACCCTCCTGTCGTGTCGAGTTTCATTAATACCCATTGATGGCAGAAGTCCAGTACAAATCCATGGCTACCATCTCTATTACTGCTCCCATTCGCTGCGATACTTTGTTTTGGTCCTCCAATCTCGTCCTATGGGAAAGATGCCCTCCACATCCATAGTTGATCGCTGTAGGGGACCCGGTTCGGGCACCTTGGGTAGTTCAATGGGTGGTTTCTTCTGTAGCAGATCCCACATCTCATTCTCAGCCTGCCAGTTTGCATGCTGATCGCGCTCTTCAGCGTATTGCTCTTGTCGGCGTTCAATGGTGATGCGATTCTTCAGAACCTCTTTTTTGCGGTACGTTTCTGGGAAGTCGGCGGCAGAAAACTGCAGTACTTCGTCTGCTTCTCTGTCGACGGCAGCATCTTCTTCGTCAGATAACAAAGGTGGTTCCTCAAAATCGGGACCCAAAGCTTCTGGCTCAGAAGACTCGACATCGTCGTCGAATTCGGGTTTGATGATTGGTTTGACATCTTCATCAGTTTGCGACAAAAGGTCCTCGATTTCTTCGTAGCTGAGAGGTTCACCTTCGCCTTCCTCGTCGTTACTAGGTGGTTCTTCTTGTACTTCTAGTCGTAGTCGTCGTGCACATTTGCTCCAGAACTGATGTGAATCTGGCTTCATTCCTAACGAGGCGATGGCTGCTTGCACGTCTTGGGCTCTAACGATGTCGCGGGTGTGGGGATGAAGTTCCCTCTTGGCTCTGATTCTTGACATACTCAAGAAAAGAGTTGTTTGAACGAGTCGCTTCGTTATAGAAACAGCCAATGAGTGGAAATCCTCGAACGTCGTAGCCCACATCGATGGAGGCCTGTCATCAATATGTTGCCAGTTCTCGCTAGGAATAGACGAATTCATAAAGACACGTTCTGAAAGCCTTAACCAGGTGTGGAGGTTGAACAGCCCCTTGAATTGAAGATCTTGGCTTCCATTGATGCTTTCACCCTTGTCGAGTCGATATGCGATCTTGGGGGTGATTTCCCAGCACTCTCCCCATTTACCCTCTTCTCGTAGTTCTTCTTTTCGTTCCTGTCGCACAGATATTGCATCCGCGGCTTCGTCTAAGGCGTGGCAGCATTGCTGACTTAGCTCAACAGCAGCGGGTATTTCTGAGAACTCTATTGCTGGACGTCTGACCTCGCGCTGTCTCAAAAGTCGGGCTCTTCGGAGCACATCAAGGTAATGATTTACCTCGATCTCACTCTTGGTTCCTATACGGGATGCAATGCCTCGAAGGTCGGTTTGGCCTAGGCGGGCGATGGCCTCAAAGAACAACTTCTTTTCTGGTAATGACCAGTAGGTGAGACCGGTTTGGGTTGGGTACAAGACGGTCTCCTCGTTGTCATGGGTGAAGCAAACACGCTGTGCTGCATCTTCAATGTCCCTGTTGAGAAGATCCAGATAGTCGGTGTTGAGCACTCCTTTTTGTCTCTTGAATTGTCGAGGTAGCAGATCATGTTTGGCTGGCCTTTTGAGTGAGTACTGCCCGTTATTTTGATCGAATTCATCTTCGCTGTCGGTATACACACTGCCAGACACGTCAGAGTCATTGACAGCGCGTTGTTCGTGAGTAAAAGCCAAAGGAATTATATCTTTCACTTCCATGTCTTCAATTTGCTCTGTCTCGTTGAGATCCTCCTCGAGAGGTTCGTGATTTGTTTCCGACTCCATAATGTTTTGTTGACGAAATCTACTAGTGACTTATGAAAAGATAAAAACATGGTAACAGAGGATTATTAAAGAAGAACTCCGGCTTAGGAGTGGAGATGAGCAAGTGAAGAAGCAGTAACCAAAGTCTCAAGAAATTAGGCAGAAAAGGTAAATATCGTCTGTCAAATCATGGTTTAGTTATACCTTCAGTGAAATTTTATTCATTGTAGGAGACTCTTCTGTAGGATGGAACTTAGAACTGGAGCAAGTACCGCATGTTAGTGTAGTGTGCTTACATAATACACTTTACCGCAATGATCAACTTTGTAGGCGTATACAACGATTCATGAAGTATCTTCACTACAACTCAATGAGACAAAACCTATTCTCGTCGCACTCATCATGTGCAATGTTGCGATTCCTACCGAGATGCATTTTTCGGCTCAAAGCCGTGAGGTCTCCCTTTGTGATTAAGTCACAGACATTTCGGTCATTCGCTTCAGTTGCAGCTTCAACTGTTGCTCATGATAAGCCGCCTAAACTGCAACTCCGAGATTATCAAGAAGAATGCATCGAGTCAGTTTTAACCTCTTTGGAAAATGGGCAAAAAAGAGTTGGCGTGTCACTCGCTACTGGAAGTGGGAAAACAGTAGGTAGTCTTTTTCGGTTTAACAATCAATTGATTAACCTTCCAAAAAGGTCATTTTCACTCAACTCATCGAGAGAATTCCACCACCAAATAAGGATGCGCAGCAGACATTGATCTTGGCCCATCGTCGCGAGCTTGTGGAGCAAGCAGCGAACCATTGCCAACGCCAGTATCCAGATAAAAAGATCGAGATTGAGATGGGTAATGTCCATGCAACGGGAACAGCAGATATCACGATTGCTAGCGTACGGAGTATAACGTCACAAGGTCGTCTTAAGAAGTTCGACCCGTCTCGTTTCAAGCTTTTACTGGTGGACGAAGCCCATCACATCGTCGCTCCAGGTTACCTCAAGACCCTACGCTACTTTGGACTCGACCAGAAACGACCAGAGTCTCCAAATTTGGTCGGTGTATCTGCTACGTTCTCGCGTTTCGATGGGGTCAAGCTTGGTGCGGCCATCGATGAGATAGTCTACCACAAAGACTATGTGGACATGATATCGAAAAAGTGGCTGTCAGATGTTATGTTTACCACAGTCGAGTCCAAAGCAAACCTATCAGAAGTCAAGAAGGGCGCTTTTGGCGACTATCTTCCCGGAGAACTCTCAAAGGCAGTAAACACTAGCGAGATCAATGATATCACAGTGCGCAGCTGGATGGCAAAGGCTAAAGGAAGAAAGTCAACTCTGGTATTCTGTGTTGATGTTGCTCACGTTGTTGAGCTAACAGATCGCTTTCGACAGCATGGCTTCGATGCAAGATACGTGACCGGAGAAACACCAAAAGTTGAAAGAGGCCAGACACTGGATTCTTTTCGAAGGGGCGAGTTTCCAGTATTGGTCAATTGTGGCGTCTTCACTGAAGGAACTGACATTCCCAACATTGACTGCGTCATTCTTGGTAGGCCGACAAGGTCACGCAATCTCCTCGTTCAGATGATCGGTAGAGGAATGAGACTGCATCCAGGGAAGAAAAACTGTCACATTATTGATCTAGTCTCAAGTTTGGATACTGGGATCGTGACTACGCCGACATTGTTTGGCCTTGATCCAAGTATTCTAGTGGAGAGGGCAACAGTGAGCGACATGCGCAAGATCAAGGAGACGGGCCACGTCAAGAATGAACAGCCTTTATCGTACCATACCACTCCTGGACCGGGATCTGGTAGTGTCACATTCACAGATTATGACTCGGTCCTGGATCTCATCGCCGATACATCTGGCGAGAAGCACATCCGCGCCATCAGTAAATACGCCTGGGTGCAAGTGCAAGGAGATAAGTTTGTTCTGTCCGCACCAAATGGTTCTTATATCCGCATAGAAAGAGTGAGCGAAAGGTTGAAGACTTCGGCACCTGTCTACCGAGCAGTGGAAGTGCGAGCACTACCAAGCGGTGTTGCCAAAACACCATACGCAATGCCAAGGGAGATTCTCACTGCAACTACGTTCACCGATGCAGTGCACGGAGCGGACAGTTTCGCGGCCAAGGTGTTCCCTCACACCTTCATTCACCGTTACCAGCGTTGGCGGTCACTGCCACCTACACAAGGACAGGTCGACTTCATTAACAGAATGCGCGGCAAGGCAGAGCCTTTAAAACCCGAAGACCTGAACAAAGGCAAGGCTGCGGACATGATCACAAAGCTCAAGCATGGCGCGCGTGGTCAGTTCGCAAGGATAGAGGCAGGACAGAGAAAACAGGATAGGCAGAACAGGATAGCTGAGGCTAAACGGCTCCGAGAGCAGGTTACGGTAGGACCTGTGGCATCTTGACAAAGGAGTCACATGCCGCGGTGTCTGGATTTTTGAGACAACATGTATAACACGGAAAATAGATACAGGGGGGCGTTCGGATAGAGATTTTTCTTCTTCTCTTTCTTTGAGTATACCAGCTTATAGCAAGTGCTTATGGAAGGCTTCTAGAAACTCTCACATAACACAATGTTTAACGATTCAACGTTGCTAAACAACACGAACCACAAGTCTGATCAAATAGACCGGTTTCCTCCGAAGATGGTACTGTCACAGAGATTCTTGTGTACACTCGAAACCCGTAGCCAAGCATCAGGGCATCAGAAACATTGGCTGCGAAGAGTATGAGAGACGAAATTAGCAGGTCAGTCTATGCCGTTTAGATCCGATTTTTTGAGTTATTTATTTTTGTACCCTGAAGCTTAGAGGTCAACTTTTCTGTTATCTACTAGACAAGGCAACAAACGGTTTAAAAAGAAGTCTTCTTCCTTACATACAAATGGCATCGAGATCTGCCCTTCATCTTGTGATTCACTGAGGGGAGAAATACACCATGGAGGAGTCGTCAGCTCATCAAAGTGGTTGAAGGACTAACACTAACAAGATGAGGTAGAAGACTCTTTATCTTTATCTGCACCACAATACAATTACAATTTGAAACTCAAACCTATCTAAACTTGGTTCTCTGGACCTTATTGATCATTATTGTTAGCAGTGGCTGAATTTATCTATTCTAAACTTTCCTACAAACTTTGCAAGGGGGGCAATAATATCACCATTGGCTCCTCAGACAGAACAGTCGCTGGCAGTGCCGCTTTGTAACGTCATTAAGATTTATTTCTATTTTCCATTGCTTTAACATCATTTCAAAGGTCGATTGTCATTTACTTGGTGCAGGCCTTGCGAGCGAGTGAGTGAGTGAGAGCGAGCCAGAGTGAAAGTGACTGGCACTGCTGGGCAGCTGTTCGGTTCAGTTCACTTGCGCGCATGAAAGTGATATTGTGCTTTCTCCTCGCGCACTCAAATATTTCCCAATCTTTACTCATAAAATCTTCGTTCTTGCAGAAATTCCACAAGAAAGCGAGAATCAAGACATCTACAGCACAATCTCGACCTTCGCCATGGCTTCGAATACTTCTTCGGCACCATGCGCGCAACCTCCCCTTTCTCTCCTCGTAGAGAAGCACTACCAGCCGAACACTCCCCAAAATGAAGAAAGTAAAAAGCCCGAGAGCTGTGAATCCTCTTCTTCTCCTGGCAGTGATGGAAAGCCCTTCACGCCTAAAACTCGACAAAAGCTGAAGGACTACCTCTGCAATTCCGACTCGGTCGCTGTATCTTCAGTTGATGAACATACTCCTCCTACTGATCCTCCTAAGCCCATTCTCAAACGGGGTTTAGTACCAGGAGCCAAACACCCCGTGAATATTATCCCTAGACAGTACAAGCAAGTTAGATATGCCACTCCGCCTGCCTATGCTGCTCCGACTGCCATCGCAGACGACGACTTGGAGTTTCCACCCAACAACCTCTCTCACGCTATGCGACAAACTTGGGCTCGCTACCCTCCGCCTGCGAATGAGGATTTCCCCGTGGATGAAGAGTTTTACTTCACTCCAAAGTTCTTTGCCAACGAAATTGATCCTGAGGGTCCGCTCGAGCAAAGCAAACAGCGCAGTCAGGCCAACTTTGTGCAGCCCCTGTGTCTTCAGGGCGCTATCCGTAATGAGTATGCTGCTCATCTTGCCTGCAAGAAACAGGATCACGACGAGCTTATGGAGAAGGTCGCTGTGGTCCGCCGTGCGAAGGCAGAAAATGATGCTGTCGAGTTCTACAACTCCAAAACCAACCAGCCCATCAAGTTTCCCGTACTTGGCCCTAAAGTCCAGAAGAAGATCTACGAAGACAAGGTCAACATTTCTGCCTTGACGCGCAAGATCGCAATCTGCGATGGCAACATTGAGGGCATGGTTGCTGGCGAGTTTACTTACAACAAGGACACTGCTCACCTCCCACTCACTGAAGAACAGAGGGCTGTCTTACGAGAAGCCAGTGGTCTCAGTCCCTTCCCCCCAAAAGTCCCTCCCAAGCTTTCGATTTACGACCAGTGGCTGAAGGACCAGTCTGCCGAGCCTTGCCCTGCCTCCAACTGGCTGACGGATGAAGAGAAGTTCGCGAAGAAGAAAGCTTTCAACGCAGCTCTTTCCGAGCAACTCAAGTCCCGTTTCCCTTCGAAGCCAATCAAGATGTCAACCAAATTAAACAGGTCAGATGAACCCATCTGTGAGGAGAGCAATTTCCCTTACGTGCTGCCCAAGACCTCCGCGGCTCCTGAGCGATACAACATGTACGAAACCCCTGTCACTGTGCAAGTCCCCAAATGGCTCCCTGCATTCGCCGACTCCGGCATCGTTCCCATCGACAAAAGCGCCAGTGCCGAGAAGCAGTACAAGGAACTTCTCACTACCATCTGGAAGCTCGAGTCACAGATGCTCAAAGAGACCAAGCCGGGCAAATGGGACAAGAAATGGCACGATGCCAGCCCTCGCTGGACCAAACCTCACCATCAGGAAAGCGGCGGCTAGTGGAAATGCCGCTTGACTACTGGAAAGCCCATCAAGCAAGAGTTCTGCAGTGCATATCACCAGGGCGAGAAGGAAACGTATGAAACTTTCAACGAGACGAAGCCCAACCAGAACCTCTCGGAGACAGATGTTATCTCCGAAGAATTTAGCTTTGACGACGTCTTCACGTTCGGCCGGGATGTCGAAACCAAGATCCCTGACAAGAAGAGCCCTGAAGTTCTCCTCATGGAGATCGCCGAGGGAGTGAAGAAAGCCATCGCAAAGGTCGGCATGTAAACGTGCGAAACGACACAACAAGAAGAATGAAGACTGTGAACCAAGGAAAGACCACGGCAGGCGGTTTTCATGCAACCCGCCTGCACGGATACAAGGGATTTTGATGAAGAAATGGAACATTCATCATCATGTAATTCTAGAGCGTTCTCGTACATAATATATTGATTTGGATAACGTTCTCTGATTCTCGCTATTCTATGTTGCTATTCGTCATTGTATCAGAAATATTGGCTGTGGGAAACATAAAGACGAAACCAGTAGGTCAGTTTATGCCTCCTAGATCAGATTTTTGTACCCCAAAACTTGGAGGCCAACTTTCTGCTACTCACAAGCTGTTGTGACTTTTAATCAATATTAACTATGTAGCCTCGATCCCAAGTGTCTAATTGTGTATAGGTGCAATAACTATCAAAGCCTGAACATACAAACCATGCGGGTAGTCACCGGTCTTTCAACCGCATATGGTGTCAAGCTGCTCCCTCTTCAGCTTCAATAACAGATACGTCCACCACGTTGTCTTTCCCGATTCTCACCTTCTCCAACAACGGAAGCATCTCGCCGCCTCGAATTAACACAAGCTGGCTCTTGTCCCCTCCATATTTTACGCCAACCGACAATCCGTCCAGGCCCATTTCCCGAGCTTTCAGATTCCACAGCAGCTGCGCTACTTCGCCCTCCTTTGTGCAGCATACATACCCCAGAGCTACGTCTGCAGAGTGCATCTCTTTCTGCACACCTTTGGTAGCTGGCTTCTCGCCTACCAGGAGCCCAAGAACGTCAGTACCTCGCCACCCTGGAGGAGCTACCGCCATGGCGCCCTTGAGCTCGCGAATATACATAGGGCTTGCGCTCCGAGCACCCGCTTTGCACTGGATTATCACCTTCGACGTCTGTGATGTTGAAGGCAGTGTCCATATGCCTAGGAGATCCAAGCCTCGGTCTGAATGGCCCCCAACGCGCTTGAGTAGGAAGCCATACTGTGAGAGTGTGTCGGCGACTGTGTATTCGTAGTGTGTGCCCCGGTATACAGTTGAGTTTTTATTCAGGCTTGTACGTTCGACATATGATAGAAATGTCGCGAGATCAGAATGTTCTTTGTTGGTCGCCTCAGGATATATCAACTGTGAAGGTTTGGGGATTTTGCTCCTGGTCTTGCTGATGAGCCTTGAGCCAGCTACTGCGCCGGCCAATTTTGATGGCCGGACAGCACGTTTCGAGGCATTTTGGAAGCCCCGGAACAAGATAGACATTATTCCATGAGGATTAGTTGAAATGTTTCTTTTCTTAGCTACGAACTTTAGGCATTGTGATGAGATTTGCATATTCTAAGTATGTATTAAAACGGTATATCCTCTAATCCGAACCGTGGACTCAAGGTCTTTACAGAACCTTCGGGGCATCAGAAAAGTTGGCCGCTCGAGGTATAGAAGATGAAATTAGCAAGTCAGTTTATACTATTTAGACTATAATCTTAGGTCATTCATTTTCATACGGTAAAGTTCAGAGGTCGTCTTTTTTTATAGGTACTCAGCAGACAATGCCTTTATAGCAAAGGCATACTGCTAATTCTCACATTGGAACGAAGATCAGGGCAAGACTTTCCAATATAGATAGACTTCTTGAATGTATTCAGTCGCTTTGTATTAAATCGCCTTTTTACCATAACGGCAGTGACCTGTCCAGTTCCTGGACTAAATTACACGCAGTTTCCCCGACGCCAATGCAGCACATGTTCTACTCATCATACAACATTTCTGACGTTTATATAGAAGTATGGCTATTAAACCAACTTCCTTTCTCTACATAATCATAGCATGTCACCCTCCGCGTGCTCTTGCATCCCGGGAGGGTATACGTTGTTTGCTAGTCGTGATGCCGACCGAGGCGGCGGCTTTTCTCGACTTCTCTCATCTCGTGAACGAACGCTTGGCTGACGTCTTATCCTCGACTGTGGCCTTCGAGTCACAGGCTTGATCATATTCTCCAAGTAGAAAGCACTCTCGGTATGACCCGTACCAGGTCGCTCGTCGTCGGCGTCCGAGTAGCCTCCAAGGTACTCATCGTCGGATACAATGTTGCCCATTTGTGGTTGGTAGGATGCTGGCGCAGAAGGGGATGTGATGGATCTAGAATGCAGTCCCGGTCGCGCTGCAGGAACAACCACACTGAAGGCACCTGGTGTCATGGTGTTCGAACTTGCTTCTCTCGAAAACCCTGGAGATCGGTCTGCGAAGCCGTTTTGGAAAGATGCATTGTTCGAAGCTTCGTGGAGGATAGGCAGGGTCTGCTCATCATATAGCTCTGCCCCGGTCTCAAACGACTCCGGGGTGTATTCAGTGATTGTTCTTGATGACCGACCATCATCATCGGTCGTGGGGCTTGACGGCTCGTCAAAGAAGTCGTCAAGGCTGTCCAGCTTAGTTGCCAGATCTGCTGCGTGGACATCGCCACGGCCCTCATCAGACAGCATAGTTTCGGTTCGCTCAGGCGCACCAAAGTATTTGTACGGGAAGTCGTCGGCATGAAACTCTACATCCGGCGTAGGCGTGGTTTCTGTCAACATGCCTTCTGAGCCCTGACAAGTGTAAAATGCCGCGTGGATATTGGCTCGCGTAGCATCAGTCTTCTTTGCAGGTACAGGGATAGCCCATCCTGATGCTTCGGGAATTCCAAACAGACTCTGCGTGCGTTCGTATTCCTTTCGGATCGCCTTCGACGTCGGTCGCGTCATACTCATCCTCAAGTGATGCTTGTCCATATGGTTTCCGGACATTGTCATGATGTTGTCCAATACTTCCAGTGCCTCCATACAAAATTCTGTCTGCAGCAGTCGAAGTAGAGGCGAGATTAGGTCGGACCCGTGCCCAGCAAGTTCCGGTTTACGCATATCGACTTCGGGGATCGCCACACAGAGAATTCTCATTGTCTGGATCTTGACCCAGGATAGGGAGTTGGTGAGGAGGCCAAGCAAAAAGGTCACCATCTGGAAATCCATCTGAGGGAGATAGTACTCTCGCAAAGCTCCCCATAACTCGACGAGGAAGTCCTTGCTGCTATCCTGGGGATCGCCCAAAGCAAAACCTTCCAGGGCCTCCGCAATACCAGCCAAACCCTGATTGTCTGCTTCCTCCTGAAGCAGTCTCGCTGTGCGCACCACACTATCGTCTGGGACAGGCTTCTCCACTTCGTTAAGAAAACGCGGAAAATTGGCAAGTAGCGAAAAGAAGAGGCGTCTATCATCACCAACTAACCCATCACTGGGCAGAAGAACCAATTTGTCTATCGTGTCGAGAGTGGGTTGCCAGCAAAGTGACGACCTGAGGCCTTTGTGGAGGAGAGGCTGAACACCTTCGAATATTCCCTCCCAACGAGATGGTTGCCCGTCGGCAAGTATTCGGCGCACGTTAGGCGAACTCAGATCTAGCTTGCTGATGAATTTGTTGAGCATCTCAACTGCTTCTAGGAATTCCCTCTCATTGATTGACTCTAGACAAGCACAAGTAGTCCAAAACAGTTGCGGGAAGCTGAGAAGGTCGTCAGCTTCAAGCTTGACAATAATAGTCTTTAGAGTTGTCAGAATTTCCATCGAGAAGGATTGGATTTCCGGGTCCTCATCCGCAATCGTATTGGATAATCGGGCAAGCATGTCTCCAAGCATGGCCTGGTCAACAGATGTAAGAACACATCTGAAAATCTGGAATGAGCGACAAGCGAGATGTCGAACTGGACAAGACGTGGCCCATGTTAACGACAGTCGTCCCCAGTGTTCTTTGATGCCTGGGAATGTAATCTCAAAAGTCTTAATGACCTCTGACGTAAGGAACTCCATGCTTGGTGGCACTTTGCTGTCATGGTCATCCACCTTGCCGTTGCTATCCTCGTACCCCCAAACGACGGATCGATCGTGCCGGCGAACTAAATCTATCAGGTCCTCGATAGCTTTTTTGTCAACGTCTTGTGTCTGATCGTCAATCTGGGAAATTACTACTTCGTGGATAAGATGTACAAGCATCTCTCGCGCTTGCTCCTGAACCAGCGGCGTGTAATGATCCCACAGAACAGTGACAACTTGAAGAAGCAGCGGAACGTTCTCCTGAGTGAGGTGGACTGGTGACACCATCAAGTCGACAAGAAGAATGAGGGATAGTTGTCCAAGAGAAAATCCAGCTTGCTTGGTTCCAACAGGAAGAGCCTCGGCAAGGTCGGCACAGTATGGCAAGAGATTGATATCAGCCGGTGGCTCAACTGCATCTCGCTTTTCGTTCGGCACCATTGCTTTGGGGGTTATTTGCATGAGGAGGAACTCAACAACCTTGATGCCAGGCGTGCTGTTCGTTGTTGAGAGGAACACAACAATCTGCTTAGCGTACTCGACAAAGTTTTGCTCTCGGCGCTCAAGGCACAGCTGCATGATGAACTCGAGGGCCAAGCGGACATTTCCTGGATAAGGCCCTGTTGCAAGAGCTTGCCAAAGAGCCTGAACCTCATTGTGCAAAGCACCGCTGGATTTGATAGTGATCTCAAGGAGGTTTGCGAGAAGCACGAAAGACGGTGCTGCGGGTCCACCACTCGGATCCAGCTTTAACTCTATAGACTGAATCCATGGCAACATGACTGCGACGACATTTCGTTGGGCCGCGGGCTGAAGGTCTTTGAAGTAGAGTGTGAATTCAGAGAAGATGTGAAAGGCTAACTCAGTATGCTGTTTGGCAAGTCGGGTGGAGATCTCAAACTGTGCTAGCTTGTATACAGCCTGTGTTTTGTCGGAAATGCTGATGTCGAAATCCTGGATCTTCGAGTTTCTCTGCTGCCGTACTTCCAAGCTGCGTAGAACAACTGCAGACTTAGAACGAATCTCGCTTTGATCGTTACCCAGAGTGAAAAGGCAGAGACCAAGTAGCTTCCAGAAGGGACAAGGGTAGTCAATGTGATCTTGCAAGACTTGTGTGACCACAGTGAAATAACTTTCAAGCACCTTGGGAACCTCTGCCAAGTAGCATCGCATAATGCAGTGCTCCAGCAAGTAGGGAACCTCTCGGTTGTGGACGATCAAATTATGCAAAGCTCTTCTGCCAATGACATTCATCTTGTCGCTCCCAGAGTTAAAAATGGAGTCAATCCAAGCAAGCATGCGTCGAACATCAAACTGAAGAACAACGTTGCTTTCAGTCGTGACGCTAATCGGGCCACCACATAAAGCGGCCATGGCACTGAGAGCTGCAGTGCGAAGGTTCCTCTTTTCTATCTCCATTGCAGCAGTGGCAGTTCCTCTCTCTCCTAGCGTCTGCTGGTCGATCAGCGACTGACGCATGGTATCTTCACGGGCGCGGATCTGGTTTTGATTCGGTGAAAATCCACACCAATCTTCCATGAGCGAAAAGGCCGACTTCCGAGACTCAAAGGTCATCCATCGGGATGGATCTTTTGTTCTGTTGATGCCCTCAAAAAGTGCTTCCATAAGACCACAATAGTGACGCCGGAGTTTCTGGAATTCCCAGTCCATCTGGACCTCTCCGTCCATGAGGAACAGCTTCAGGTCCTTTGTGTATGTAGTGAGAGTAGTCAAGAAGAACTCGTTGTTATAAACCTCCGGCTCATTAAGGAAATGTGAAGTGAGCTTGAAAACGTGCGTGATTTCCGTTCTCAGAAGATCCATCCTCCTGTTCCTCCTAGGGTTGCTGTTCGTCCGTTGGTGTATCCGAGCTCGCGCCTCATCATTGCATCGAGAGACCTGGCCCTGCAGTTCCTCGAGTAGGGTCCGATAGATGTGAATATTGATGGAGCCCATGGCAACAACGACAGCATCCCGAACAGACGCGGACGACACAGATAGCAAAGGGATAAGGTACTTGAACAGCATCCGAGCTGTCACAATCTTATCTTTGGAGGATGCCTTGGAGGCCATCCGGACATGCTGAGGATCCTGCGGCGTAGGCAAAGCACCTGGATCTGCTAGCGTAGTGCAAGCAAAGATCAAGTACAACTTCCATTGCTCCACCATCACCTCGGGTTGAGTTGTTGCGGATCTCGCTCCAAGTCGAGCACTGCCTGTCTCGTTGTTATAGTATAGACCTCGCGAGGGTTCAGAGAGGTATACGATCGGTTTGTACATTTGCAAAATGCGATTGCAGATAAGATCGCGGCATATAGTGACTGTAAATGGGCACTTCTCATAAGCCATCCGGATGAGTTTGGGGAAGATTTTGAACCATAGAGTCGTGTCATAAGAGACATCACTGGCACAAAGCTCAACGAGAGGACCCTGGTTGTTGGTGTTCTGCAGGCCTCGTTGTAATCGACTTCGTTCAGCGACAGATAGCTGCTCATCGTTGAAGTCCATAACCTTGCTGGATTCGTTTTCAAGGATATCGATGAGTCGTATGGAGTCTTTGTCCTCCGCAGCTTCTTTTCGGAGGGCCTTGTCGAACTCAACAATCAAGCGAAGAACTGTGACTGCAAAGTGGCGAACTCGGCGTGATTGTGAACAGAGGAAGAACAGCCCATGAGCTTCTGCTTGATCAACCTCTGCCCATATGCTGGAAAGGTCAAGTTTTATGGCTCGTTTGTCCGACGCGTTGGCTTCCGGCTCATCTGTAGCGGCGTCTCTGGTCTTTTGTCTGATTTCTTCAATCCATATCTGCAACAGCTCCACGTATAGGCGCAAGGTGTTTTCTATGTGACTATGACCAAGCATTCCACCATCGGACATTGTCGAGTACCGATCGTCAAAATTAAATATAAAGCGGGCAAAGCCCATAGTAACCTGTTGAGCATGCGACTGCCTCGCAATGGCCTTCAGAGAATTGGCCGACGACTCGGCAATGTTATATTGCACATGTGCTGTCCCAGTACACAACAAATTGATTAGAGAGTTGAAAGGAATGTCGACAGAAAGACACCGAGGCAGCGCTTGAACGGCTACGTGAAGAAGCTCGTAGAATGCCTGTTTTTGGTCTGCGGCGTTCTGGTGATCGTCTTTACGGGAGAAGGTGAAGGTTTCAGTAATGGGTGTTTTTGGCATGGGGCTGCTAAATTTCTCGTCCAGCGCTGCTTGTCCACCAAATGTGTTGTCGCATATGATCGTAATCTTCCCAAGGATTTCACAAAATTTGAGGTAAAAGTCCCGCACTCCATCACTCAGAACGTGTGTCAAGACGGGGCGGGATATATACTCTTCTTTAGAAGCAGTTGTTGGCTGAGACAGAGGGAGGTTGCGAGGAGATGACATAGCTGGAGAGGTAGGGAATCGATCAGGCAGCGAGTTATGACTAGAAGTTCCAAAATATTGGGGAAATGGCGGTCGTCCTTGTTCACCGTTTTCCAGATCTGACATGATGTAGAGGAAGGCTCTGATGCCCACTACCACTCTATCAGGATCCAGCTGCTCAACCTTCAGCTCTTTGTTAGAAATGAAGAGCTCGGCATTGATGAGAGGAAATACCACGTTCCTAAAACAGTATTCGGGATACTTGAAGCCAACAATTCGAATAATTTGGATTAAAGGCTCAGTACAAGCAGTATCAGAGGCAACTAAGCTTCGCTTGGAGGATGGCAAAACCAGTTTCATAACCTCGTCAATCTTGCGCAAGCTGCTTTGAAAAGTCTCATTGGTACGATATAAAAACGTCCACAGTAAACGTGAGATGACCTGAAGACAGAGAGGCTTAGTGGCTCGGTCCTTGATCTTGGCCTGGAGAGGTAGTATCAGTTGTAACCACTGGGAGCCAAAGTTATCGGGAGAGGAAACACAGAGCAGTGTGGCTGTAAGCGGAAATGCAAAATTCCAGTGTCTAGGCTTCATGAACATCTGAGCCAGGCGAGGTCCGATGGCAGCGACCACTTCTGCCCATTTCGGATGCATAAAATGGCTATTGCTTGCCTTTGCTGCGATTGGAAGAAGAAGCATCTCTATCACCTGACAAAAGGCTGTCTTAATCTTTTGTCCATGGGACTTCTGAAAGAGGCGGCCAAGGGAGATGAGGAAATCACAACATTGTTCCCAAGATTCCTCAGGTGAGATCTTGAGCCTCAGATGTTTCATGCCTCCCAGTACAAGTTCCACCTTTCCCTCGACATCTCGGCCAGGATGCGAAGATGTCGTTGGGCTCTTAACCACGCGTTCTCGAGCCTGAAGGGAACCTTCCAAGTCTTCGATGAACCTCTTGGTAACTCCGACAAAATTGATGCCACTCATATGCCCCAGGAGCTGAGCAAAGAGATTCCAATTGGCAAGCTTGAGTGGCGATATCATCAATTGTTCAGTGTCCGCAATTTTGAGTTGTCCAAAAATAATGTTCTCCAGCTTGTCCTCCATTTCAGGCGTGATCGAAGCAAGGTTGCTTTGACTAATGACTTCAAGAAGAACACGACAAAGGATGTATATAGACACAGTTGATCGACGCTCAGCTTGTGCCACAAACTCTTGTCTTGCTGCGAGAGTAGGTGGGCCATTTGGGAAAGCAGCATCAGGGCCTCCCTGGCCAGGTAACCCGGCCTGCACTGGTTCTGTATTTCTTCGAATAAGAGGTCCTCCTCCCGGCACTGCATTCCGAGATTGCTGAAGATGACTGCGGGCTTCATTGGCGGCATCGCTCTTGCTTTTCCTCCAGAGCATCATGGAGTCTATTAACGCTTTTGGTTTCGGACTAGCGATGTGGCCTAGAGCGACAATCAACTGATCGAAGGCCGGGTCAACTCCTGGGCCGCATATTTGTTCGACGTTAGGCTCAGGATCGAGAGGAACCGTAACACATTCCGTTAACTTTTCTTCGGCCTGTGCGATAAACTATTTCAAGTCAGCTGAGGTGCGCATTGGCAAAATCGAAGCTTCACTGACTGAGGTGAACAATACATGCAGCGCATATTCGCCAACCGTCTTTTGCTCGTCCTTATGGTGACGAGACGAGTGGGAATGATGGGGGGTATGGTCGCGCCGCGATTTACTATGTATTCGTTCGAGCTTGCGTTGTGTCTGGCCGTAGGGAGCATCAGCGGCATTAGGACGTTCCATGGTCGCAACATTTCCTGAGAGGGATGTAGGGGGCCGCGATGGGTAGCCTGCGTCGCCATCGATACGGGTGGCCACCGATTGCATGTCTGGACGATCGAGGCCAACGCCGGCGGCTGCAATCATCTGCGGGCTTAATGGGCTGGAACTGGTCGAGGCCAAGCTGCCATTTCTTGAGTGTTGGTAACCGTGTACGATCGAAGTTTGACGATGATGGCCGTAGGTTGCACTCTTGGGATCGATAATTCGTTCAACGACACCGCCAAGGGGGCTTCTCGAATGCGATCCGTGAAGTCGTGGGGAGGTCACAGGTTGGTGTGCCTGGGGAATCTTTTCAGCAGAGGAGTCTCGTGAGTGTCCGAATCGATTGATAACCGGCGAATCTGAAGCTACAGGACGTAATGCTCGGTCCCAACTCCTCTCATCTTCTTCCTCCTCGTCGAGTCTAGAAACAGGCCGGGGAGAGTACCTGAGTGTATCCTGCAGGTGGTCCGGCAGCGGCTGCGACGGCACTATGGGTCACACAAGGGGTTAATCAACAATGGATATTTATGTATATTTGCTCAGATGCGTTCGAAGATGTTGGTGAAACGGGAGCGGAGACGTTTAGAGCGGGAGGGCGAGGCCTGAGAGCCAGCGACTAAGCAACGCCAGGTACAAGTGAATAGCTCTACTGTAGCGAGCCCTGACACTGACGGATGACGAAGGTATTCCCGCGATACAGCCAGAATTTTAGAGGTGGTGCGGGAAGGGAGGGGTTGGTTGGTGTTGGTGTAAGGGAAAGCAGAGAGGGTGGACCTGCAAAAGCTTTGGACTTACCCATCCTCAAGTTTTATGTCGCAATCCCATGATCTATGGCAATTCTCCAGTTTCAAAGTCAGTATTGCAACTGAACGAAAGAAGAGAGGAACGAGAAGAGTGCTGGCTATTTACGGATCAGGGGTTGGGTTTGAGTTGAGGTTGACAAGGGATGCTACTGTGCCATGTGCAGCATACGAGGGAGTCTTTTTGATGGACAACAAAGACCAAAGACCATAGACGACTGGCTTTGGAGGTGCAATGACGCTACTGTCAGCTTGCCCACCAAGCATTGGCCCGGCCCGCTGTATGGCTTGTTCGAACCCTTAAAGCGCCTGGGTGCCATGGGGCCAGAAGAAACCCAAAGCGCTTTAACACATGGCACATATGCTGATATGGCAGACGATTCGCGGTGGTTTAGCATTCATCCTTGCCATCGTCTGCAAGGGCCGCAACCCAGTAGCGGAACTAGGATCAACCGACAGGGGATGACAGGCCCTTGGGAAACCCGATGCGCCACCTCCAGCTGTCAATTGTTGTTTTTTTTCTGGTTTTTTTTTTTTTTTCTAGAAGGGGACCTGGATGATCCCTTGGCTCAGGGTTCAAGACTTAGGCAGTTAATCCGTGGAACATTGGTACGAGACTGACTCGTCGAGGTTGGATGTCTGACATTGATCATATACGACAGCTCGCTAGGTACCTAGCTATCAGGACTCACGCGAGCCTAACCAATTGAATTAACTAGCAAGGGTTAAAAGGGCCCGGATGCTCATCGACGTAGCATCTGTTTCTATGCTGATCATTGTACCAATATGAAATACTATCATGGTATGGAGCCATCGGGAGCGTCGAGACTATTTCGCTTAGCATGATGTAAAGCTCAGGTGAACTCAATGCTTCACTATTTTGCTACTGATATGTAACATGGCGCGTATCAACTCCACGTGCAGAAGGTTGTCAAGCGAACCCTTGTGGAACATATATGCTAGCTACCCTAGATACACACGTAGGTACTTTCCGCAGCTCGTTCTCAGGCAGAACACCAAGTATTCTGTATGCCTAAACTGAGAACTGGCCACGTTTAATCATGCTATAGAACATTCAGCGTCCAATGGTAACTCATCTCGCAGGCAAAAGAACAGGCAGTGTCAAACTAGCATGCAGGCAAGAGAACAGCCAAGCTTCCGGGAGTACGGTCTTAGTTTAGACACAAGATATTGATTTGAGGGAATAACTACTGGCCATGTCAGCGGTGTGATTTGAGAAGCATTGGTGGTAATGACTAAACAAAGAGTTCTTGCTTCTGCTATGCACATAATCACACAAAGGAATGTTTCTCTGTTGGCTTTTACTACGCCACCACTTTCTTCTAAGACAGGCAGTGTGGCTTATCGATATCCGCATTCCAGAGCAACCGTTTTCTTTGAAAGAGAGGGATGGCTATTGTCGCGCATGATCCAATAGGGAGTGCATCACGACAATGTGAAGGCTTTGTGTTGTTCTTGGCGAACAGCAAACCAGTCGCCAGTGGGAGTACTTGAAGCCACATTTGAACCAACAATTCCCAATAACTACAGTGCCTAGTGTATTCTGTGAAGTCACATGCCCAGATCTGTAGTTTCCCCTTGGCTTCGCGAACCTTCCAAAAGGATGTATCGTCTGAGTCAGATAGAGTTTGAGGAAGATAAGGTAGACAAGGCATTTGAGTTCGGCACTTCAATTATTGCCGCGGATAGGGTCGGGACATAGTTTTCGCAAAAGGAATCGTACAGCGGAACCAATAGACATAGACTCGGAAATATTGGGGTAGGTAGACAGTTTGGGATATTTGATTTTGAGGAGAAGGGCTAGTCGATTATAGAAGCGGGAAGTAAACGCGGGGAGTGAGGTCAAAGAGAGCAGAGGCATGTCATTCATTGCTCGGAATGCCGAGGCCGAGTTGAAGAAGAGTTGATCGGGAATCGGGTACGGTAAGTGCGGAAATCCGATGGAAATGGTGGTAAATGGGCGGCCGTGTTCGTTTTCGGGACCCTGCCGGCGTCGGCCGCGAGATCTCATGATAAAATAAGGCCGGCCGTTTCTTGGCCCGGGGTCCCGGCCTTGCTATCTGAATACATAGTACTAGTAGTACGCTTGTCATGGGATGGGATCATAACCTTCGGAATCCCTGCCTCAAGTCCCGAATTTTGTGTATTTCTTTCGTCTTGTGGTAGATTTTCTTTTTCCTCTGAACTTGGCGACACTCCCAACATTGGATACTTTCTACTTTTTGCAATATATACATAAACTCGAGACCTTTGAGGACCGATACTTTGGGGAGT
Source organism: Fusarium sporotrichioides (assembly GCA_019054645.1). Lineage (NCBI taxonomy): Eukaryota > Fungi > Ascomycota > Sordariomycetes > Hypocreales > Nectriaceae > Fusarium > Fusarium sporotrichioides. The sequence goes on from JAHKNS010000003.1 coordinate 5,413,493, forward strand.
TACGAATCACGGGCTCCCACTGAACCCCTGCTCCAGTCCCAATAGCGAACGGTCCCCCAGTTTGGAAGGGTTCAATCCGATTCCTCCGACCGAGATAAAAAGCCCAACCGTGGTATTCCGCGGCGAGTAGCCACCTTTTACTTTCCAGTTCCCGAGTTGAAGTGTCCACTTGGAGTGGGAGCCGGTCTGCCTCACAACTTACTTCTACTTATCTACTTGCACGGGTGCTGTTACTGTTACTTACTTTGTTCGACACGTCGTCGAACAGGGAAAGTTTGCGAGCAAGTGGCCAGAGTGTAGGTAATTAGTGCTGATCCTTTGATGTAAGGCCTCCCCGCCAACAAACCCACCTCGCACCATGAAGGATCCTAGGATCATGCATTTAATCTCCTAAAACTTTTTAGCGTGAATTCGTTACTGACAGCACATCCTTCTTTCTAGACACTCAGCGCCACATCCCACTGTCCCTCTTCCCCCCGCCTCCTTTCCGGCCGACAACCATTGGTGATAACGCAGCCATTGGGATAAATCTACGAAACTCGGTCGAAATTGTGCAGATTCTACATCGTTGCTGGCTTCATTGTTTGTGCTTGAACTTCGCCATATTTGATCAAAAACTCGTACCAGCGCTCCAGTAGCCGTCATGGCTGAACTAGACACTCTGGACGTTATCGTCCTCGGCGTCATTTTCCTCGGAACGGTCGCATACTTCACAAAGGGAAAGCTATGGGGTGTTACCAAGGACCCTTATGCCAATGGCTTCGCTGCCGGCGGCGCTGCTAAGCCTGGCCGCACGAGAAACATCGTTGAAGCTATGGAGGAATCTGGCAAGAACTGTGTCATCTTCTATGGTTCTCAGACTGGTACCGCTGAAGACTATGCCTCCCGCCTCGCCAAGGAGGGTAAGAGTCGATTCGGACTCAACACCATGATTGCCGATCTTGAAGACTACGATTTCGATAACTTGGATACTGTTCCCAACGACAACGTTGTCATGTTTGTCCTCGCAACTTACGGTGAAGGCGAGCCTACTGATAATGCGGTCGATTTCTACGAGTTCATCACCGGCGAGGACGCTACCTTTAACGAGGGCAACGATCCCCCTCTGGGTAACCTCAACTATGTCGCTTTCGGTCTCGGAAACAACACCTACGAACACTATAACTCCATGGTCCGCAACGTTAACAAGGCTCTCGAGAAGCTTGGTGCTCACCGCATCGGCGAAGCTGGTGAAGGTGATGATGGCGCTGGTACCATGGAAGAGGACTTCTTGGCATGGAAGGACCCCATGTGGGAGTCTCTTGCTAAGAAGATGGGACTGGAAGAGCGCGAAGCCGTCTACGAGCCTATCTTTGCCATCAACGAACGTGACGACCTGACTCCCGAAGCCAATGAGGTCTATCTCGGTGAACCTAACAAGCTGCATCTCGAAGGCACTGCCAAGGGTCCCTTCAACTCTCACAACCCCTACATTGCCCCTATTGCCGAGTCTTACGAGCTCTTCTCTGCCAAGGACAGGAATTGCCTTCACATGGAAGTCGACATCAGCGGCTCTAACCTCAAGTACGAAACTGGTGATCACATTGCTATCTGGCCCACGAACCCTGGTGAGGAGGTCAACCGTTTCTTGGATATTCTCGATCTCTCTGGCAAGCAGCACACCGTCATTACCGTCAAGGCTCTTGAGCCTACCGCCAAGGTTCCCTTCCCTAACCCTACGACCTACGATGCCATTCTGCGATACCACCTTGAGATCTGCGCTCCTGTTTCTCGTCAATTTGTTTCTACTCTTGCTGCTTTTGCTCCTAACGACACTATCAAGGCTGAGATGAACCGTCTCGGTAGCGACAAGGATTACTTCCACGAGAAGACCGGCCCTCACTACTACAACATCGCACGTTTCCTCTCCAGTGTCAGCAAGGGTGAGAAGTGGACCACGATTCCCTTCTCCGCCTTCATTGAGGGTCTCACCAAGCTCCAGCCCCGTTACTATTCCATCTCCTCCTCCTCTCTGGTTCAGCCCAAGAAGATCTCCATCACTGCCGTCGTCGAGTCCCAGCAAATTCCTGGCCGAGATGACCCTTTCCGCGGCGTCGCTACAAACTACCTCTTTGCCCTGAAGCAGAAGCAGAACGGCGACCCCAGTCCAACACCTTTTGGTCAGACATACGAGCTTACAGGCCCCCGCAATAAGTACGATGGTATCCACGTTCCCGTCCATGTTCGTCACTCCAACTTCAAGCTACCTTCGGATCCCGGCAAGCCTGTCATCATGATTGGCCCTGGTACTGGTGTCGCTCCTTTCCGTGGGTTCGTTCAGGAACGTGCTAAGTTGGCCCGCGATGGTGTTGAGGTTGGAAAGACTCTATTGTTCTTCGGTTGCCGAAAGCCTAGTGAAGATTTTATGTACGAGAAGGAATGGCAGGTAAGTCATCGACATCAGTCCAATTTTAAAGCTGTTTACTGACCAATTTCAGGAATACAAGGAGGCTCTCGGCGACAAGTTCGAGATGATTACCGCATTTTCTAGAGAGAGCTCCAAGAAGGTTTATGTTCAGCACCGGCTTAAGGAGCGAGCACAGGAGGTCAGCGACCTGCTCTCCCAGAAGGCCTACTTCTATGTTTGTGGTGATGCTGCAAACATGGCTCGCGAGGTCAATACTGTCTTGGCGCAAATCATTGCCGAGGGACGTGGAGTGTCCGAGGCTAAGGGTGAGGAGATTGTGAAGAACATGAGATCGGCAAACCAATATCAGGTACGTAGTGGCTACATGCGGCTTCCCCCACATCTCATCGGAAAGCATTTACTGACTGAGTGGCTCGCAGGAGGATGTTTGGTCATAAAAAAACGCTCAGTGGCATGCTGCATTTGGGTTCATTGATGACAGGATGACTTGTCAGGTTTCAGAGGCTGGCGTTCTGCTCCACTACTATCTATACACAGTGGTGGTGGGTTTTGATGAACGTACTTGGAGTAGACTTGGGACCTTTCCTGCGGGTTATAGAACGGGTGGTGTTGGGATTGACTATATATGCGATAAATGGTTTGTGGCTTCTGCATTGTTGTAATTACATGTCACATATTGAGAGAACGTCAGTTACCTGTTTATGTTGCCAATGCGCTTTCCACTCATCTTGGTCCGGGTAGGCAAGCAGAAGCAAGTTGTTAAAACACATGATGACTTTCATGTGCAGCCTACTCGAGATTTTAGGACAACGGGATGTGTGCATGTCACGTTGTGAGACCAACCGGTGGCTAGAGTGCTTACCCTGCACCTGCATGGATAACAAGGGTTTTCTTCTATTTAGTTACCCATAGAATGATTTACTATGGTTTTTAAAATTGGCGGCTCAAATCTTTGATGTATAAGATTGCCCAGAATTTGCTACGATATATGTTGTTTACTATCTCGAGTTCTCTTCTACAACTATGGTGTTCGAGGCTGAGCTTTCCCGCCTACACACTTTGCATACGTTTCTACGAACGCAAGGCTTCTGACTACGGCTGGGCCGGGTCGGACCAAGGAAGAGACAAAAAGATGCCTTGGGACATTACATGATCAAGCAACTTCTAAATGTACAAAGCTCCAGCCAACCCGAGGGTAAGTCATGGAAGCGCTGGTGGTGCTATTCGACGTGCAGACGAAGACAACGATGAAATGCAATTCAAGCTGGATGCCAAAGACCTCTCGCAACAGACTGAAAATAAGACATGGAAGCCAGGGGATAAGATCAGTGTTTGAAGATCCAAGTACCAGGTGCATCAACCAACATGGAAGTTGAGGAGCCATGCATGCAAAGGTATTTGTGAGTAATTGAAACTCGCAAAACTCCTGCTTCGAAGAGCATCTACTCCAACTGACCACTCGAGCAGTAAGCCCGGCCGTCCCAAAGACACCTATATTGGAGCAGACTATGAATTTAAGCTAAGAAGGAGATATGGGTTGGTAGCTTAGGTATAGACAAGTGTTTGTCGGTACCGAGCGCATCTGGAGAAGGAGGCGTAAGAGGAAGCATGCTGAGATATTTGACAGGGGAGGGCTACAGAATGAATTTCAAAAGACGAGAACTATCATATTCAGATATTCCCATCACATCAGAGAAAATTGAAATGTCTTAATGTCAGGTGTAAAGCTCGACGCTCGCACCTGCTATATTCTTTTGGATGTCACTTCCTTTTAGGTGCTTCCCATCTTGCTGCCGTGTTTAGTGTAATCACAACACTTACTTCCCAGGTTAGTAGTTTCCTCGATCCTTCCTATCTCACAACTACTAAATGAGCAAGACAGATAGGTCTGAGGCCATCTTCGCGCCAGAATTGCCATCCCGCAAGGAGCATCGTCTTTGGGGAATGCGCACTTACTTTGAGTCGCTTTCGTGCCCTTTCCTTCTTTAAATCCCCGAGCTGGACAACATCAAGAAATATAAACCACTGTTCCTTCCCTTCTGTTGCGGAGGCAGTTGGCCCGGGCTTCATCTTGCAGCTCCTGCCGATTCTTGTCAGTTCCTGCCAGCTGCAGAGTTTCCTTCTCTGGGCACTGATGCCACTTCCAGACCGTTTTCGCCCGGCGATTGTTCTCAATTTCTATTCATCACAAACAGGGATTCTATTGTCTTCTTCCATCTCACTTTCTCATTAGAATCCTTCATTGTCAGGACGTTTTTGGTTGCGCAACACCTGCTATTCATCTTTTTGGCATTGATTCAAGCATCATTCTTGCCTACTAATTCAACAATACTACATCCTTCCTCCCGCAGCAGTGCTTCTTTCCGGCATTTTACTTTTGTGAATTCTTAGCTAGGTAGGTGCTCGTGGCGGATCTATATCTTCTTCCTCATCGCCCTCTCTTCCATCTCCCTTCTCTCTTCCTTTTCATCTTCTTCACAACATCCTCTCCGATCCTTCAATCTCCTTCGTTCCCATCTTGCACGGTATCGTGGACTATCTTACTTACTTTCACTTCATCTCAGTCTTGGTACTCAGAGTTCGTCATCATCGGCTTCTTTCAGCCTGCTTTGTTCATCAGGTGCTTGACCATCAACTAGGCGCTTGAGGTATGTTTGGTCTTTCGCTTCCCGGCATCATGTCTTCTCTTTTGTCCCATCTTACTCCCATCGTTCCTTATATCAGCATGTTATCAAGATACTCAAATACTGTTCAAGCTTTGTTCTGATCAGTACCGCATATCATATCCCTCTCTTATCCGTTTCGCTCTTCCCATGTTGATATCGCGGATCCGACTGTCTAACTGATAGCATTGTACTATAGCTAGATCTTCGCACATCCACGATTATTCGCATCTTGCACTGCTTTGCAACCGATCTGTTGCTTGTGAGGTAAGAAAAGTTCTTTCGCTCATACGTGCCATACATCTACTTCACATTGGATAAGTTGCATCTCATTGGTCTTGACAACTGGAATTTTCATCCCTTGTCACATCAGAGCTGACTAGTATACAATCGTCAGATATCTCAATCGTACATCTTCATTCAACGACGATCATGGAACAGAACACGGCCACGGCACCTTTTCTCTCCAACCATTCCGATCGACGACCTCAGCATCTCGCTATCCCTGGATCTGCCGACCACAACGCTTTGTTGAGCCAATTCCATGGTTTGAGCCTCACTGGAATGAGCATGTCTGCCCCTCAGGCTGCATCTGTTCCTATGCAACCTCCTTACATGGTCGCCCCCGATGGGCTCATCCTTGCCCCCATGCAGGGTACTCAGTCTTTGGCTATGAATCATCCTAACGAGCCAAACTATTCTGGCTATCAGATGAACGCAGGCTACGTCGGCCCATACGCCCTCCCCGGATCTCTTATGCCTTTCACTCCAGCCCGTGCCAATACCGGCAATCCTCGTGCTGACCGAACCCAGTCAGAGGTTCCTGGTCTTGAGAATCGTCGCGGCTCTTACTCAACTACTGAATCTGCTCCTGCTACTCCCTTCTACGGAAGCTGGCCTCCTCGCGAGCATGGTCCCCGTGTCCACAGCGAACGATCAGCCTATACCACACCATCACCTCACCAGCTCATGGTTGCCCACCACGCTGAGACTGCGAACAAGCCAAAGCCCTCTCCGGTCTCGGAACGTGTGCTAGACGAGCTCCTGGTAAAGAACCCCCGTATTCCTGCTGCAGTGCCCGCAGTCTTTACGCCTGCAGGTCACATGAAGAGTCTTGAACAGAGCCTCGAGAACCGCATCCCTGGCAATCGCAATGTCTACATTCGCGGTCTTCATCCCACCACTGACGACGAGTTGCTGTTCCACTACGCTGCTCGATTTGGTAATGTCGAGACTTCGAAGGCAATCATTGATACTGCGACCGGTGCCTGCAAGGGGTAAGTTTCTTTCAACAATCGAAGACAATGAAAAAGCTAACCAAGACAAGATTTGGGTTTGCCAAGTTTTACGACGTCTCCGAATCCGAGATGTGCATCCGCGGATTCCATCGCCTTGGATACGAAGTTGGTTTCGCTCGGGTTTGTCTCCACTGACACACAAATGAATGATGAAGATGAAACTAACGCGCCAACAGGAGTCTTTCAACTCTCGTCTCAAGGCCGAGGGCGATGAACTATCAACCAACCTCTACATCTCTAACCTACCCAAGTCCTTGACTGAAGTGGTAAGTTCGACTGGAGTATACCGGATGACCACAAGATCACTAACTCGCTCTAGGAACTCGGTGTTATCTTCCGGGGCTACACTATTTTGTCTAGCAAGATCCTTCGGGATAGTATGGGCAACAGCCGTGGTGTTGGATTCGCTCGGTATGTCGGAAGAATATCAGGGATTTGGAACTTGCTAACCATGCCACAGTTTCGAGAACCGAGACGTCTGTGATGATGTGATCGAGAAGTTTCATGGCAAGCCTGTTGGCGAGGAAGGTCTTCTCATGAACATCCGATACGCGGACACCCCAGCGCAGAAGGAACTCAAGCGTGTCACAGCCGAACGCCGCCAGTTTCGCACCAACGAGTACAACATCGGGGCCTACGGTACTCCTCTCGTCGGCTATGGAGGCTCTATGTTCCCCCACCACGCACAGAACCGACGAGCGGCGATTCCCATTACTCGCCCGTGAGTTTGAACGCATATGAGTTTCGTACTAATGCTGACGACTTTCTAGTCCCATGTCTCCAGAACTGACTGCTTCCGATGCCAACGATGTAAATCGACGTATGGGACCTCAGCGTCAATCCACTGGGTATGAAGCGAGGTTTTCAGTTCGTGACTTTGTGAGGGTTATCTAACCTTGCAAGCAGAACGGTCCCGAGCCTGCCCGCCGACGAAGCAGTCGCCACGCCTACCTCATCCGAGTGCGGTGAGAACACGACCGTCCACGCCGAGACCGTTGTCGTCGGTACCAATTTTGACGCATCTCCTTCTATCAAGAAGGAAATCAAGAAGGACGCCTAAGCTCTCGGTCCTATAGACCATTGCTACTGATTTCATCTGGTCGACCATGGCCACATTCGTGCTTTCCCCCCAACATTTTTCTTTCTGGGTTTGGAGCGTCTGGCTCGGACATCGAGACATGAGCAATCCTGGAACATCTTATGGCCCAAGTAGATGTTACACTCGACGATTTCATGCCATGAGCTTTTGTAGCTTAGATTCAGGGGCTTAAATGCCACTATCAGACGGAGGCGTTTAGAGCAAATCTCCATTAATGTCATATAATCCTTCAATTCTTCGCTGAGGCAGTGATGTTATGAACTAATCGTCTTGATGTGTGGTAATAGTTGTCTGCGAATTTCGTAAAAACATGGGTATCATTGCATCATATCTAAACTGCCAATTTTGACATGCTCTCTTCAACGGGATCGTCCTTGGAATTCAAGACATCATCACCGAGCAGACCACCAGATGTTTGGAAATCTTTGGAGTCTTCCGGCTCACCCTCACCCTCACCTTCGCTGTCCTCATCGTCCTCATCATCCTCACTTTCGCTTTTTTGAGTAGTTTCATCTACCTTTTCCTTAATAGCAGCCTCGAGATCCTTCAACATCTTCTTTGTGAAACCGGAAGCTTCAACTGTAGCATCAAGTCTTTTGAGGCCCTCCTTGGTCATTGCTTTCTTTGCGTGTTTGAAGAAAGGACCAGGCTCTGTTGGCACGAAGTGAAATCTGCGCTCGAAAAAGCGTTTAACACAGTTGACGTCCCGATCGAAATACATTTCGGCGTTTTGATGTTCCATGGAAACCATCTGAGGGAAATCGATCACGACCGGCTCAAGTGTCAGGGTCTCCTCTCCTTCTTCCGATTTTGTTCTGTTCTCCTTGATCAAGATATTGAATTCATTGAAATCGCCATGAATCAATCCATGCTTGGCAAGTCGTAATATGAGCGCAATTAGATCACCGTACAGGGATGCTGGGTCGGGGACCTCGGCGATCTGTCGGAGAGGAAATGCGTCTATTAAGGACATGACGATTGTGTGGCGAGATTGTGCAAAAGGTTCAGGGACAGGGAAGCCCTCTTCGCGTAGAGCCTTCATGAAAGCAAATTCCTTCATGGCTGCCAGCCTGGAGAGATACATCCATGATCCGGATTGTCGCTTTTTGAGATAGTCTCGGTTCGATTTAACGGATCGGAAAGAGATACGGCCGAGTCGATGAATCTTGAGAATTCTCTGCGTGCCGGTGTGGTCTGCCACGATCATGATATCACTTTCTTTACCCACACCGACGCGATCTCCTACACTGTAAACGTCGTTTCGCTTGGCATAGGTGTGGAGGGCGAGGTAGTCGAGACCACCATATGTGAGTCGGTAACCGTCGTACTTTGCTTCCTTGACACGTGCAATAAGGCCGACCTTCGCAAGGGCTGAGATGCTTCTGTGGACGCTACCAGCACCACCACGGAGGCGTGCAAGTTTCTCGATCAAAGATGTGGGTACGAGTTCGTGGTTTTTGCTTCCCATCTCGGCCTATGGATTTGGTGTAAGTCCCATGAATTTTGCAGCCATGATAACCAGGACGTGTACTTACAGCAGTCAAAACTCGCCAATCCTCATTTGTGAGGTAGCGCATGGCTTTTGTGTCTAATTTCATGGTGAGGTAGTTTCTGTGCGTTTCTCGTCTATGTGTTCTGCTTTTCTGTCTTCGAGACTTTGTTGTTCAATCGACTTTTTCCGTTCGTTGATGTTGGAGGGGTTGTTTCTTTGGATGGTGGGGTTAATTTTTCTTGGTAGAGATCTTATCGCTTACAACCTTGACTGCCGCTTTGACCTGGATGGCTATGTGGGTCGTTGGAGGCGGAAGCACGTGATGAGGCTGGGGCCAGGCGGCAGCGCCTCGCGTAACCCAGCAGAGCTACCTACAGCAAAGCATTGAGCTTAGCCAAGCAGCCCTCCATCACCTTCCAACTACGACGACCACGACTCCATCGCTAATTGATTTTCCGCGCTGTGATCACTGACGATACAGCTCAACCACCTATAGAGAATTATATCCCGACTATTTTTCACCCTTTCAATCTATTCAGTAAAGCACTGCCAAGCGCCCAACCCGTCGACGTCAACATGGCTCAAGACAGCGAAGTGCCCAAGGCGGCCGACAAGGGCAAGGGCAAGGCCGTTGAGGATGCCAAGAAGGACAAGCAACAATCAAATGGAAAGAAGGAGGACGAGAAGATCGAAAGTATGGGATTCCCCCGTTTCATGAGGCAATGATGTACTGACTAGGGTTCAGCCGCTGAGGAAGAGCTCAACGAGGAAGATCAACAACTCAAGAACGAGCTCGACATGATGGTCGAGCGCTTGACTGTAAGCCACTAGACGAGATTTACGACCTGGGCCATTCTAAGCATTTGTATAGGAGTCGAACACGGAGCTCTATAAGCCCGCCTTGGAAGCAATGAAGACCTCGATAAAGACATCGACGTCATCCATGACAGCAGTTCCAAAGCCCCTGAAATTCCTACGACCACACTACGAGACTTTGACGAAGCTTTACGAACAATGGCCTCAGACCGAAGACAAGACCTCGCTGGCTGATGTCCTCTCCGTCATCGGCATGACGTTTTCAGACGAGGACCGACAAGACACACTTCACTACCGCCTTCTCGCCCCTACATCCGACATCAGCTCATGGGGTCACGAGTATACCAGACATCTTGCCCTGGAAATCGGAGAGGTGTATATCAAGCGAATCAACAACGATGAACAGACCAAGGACCTGATCGATCTTGCGCTTGTCCTGATCCCTCTTTTCCTTAAGAGCAACGCTGAGGCCGACGCTGTGGATCTCATGAGCGAGCTTGAAATCATCGAGGAGATGCCTAAGTTTGTGGATGAAAACACGTACGCTCGTGTGTGCCTGTACATGTCCTCCATGGTCAACCTCCTTACTTACCCCGACAACGAGACCTTCCTTAAGACCGCGCACGATATCTACATGGAATACAAGCAATTTGCGCAGGCCATTGTTCTTGCAATTCGACTACACGACATCGACCTTATTAGGGCCGACTTCGAGAAAGCCGAAGACCCTGCTCTCAAAAAGCAGCTTGCATTCCTTATTGGACGTCAAAGAATAGCGCTTGATATTGAAGATGACTCGGACGAGAGCGATGCAATTTCGGAGTCGCTCAGTAACATTAAGCTATCAGAGCATTTCAAGGCGCTAGGCAAGGAGCTGAACATCCTTGAGCCCAAGTCCACTGAGGACATCTACAAGAGTCATCTTGAGAGCAGCCGAGTTGCGGGAATGACCAACTTGGACTCTGCCCGACATAACCTTGCAGCGGCATTTGTCAATGCCTTCGTCAACGCTGGATTTGGCAACGATAAGATGATGCTTGTTGATGGCGAGAAGGAGACATGGGTGTGGAAGACCAAGGCCGATGGCATGATGTCTACTGTCGCTTCCATGGGAACCCTCATGATGTGGGACACTGAGGACGGACTTGACAGGATCGACAAGTACACCTATTCATCCGAGAATGAGATTTCGGCCGGTGCCATGCTCGCTATCGGAATTATGAATTCTGGCGTGAGAATGGACTCTGATCCTGCCATTGCTCTCTTAGCCGACAATGAAAAGCTACACCATGCTGATCCTCTAATTCGAACAGCTTGTATCATGGGCCTGGGATTGGCATATGCTGGATCGAATAAGGAGGACATTCTTGAGCACCTTCTACCCATGATTTCAGACTCATCTTACGATATGCAGATCTCCGCGATGGCCGCACTGTCTTGTGGCCTCATCTTTACCGGCTCCTCTCATCCCGAGATCAGCGAAGCCATTGTCACCACCCTAATGGACGACGACCGTAAGAGCCAACTGACTGATAAATGGACACGGTTCTTGGCCCTTGGCCTGGGTCTTCTCTTCTTTGGCCGACAAGAGGAGGTTGATGTCATTCTTGAAACCCTCAAAGCCATTGAGCATCCTATGGCCAAGTCTACCGCCGTGATGGCTGAGATCTGCGCCTGGGCCGGTACAGGTGCCGTGCTCAAGATCCAGGAGCTTCTGCATATCTGCAATGAGCACCAAGAGGAGACTGACGAGAAGAAGGGTGATGAGCTACTACAAGCATATGCTGTCATCGGTATTGCCCTTGTGGCTATGGGTGAAGATATTGGCCAAGAAATGGTTTTGCGACAGTTTGGTCACCTTATGCACTACGGTGAAGCAAACATCCGCAAAGCTGTACCTCTTGCCATGGGTCTTATCAGCCCCAGCAACCCTCAAATGAAGGTCTACGATACTCTTTCAAGGTACAGCCACGACAACGATCCCGAGGTTGCTATCAACGCCATATTTGCCATGGGTCTTTTGGGTGCTGGCACAAATAACGCTCGATTGGCTCAGTTATTGCGACAACTCGCCAGCTACTACCACCGTGATCAGGACGCCCTCTTCATGGTACGAATTGCCCAGGGTCTTCTCCATATGGGTAAGGGAACCCTGACAATCAGCCCCTTCCACACAGACCGACAGGTTCTATCTCGCGTCTCGGCTGCCGGCCTGCTTGCTACCCTTGTCGCTATGATTGAGCCCAAGGAGTTTATTACCGGCCAGTCACACTACCTACTTTACTTCCTGGTCACCGCTATGCACCCCCGCTTCCTTGTCACCCTGGACGAGAATCTCAAACCTCTCAAGGTAAATGTTCGCGTTGGCCAGGCCGTTGACGTCGTTGGCCAAGCTGGTCGTCCCAAGACTATTACTGGATGGCAAACTCAGAGCACACCGGTGGTGCTTGGATATGGTGAACGGGCAGAACTCGAAGATGAGGAGTACATCAGCCTTAACAGCACCCTTGAGGGCTTGGTGATCTTGCGGAAGGTAAGTTCGATTACACACATATCATTTGCTTCATGATACTGACATGTATAGAACCCTGAATGGGAAGCTGAGAAATAGACGGGTTTAACTGGTTTGGGGCATTGTGCCGGTTACAAGCACATGCTTAATTACACTGTATTCTATGGTAATCTGCCGGAAGCGCAGCGAAGAAGGGGACGGGACTGAACATTCGATAGACGAAGAACTGGGTTCCCAATTTTGAACTTGTTCCTGTCGTAAATTTACTATGCTTATTTGTATAGAACTGAATCTGCCTATGCCATTCAGCGCTTCGCTGTGTAAAAATCACGTCCTAATAACGCCCATAACCATCCATGCGGTCTATCGTTGTGGCTTCCAGATAACAAGTTTAGATCTATATGTAACGCCTTTCAACATCAGGGCCTTACCATGTTTTCGGTCCGAAATGCTCGCCCTCCGGAACGGTGTTGTATGAACAAGCTTGCCAGTCGCAACCCTGCTTGTACACCTCGGTACCCCACCACTTGAGATTTTGCGCAAATCCAGGATAAATAAAACCAAAAAAGACAACCACAATACCAAAAGCAAGGCCAGAATCGAGAGCTGCACTCAGAGTCATGGTATACTTACTCCACCAAGCGTTATGGCGGTTTTTGATCAAGTAATTGAAGACGTAACAAACGAGCACCCAGACAGAGAAGTTGAGACCCGTGGCAGGGGGAATCCAGGACATGGCGCCAAAGATGACGGGGAGATTGACCTTGCGCAGAATGCTGGAGCGGTGACGTCGGCTGTAGAGCCACAAAGGAATCGGGAGCAGTGCTCCAAGCGGAAAGAACCAGACCAGGGACCGATAGATAGCCTCTGGACCAAAGAATTCGTTGGGCCCGACAACTCCCCACAAGATGGAGCCGTTAAAGTGAACTCTGGCGATGGGACATGTGAAACCGTTTATCGCCTCAGAAGTACAGATGCCCCTAATGTTGGCAAACATCCAGTTGAGCACACCGATCTGCGTCAAGGAAGAGACGAGAGTCGCAACAATCTGGACCAGAAAGAGGATTCGTGGGGGAATCTTCATGTAGTGGCCGAGCTTTAGATCGGATGCGAATTTGATACCCTGGGCTGATGAGATATAACCATATGTGACAAAGACCATGTTGGCGATGGGACGGCCTGGAAAGACGACACCGCAGATAAGCTGGCAGATAAGGTAAATGCTACTGTGCTGGTTCGTGACAGCCATGATGATGCCATTGGGGATGAAGAAGAGGGCTCCGATGGCGAGGGCAAGCAGAAGACCGTACCAAGGCAAGTGGACAGGATAACTAACTTTATTAGCAACTAGATCTCATGAAAAATCAAGCAAGGGCACCTACTATTCGACCACAAAGATTCCGATAGCGGTCATGGTGAGAAATGTTATCAGGTACCAGCTCAGGGGAGCATCCTTGTATCTCTTCATGAGCTTGCTGTGAATATCCTCACGGCTAATGATTCCATCAACATGCGATGCGGATGACATTCGCCTGCCAATTTCGTCGGTTGACTGGCGAGGCAGCGATCCAGGGGAGTCGGCCACGGGCTCGTACTTTGCTTGCCCATCCTCACGGGCCTCTTGCAGGGCTCGTTTCCAAGACTTCCAGATATCCTTACCATGCCAGCAAGCAGTATGCGTCAAAAGGGCAGATAGACCAGCGAACTGAACCCCGTAACTCAACACATATGTGATGGGCAAAAAGACTCTGCTGTAGTTTTGGTACGCTTCGCGATCAAAGAGGAATTCGGGGGTAAGGATCTTGCTGACGTCGTAAACCTTGCCAGTATTATCGAACACAGCCGCCGAGAGAATTGGCATATAAGAGGAGAATAGAACATTGCTGTAGTAGAGGATAGGTGCGATGATCCACATCACCACAGCAAGACCCCCGATAACGTTCATGGCAGCCCAAAATGGGACCAGCAACGGCGAACCAACATATGTCACCTGCGCCCAGTCGAACGTCAACGGAAATAGTCCGAGCCCGGAGGAAACACCAAAGAGGTTGGCGATAACAACGTTCTTGGGGGCGAACCAGGTAATAACGTTGAAGTAGCTGAGCGCCGGCATAAGTAGCCCAGGCAGAAAGTAGAAAAGGAACGATATGGTCCACACAATGTAAAAGAATTTCCACCTGCTGATGGTCCAGCCCCCTGCAGGCTTATTCTCTTGTTTGTGAAGTGTTGAAAACATGGCAGCCGACATGAGAGTTCCAGGCCAAATCATGCCGCTGGGTCGGACGAGAAAGCGGCGCGTCAAACCTGCGAAACCATAACCGAGGATCTGCGTGGATATAGTGAGAAGGAGCTGATAAACGATAGGGGCTTCCTGGTTGTAGAATTGGGTTTGTTCAACGATAACGTCGGTTGCAAAAGCGAAGCCAAAAGCAACGTTACTGCTAACATAGACGCACGTATGCTCTTTTTCGTTCCAACGACCTTGTGCCAGCCATCTCCTCACACGGGTTCGTTTTTTAACTTTATGTAAACTATGCGCATCGTCACTCACAGACGGTACCCGCACGCCGTCGACAAACTCTTCTTCAGGGTCATAGGGCCGCTTCAACACGAAATCCCACAGATGTCCAAGAGGGTGGACAAGCAATAAAGCAATAACTGGAGTAATTGCAACACTAGGGTATCTTAATGAGAAGAACAAATTGGTCGAGGAGCCGAGGATGGCGAATAAAACGGAGAGACACCACATGCGCGGCGTGTTTATGGAAAGGGTGGTGTTATCGGTGGGCGGGACGGAAGCGCGAACAGCCTCGTGGGGAGAATTTTCTAGGTATTCGGTATCTGAAGCAGCGGAAGAAGCGTCGTCCAGCAGTGCACCATCCTCGGACAGGTCATCCTTCAAGCTGCCCTCAAGAACACCAGGATGCGTAGGTTCTCCGAGACCCATACGGCCTTCGAGACCGGAGACAAGGACAGCGCCATCGATTTCTTCCGACAATCTCGAGGAGGACTTTTTGCTGAGTCCAGAGCGGTGCGAAGTCTCGCTGCGCATTGTATCGGTAACATGACGCAATTGGTGCGAGTCGGGATCCCAGCGATCACTGCCAGCGGGCGAGTTATTGCGACTGGGTGTTAGCGATACAGAGCCATACGGGGCAGCGTCGGAGCGAGCGGCAGAGCGCAAGAAGGGCGTCTTCTTGGAAGCCATGTCTAAATCGGCGTTCGAAGGTTGGGGAGTAGCATCTAGACTGTCATCGGTGTTGATTTGTTCAGGAGACGGCGACACTGCATTTTGATGGTCAACAAAGGCTGGTGGGGGAGCAGAAGCAGAAGCTGAAGCAGCTGGGGTAGCAGGTAATAATGGTAGAGGTAATATATCAGAGGCCGGAGCCTGGTACGGCAAGACATGGCCCTGGTCTTGGACTGGGTGTGAGGGTGAGACAGTCACAGTGGACCTGGTGGTGGAGGATGAGGAAGAGGATGTTAGGGGCTGAAGGGCAACGTCCTGGCGCAGTGTCGGGGAGTCGTCAACAACCCTGTCTCCAACCCTCTGTGCCAGGGACGAGGACGCTGAAGACTTGCGGCTAAGGCTTTGTTTGCTAGAGGAGGAGATGGACGCCGAGGAAGAATTGGTGGTGTGTTTGCCCATAGCGGGGAGGGGCGTGTGTTGTACTGACAGCAAGGTATCGCGTATCGAGGCTATCAACTACCTATCGCTTGACTAAAGAGACGAGGCAAATCAGTAAGTAGCGGGGCGAGATCGATGGGCTCCAGCTATCATCGATCCGGTCTGGTGCAGTAGGTCTTTAGGTATGGAGCTACAAAGTAAAAGGTCCGTATATGACAGGACATTACCAATGCTGCACTTGGAGAAAGATAGGGGTCGCGCCGCTAGTCGGAACGGTTGGGAACGAATGAATTGAATCAAGCAGAGAATAATATGATAGAGGAAGAGGCAGCGAGTGATTGGCAAGAGACGGGAGAGACCAAAAAAAGCAAGGCTACGGGCGTTAGGGGAATTGCTATGTAGGTAACTAACAGGCAGCCAGCCAGCCCTGTCTGTACAAACGGATAATACGCGTGGAGAGCCCAAGGGTGTTTAGTGGGTGACTGGGATCAGGCGGATGACAAGGGAGTCGGTGACGGGATGACGCATTGTAGCAAGCAACTATCTACGCTCTGGAAGGAGCGTTCGTTTCATTCAAGTCCAAGCTAGTAATCAATATATTCTAGAGAGAAGAGTTATTTATGCATGTATATTAGCGGTCAAGAGTTGAAAAAGTAGAAGCACATACATTTTGAGCCATCAGTCCAACTAATGGCTGCAGGTACCTGGGAAGGCGTACGGGCAATTGGATCGTAAGGTAATTCGCGATTATTTGCGGGAGGCTGTCGACGCCAAGCGCCATTCCACAGGGTCATGGACTGACTACTGAATCCCCCCATGGGTCACGACCAGAACGGGAAACATACCGTCCTTGGCCCTGTCTTTCACTAACCTCTCAGTTTAAGTCATACATGCAGCAAGTGTTTGGCTTTGATCCTACCTACCACGAACAAGAGTCATGATGTTTGGGTGGCCGTGTAGCAGCTCGATATCACCATATTGTCGGTGAATGTGTTTACTACCACACAATTCTCATTCTTATACAACTTCAACCCATGTCCTCGTCCCCGAAGCGCACTGAGCACTGCACAAGCGGGCCGAAGAATCCCTGGCCAACCCCATCTCGGCTACCTCTATACAGGGAAGGGGACAATATTTGTTAATGAAAGATGGATCTGATTAGATATCAGTGGACGCAATTCAAGATGTCCCTGTTGGCTTTTGGCTTTTTCGCCTGCTCTAGACCAGGCCTTCAGCGTGTCTCTACAGCTTACTTTTTGTCTTGGTTGAAAACACGCTGATCCAGCCTTTTTGGAAGCTGTTCCTGATTCAATCTCAGTACATCAAAGATCTCCCGCTGATGGGCAAAGCTTCAGAATGTTAACCTTTGGCATCGCGGTATGGGTTTGGAGTTTAATTTCTCCTCTTCGAGACCCCGACCCATGTTCAAACTCATCACAATCTGAGACATGCCTGGGTATGGGTATGGGCTCGGATTTTCATCCCAACTTTTGAGCAATGAGACGCGTTGTATTGCAAATGATTAGCGTTTCCTGGTTCATGCTCGACAGAGACACGGACGTTTTTATCCATAGCCTAGACCCTGCTCGAGAGACCCTGTACAGCAGAAGAATTCCTCTACCAATCCGATAACTGGCAATTCAAACACTTCGATGAATTTGAACCAAATGAAATTCTTTATCCCTAGGCTCACCCCCAGGGGACTTGTGGTACGTGGAAATACCGATGATTGTCGTAATGTTGTTTCTGGAAGCAAATACGGAGAAATTGCAACTAGTAGCTATTGTCTTGCTAACTGACAAACCGTGGGATACATTGCGCTAGCATTCTTCCCCATCTTACGAAGTGATCAATTGATACTGGTAAACAAGTTGACCTTGAATATGGCGTGGGGGTTCCCATCCGAGCGAGGCCCTGGTTCATTGTTGGCCGCCTGATAACTTTGGAACATTCTTTCACGACATCCGCCTTTATCGAATAAAATAATGAACAAAGAAGCCTAGTCTCAGATCTGTTGCCTCGGGCTTCACCGCCGATGTCTGCGGCGGCTTTTTAGGCGTCGCAGGCACCAGGTCCGGGCGCATGATGGATGGCCAAAGAACTGAAATGACGCCAGAGACCGATATTGGGTTCGGCACGTATCCGCTTTGTCGGTGCCAACCAAGAGCGCAACTTTCCAACTGCTTAGCGTAGCTTACACTGCCGTTGGACCCCTTCCATGGAACAAGTTAAACATCAGCTAGAAATACTCTTTCTCACCAACAGGAACCAGTATCAATCCACAACCTCGGTGCATCAAGTCTTGTTAGCCTTACCATGGCTATGGCGTCATCCCTTCCTGCTGCTAAACAGCAGTTGAGGAAGCTTGTCAAGCAAAAGCTCTCCACGATATCACAAGACTCCATCACTATTCAGAGTATGACCACCAAACAACCAATCACTCGTTCATTCATTCATAATATCAGTGTTTTTTGTAAGACAACTCCCCTAACTTAAGTCACACAGGCCGTTGTATTTTTGAGTCTCTGAAAGAGCTTCAGCCTTACAAGGATGCTAGACGCATCAGCATCTACCTGGCCATGCCTACCGCCGAGGTCCAAACAGATGCCATTGTTCGCCATGCACTGAGTTCCGGCAAGCAAGTTTTTGTTCCTTACCTTCACAAGTCACCTTTCCAAACACCGGACACTCCATCACGCGTAATGGATATGGTCCATCTGGAAAACATACAGGACTACGAAAGCCTGAAGCTGGACAAGTGGGGGATCCCAAGCGTGGATCCGGCCACTGCTGATGCAAGGAAACGTATACTAGGCGACTCTGATGTTCAGACTTCTGACCCTGCCATTCTCGACTTTATTGTCGTCCCTGGCGTCGCTTTTGACTTTGATGAATCAGGGTCTATTCGGCGCCTTGGTCACGGCAAGGGTTTTTATGACTTCTTTATCAACAGATATATGGCCAAGCTCGAGTCAAAGGGCATGGCTCAGCAAAATCCGCTGCACTTGTATGGTCTGGCTTTGAAGGAACAGATGGTCCCTGCGACATCGGAGCACCAGATTCCAACAGATACTCACGACCGTAGACTCAACGGCCTCATTATCGGTGACGGTGAGATCAAGCACGGTGTTCACGAAGGGTCTACTTCGCGATATCCATTCCAAGATCTTTAGAGCAAAAGCCCAATTAAATAGATAAATATATGTAGTTTTGGAATAAGAGTCTAAGACATGAATAGACACGTGACAGACAGTTGCATGTAGCTTGTTTCTGTCTTTGTCACAAAATTCTTTGGTGTTTCCAGTGAATCATAGGTACTTGGCAAATCAACTCTTGAAGATTGTTTTTGTTCGGACAGAAATTCAAGAGGCTAAATAGTAAAATGTTCAGACCATCACCTAAAAGTCATTGATTGTCAAGAAATCATGTCCTTTATGACGAGTGAAGGTATCGTCGGCTAATCTGCGGCCATCAGGTTGCCCCGCCATGACTGGCAACGTCTGGCTGGCTTGCGAGTTGGGTGGGCTTTGTGTATTTTACTTCTGATTGACTCTAGCCTCGAGACATCATTTATCCCACCTTGAACTTTGGTCTGATCGTTAAAACAACTCTTCTCTGACGTTCTCGGGTCCTCTTTTTCCTCTTTCCCACAACCTCACTTCGCTTCTTTCCTTCTTTCTCAACTGGTGCTCTCAGCCAGCCTTTCCGCCAACCTTTACGCTTGCGACTCCCAGTAACACCCGTCGACGCCCAGCTGCTGCCCCCCTTTGTATGCGCCGCAACCACCACGGTCCATCGTGCGCACCATAGTCAACTTATCCGAACATCTGCTCCTGCACCTTCTGCCTGCCGCTTGATACGTAATGGCTACGAACGGAGCCCAGGAGGCCTTTGCGCCGCCCGATGTGCTGGCTGCTGTCATGACCATGAGGAGCGGGGAGCAAGACGCAAAGAAGCATGCTCACGAATACTTGGAGAGATTTCAGAAATCGGTCGGTTATTGCAACGTTGCAACTTTCTCGCCGGCTCGCTAATGTTTGAGATATGCAGAAGGATTCATGGGCAACTATAATAGGTATCCTGCAGTCAGATGCTGAGCCAGAGGCCACTCTCTTTGC
The DNA here is from genome assembly GCA_019054645.1 of Fusarium sporotrichioides. Taxonomy (NCBI): domain Eukaryota; kingdom Fungi; phylum Ascomycota; class Sordariomycetes; order Hypocreales; family Nectriaceae; genus Fusarium; species Fusarium sporotrichioides. Next base: position 5,433,526 of record JAHKNS010000003.1, read on the forward strand.
TGCCATCACCCTCCGTGGAAAGGTTTGATGCTTGTGAAAGCTCCTTATGGCCTCTCGTCGCTAACTTTTATCAGATAACATACGACCTATCTACCCAAGTCCCTGCTAACGAATTGCCCGCCCTCCGAACCCAGATCCTCCTGCTTCTAAAGCATTTCGCCCCAGGACCTAAGCCTATCCGTGTCCAGCTCTGTGTATGCCTGGCCATTCTCGCCATTCAGATGAAGGAGTGGAACGATGTCCTGTCATCTGTTGTTCAGTCACTCAGCGATAGCCCCGAGAGCCACGCCTGTATTCTGGATTTCCTGCGGGTTCTTCCCGAAGAAGTTACCGAAGGTCGAAAGATCACCTTGTCTGTATGTGGATCGCGCAACTATAGATCGGAAACACGCTTCTTTCGAGATTGTCGAATCCGGTCGACCTCAGCACCAGTTCAAGTCTAATTGTTGGAATTAGGAAGAAGACCTTGCTATGCGAACGCAAGCTCTATTGGCAGACAACGCGGGCCAGGTTGTCCAACTGCTCATCAACTACTCCCAGTCTTCACGTAAGTTGTTTTGGATGTTCTCACCCACAAACTACTGACATCCACCACAGCTGCTGCTGCTCAGAACCCTCAGTTGATGGAATGCATTACATCTTGGCTTCGAGAGGTCCCAGTCGGCGACGTTGTCAAGTCGCCTCTCATGGATATCGTCTTCAACGGCACAACGAGCGATAACTGTAGCCAGGAGGCCTCGGAATGTCTTTGCACCATGCTTCGAGAGACCAGCGACGTAGACGAGAGCCAAGAGATCATCGAAATGCTATTCCCTCGAATTATCTCACTCAAGCCGCAAATCGCAAAGGCAGCTGACGAGGAGGACACTGACACACTCAAATCTTTGACCAAAGTGTTTGCGACAGCCGCGGAAAGCTGGGTTGTTGGGATCGCACGTCAGCCCGCACATTTCCGGCCTCTGGTTGATGCAATTTTGGAGTGCGCCCTGAGAGATACAGAGCGGGAAGTTATCGAGCATACCTTTACCTTCTGGTATGAACTGAAGCTCTACATCGTGCTCGATATCTACATACAGGGTCGACTTGAGCTGGTCGACGTCTACTCGAAGCTGGTTGATGTTCTCCTTAAGCACCTCGAGTATCCCAAGCCGGAATCGGGCAACGAAAACGACCTGTTCGATGGCGACCGAGAGCAGGAGGAGAAGTTTAGAGAGTTCCGACACCACATGGGCGATACACTCAAGGATTGCTGCGAGGTGATGGGTGTTACGGATTGTCTGACCAAGGTTCTCCAATCCATACAATTGTGGATGTCCAAGTATGCCAACCAGGTGACCGACATGACAGTTCCCCACTGGCAGGAGCTGGAGGCACCTCTGTTTGCCATGCGTGCTCTGGGACGTATGGTCGACAAGGACGAGAGCATTGTCCTGCCCCAGCTCATGCCTCTTCTTGTTCAGATGCCCAGCCATGAGAAACTTCGTTTTGCAACCATCATGGTTCTTGGCCGTTACACAGAATGGACAGCCGCGCACCCCGAATATCTGCAGCCTCAGTTCAATTACATCGTCACATCATTCCAGTCAGATTCCAAGGAGATCATCCGTGGTGCTGCTTTGGCCATCAAGTACTTCTGCACAGATTGCAAGCATCTCCTGAGCGATCAGGTGCTGCAGCTTCAGGAGTTCTATGATCAAGTTCTAGACAAGCTTCCCGACCTTAGCAAAGAGGAGATCACAGAGGGTGTAGCCAACGTTGTGGCTTGTCAACCTACGGAGGAGGTTTACCGTCTGCTCAAGGTTTACTGCGACCCCTTGATCCAGCGATTGATGACAAAGGCCAACGTTGCCACTGACGAGGAGGGCAAGCTGGCTCTCGCAGGTAAGCATAATCAACCACATTCAAAACTACCAAGCAGCTAACCCTTGTTTAGATCATCTGCAACTCATCACCATATTTGTTCAGCATGTTGTGCCTCCTGTTAACCCAGGTGAGGAGAACCCTGCTGTGAAGTACTGGCAAGAGGTCTTCCCCATCCTGTCTACCGTACTGGATAACTTCCTGAGCTTTACGCCTATCTGTGAGCGTGTATGTAGGTGCTGGCGCAACATGGTCATTTCTCACCGCACAGCCATGGCCCCATTGCTCCCCGAGATGGCAAACAAACTTGCCGGTGGTTTCAACAACTCCAGAGAAGGCTGCTTCCTGTGGGTAACTTCAGCAATCCTGCGCGAGTTTTCCGAGGCTCGCGAGCACGTTGACCAAGCTACCACCGAAAACATCTACACCTTCTTTGAGGCGCAGACGACAACCTTCCTTCGAGTCATGACGGAACTGCAACCCAAAGAACTTCCTGATGTTATCGACGACTTCTTCCGCCTCCTGATTGACGCTCTTCTTTACTACCCCCAGAAGCTCATTCCCTCTCACCTGCTGCGATCAATCTTCGAAGCATCTATCTACGCTCTAACCCTTGAGCAGCGAGACCCTCTCTCCTCAACATTGCACTTCCTCCGTGACCTGCTCTCTTATGGTGGCGACAACCCCGCTACCAGCGACGGCCTTCCTGAGGCCGCGGCATCTGAGATGAAGAACATTGTTAAGGGCTTGCTGCAGACCCTCGGCGAGAACTTGGTCAAGCAAATCATGGCGGGAATGATGATTACTTTCCCTCGCGACTGCTTCGCCGACGGCAGTGGTGTTCTCCTGGCCTGCTTCGAGCTGGTCCCACTTGAGACTCACCAGTGGGTGTCCCGCACAATAGAACTCTTACCTGAGGGAACCGTCTCCCCAACCGAGGCCAACCGATTCCTGCTGAAGACCAAGGAGAAGCTTCAGTCGGGAGATCCTAGTGCTATGAAGAATGTGCGTGCGATTCTGCAAGACTTCACCAACACATACAGGCGACGAAACGTAGCTCCTCGCGATGGTCTTGGCCAGCTTGAGGCCACGCGCTTCCAGTTCTCTGGATGAGTAGGGGTATTGGTTGACGACAGGGAAAGGGAAATTTGATTTTAAGGACAGGTATCTAGATGGGCGCAAATTCTCTCTCGCCTACCTAGATGATATCTGGCTGGGCTAGAAAGGCAGGGAGGATTGTTGGGAAATTGCGGAGTCACTAGACATGTATGTACAATGGGGATGATCGAGGATACTAATTGAGCGTTTCTTTGATGGGAATTATGGGATGGACATTTTGGAATGCATAGCGAACACTGGCTTGCAAGAGAAGCAAGTATCGATGATGAGGGCGCCTGGAGAGAGGAAGGGGGTTATTGCCTAGAACGCTGAAGTGCGATGTGAAGATTATGTGTAGATATAAAAGTAAACCTTTTCACGATACCCTAAGTAACTGCGTCTCGACTTTTCAGTTGATGCTCTTACAACAACATATGTTCATCGTCCAAAATCTTATGCCCAGGTCATATCAACACCGCTTTGCCACTACAGCATAATAATGGAGATGGATGAGATTAAAGAAAGAACTTTGGCCAGGCTGCTGAGGTACATACAAGTTTCAACAAAGGGTAGGATTTGGCGTCCTCTTTTGAGGATGATTCGAACATCTCAAAACAGTTGAAATGTCACAATGGCGAGTCTCGGCAAGTCAGCACTGACAAAAGACGAGTTCCTGATCCAGTTACATTCATAAATGACACTATTAACTTGGGAGAGCATTCAATAATTGTTTCCGCTCACTTTCCCAGTTCTTTGTGCGAAGCAGACCCAACATCAAAGGCGCACACGGGGAGCTATCTCTGAAAGAACGCTGAGTGTCTAAATTGGGAACCAAAGAGCTTGGGGTTGGTTCAGGGGGGTCCAGACAACAAAGACGGTTTACACTGAGGAGAGTGCTCATAAAACAAAGGGATTGAAATTCGAGGCATGGGGACTCGACGGATAAGAATCAGAAAGTCAGCTCGTCGTTGTCGAGATCGTTCTATTGCCTTAGACACGGAGAGCTTCCTTTTCCAAAATAGTCAATCCTTATTTCCAACACTTCTTTTGGTTTTCACAGTCTTCGATACTGATTATCAGTTTCACCACGTTAACTTGTTGACCTTGTTGTCAAGTATATCGACGAAGTCCTCATTTCGTATTAGTCTATCGTTCCTTGAACCGGAGGTTCACGATCCAGTCGAACAATCAGTAACTGCCACCCGTCAGTGTATCTCGAACCATGGCAGATAATAATTACTTCCCCCCCACGCCTCCGAATCCGAACGATGAGATAGATCATGCCTGGCTGGACCCTGCTCTGATAGACCCTAATCTGTTTGGTCCTGCCCAACCCAATTTACCATCAACCTCCCGCAAGATTCCCCCATCATCTCAACCACATATCGCTCAGAACGATCCGACCCTGGCTCCAGCCATCAATCCCATCACAGATAAACCCATCTTCACATTTCCCGCTGTTCCTCCTCGGAACCAACCCGCCCATGCTTTGGGTCATCCAGTTCCTACTCCTGCCTATCCCGGTGGATATCCAGCCCTTGATCCTGGATATGCAGTTCCCAATCCAAGCTTCCCTTCTCTTGTCTTCTCGAATCCTTCTCCCGCTCCTTCGGGTCCCTCTCCTTCACCCTACCCTGATCCCGCCGATGTTTTAAATCAAGCCCCTTTCATAACTCCTGCGGCTTCTGATCCAGGTGCTACTAAGGGCAAGAAGAGAGGTCGAGCACCATCACCCAATGCTAATAAACCCCACCGCACCCGAAGAAAGACTGCAAAGTCTGCCGCTGCCGGAGCTGATGGCGACCAAGTCAATAATCTGGCTTCGAACGACAACACACCAGTTTCTGGGAGAACCAGAAGCCGTGTAACAACTCGTTCCAAGAACAAAGAAAGCGGCGGAACCAACACTCCCACGCCTTCGAGGCCTGCGAGGGGCTCCGGCAAAGCCCTCAAGAGCTATTACATCAGACCCTCGCGGCTCAATGTTCCCAAAGATATCAAGGGCCCTCCCCTAGTTCTGACCTATACAAACCGTGCCAAGGACAAGAACAAGAAAAAGGACGACAATGTTGGCATAGAGGAAGACAAGCAAGCTTTCAGAAGTGATCACGAAATCATCGCGAGAGGGGGCATATGTGACTTCTGTGCCAATCACCCCATCGGCAAGACGACGTTCGCCGCAAACCCGGTATGCGACTGGGAACAAATCCCAAGTAACGGTCCGGATGTTTTCAACATAGAGTGCGGCAACTGCGCAAACTATCGCTCTCGAAACCGACAGCCCGGCGATCTCGCTACCGTCAACGACCATATGTGTCGCGTCCCAGGTGTCAAAACACCTCTCATCGATTTCAAACACAAGAAATACGGCGACGCTGACCCTCCGACCTTCGCAAAGCCGGCATGCGACCGTTGCTCGAACAACAATACGTCAGAGACTTGCGACGTGGATGCCGTGCTCGGCTACTTTTGTTCTCACTGTCGGCGTGACCAGCGTTGCTGTGTTGATGAATTTCTTATGCCCATGAAACGGCCCAACAAGTTGGTTCGTCCAGCATGGTATCGACACGCGTGTGACCGCTGTCTTGCACGCCATCTGGAATTCAATGCGTTGAAAGGAGACGAGTGCTGTAACTGGATCAACGACAGGCGATTGTGGGATGCGCAGAGACAAGGCTGTACAAGATGCCTCCAAGACGGTGCGCCGTGTATGGACGACAAAAACAACATTATCGCACCACCTTCGCATGAGCCTCCCCCGACAACTTGGCGTATACGCGACAAGTTTGAGGTAGACGAGAAAAAGAAGATAAAAAAGCGAAGAATAAAATGGCACGAGTATATGGAACCCACCACCAGTACCGTATGGCGTAAGAAGTGCACCGGGTGTCAATGGGCTGGACCATCAGTCGAGTGCCTGGTCATGTGGCATCAGTCGGGTTACGCGTGCGAGCGCTGTACACAATTCGGTGTCGACTGTACCGTCTATGATTTCGGCAATGATGAATGGACAAGATATCCAATCTACGACTTGAGCAGAGTTGGTTTCGGCCATTATACTCCGTATGTAGTCTGCAAATCGTGCAAAGACAATGGACGCAATTGCGATCGAATGAGACCGTGCGATTCTTGCACAAGCACCGATTCGGCATGCGATGCTTTAAAGAAAGAAAACGCACATGGCTGCATATCCCGATTCAAGATCGCTGCGCATGGGACAAACCAACCAGCTCCGCCTCCTGGTCCGCTGTATTATCTGGCGTTGGGCTACGGCCCAGGAGGCGTCAACGATATTAAAGATGGACGAAGTGTCGAGCATTGGATTGGTCCCGTCGCTCCCATATACGGCATTAATACTCTCAAAGACGGCGCAACTCATTATCGAGCCGTTGCTGACTTGCATCGAAACCATCGGCCACCAAACAACGTGGCTCCCCCAGGCATCTCCACCCCCTTGAATACTGCCGAGGGCACGTCAGGTGTTTTCAAAGACGCGCAATCCAGAGAACTGACGGTCGAACAGTTAGCAGCGCTCATCACTCATTTCTGGCCAGGCTACCAAGTTCCGGTGGGTGATAGTCAGGCATATCGGATGGTTTGGGATTCGCTCCGCGATGCCCAGAACGCGAAGATAACAGAAGCTGGGATCGATATGTCTGTTGCGCCAGCGATGCCACGTACCTTTCAAGGAAACCCGGTACTTTCTGACCAAGAAGCATACCACAGTGGGCTGCTGGGTCTTCCCGCAGGACAATACGCGGCCCCTCCAGTTCCACCTCAGCCACCAACCCCAGACTTTCTTAAACAAGCACCTAGCGCCGCAACTGGATTGTACCTGGACGACTTATATGGTGGTGATGGTGGTGATGGTGGTGATGGTGGTGATGGTGGTGATCATGGTTTTGGCCTTCTTGATCCCGCTCAGCAGGAAGAAAACTCATACGCAGCTGTTGATAACATGATCGCCTCAGGAGCATTCGAGTATCAACAAGATGATAATGGTCAGCAGGCTCAACAGGTCCAGCACCCAGCGGACTCGGGCCCAAGCATTGATATCACCACAATGAACCAAGACGATTTAAGAAGGATGCTCGGCCTAGATGAGGGTCAACCTCGTGGCCGCTTCATTACGAACCACAATTACATTGGGGCATCCAAGGCTGACAAACGACGGAAAGCTTTCTCGAACCGAGTCCCTAAAGACACAAACACGAAGGAGAAGAGCTTCAACCCCTTCCTGGGCTTCGTTTTGGATACGAATCAGAAGCCGCGCCTCAAGGCGAAGGAGAAAAGCTCACGATGGAAAGTTTTCAACCCTCTCGAGGGCCTTGATATGGAGAAGTGGCACAGATCAAGTAACCAGCCCAATGAAAATCCGTCTGAGCCACGCCTCTTTTCTGTTGTCAACGGTCAATCGAAGCAGCCTGCGTCTCAGGCCAATGTCTTGGACGATATCCCTTACCAGCAGAGAGGCAGGAGATCACAGCAACGTTGTGCCGAGCCAGGAAACAATGGAATCGGTCGCTGTGGCTCTCAGAACGTCGATGGGCAAGATCAAGCCGTTTGCCAAAGTCTTACGCACCGCAACACAATGCCGGGCTACTTCCCAGTCTGCGATGGTTGCATCCAGGGTAACGTCAAAGACATGTTCCGTCATGACCACAACCCCATCACTGAGAACGAACTTCTCAGCATGCGTGCTTACTTATGCAATGATTGCGCTGGCCATATGAGTAGTAGTGCCCAGAACGCAGCCGAGTACAGAGCCATTGGCGCCCGCCGGATATATAGTGTAGTGGCTGACACGGAACATTCCCAAAGTACTTACACGCCCGATAACGATACATCGCGGGCCGTGGAATTCCGCAACACAGAAGCGTTGACGGGCTGTTCATGCGCAAACAGGATGTTGGGAACATCCCTTTGCAGATTCCATAGATTGCACTATGCTGAAGAGGCACTCAAATTCGCAGCTTTGATGCAGGAATGGCGGCTTTCGTACTTTAAGAAGGCGGTATGCCCAGGCTGTCTCGCCCGGAAGCCTCTCGATAGTGTCAATCTGTCGGCAGATTCTGGCGGTTTTCTGAACGGCGCGCCCACAGCTTGGGCATGTGTGATTTGCAACGATTGGGTAGCAAACGAGAAGAATGACGAGACAAACCAGCCAAGCCTCATCGACAAGAAATTATGGAATTCAAATATCGGGCGTGAGATCCTTGGTCCACGTCGAGAAGCGGTGCATGGCAGAGTTCATGAGATGGAAGATGTCGAAATGGGTGGGATGTAATGAATGATGATGGAAGCAATAAGAGCGTAGATTCCGGAGTTTGGCGCATTTAAGACATATAGTCTAGTTTTTCAATCAATTAGTTCTCCAGATGTTAGCGGATCGAGACACAATTGGAGTGAGATCGACCTGTCTGAGTAAGTCCGGCACTTGTCCAACCTATTGTGCGCGATCAAGAACTCACTGGGTCAACACTGGCATTGAGCATTCCGTCTCGCCTTCATGTGAAAAGCCATGTGGCTGAAATCACGACTCATCGGAATGTTCTGCTCAAGGGAAGAAATCAAGATTTGAACCGTAAAAAAATTGTGTTTGTATTGTCTGACTGAACCATTGCTGCTGGAGAGAAGGAGACCTCGAGATTGAAAAGATAGAAAAAAGAAAAGCAAAAAAAGAAAGAAAATTACATGTATGAAATAATGGATATAGAAGAACCTGTAGAAGCCGTGCTTTAATCTTGAAATATTCATCCTTCCCAGCAACACGAACCAAACGAGGAAAAGGTCGGGTGGGTTGTGTCTCTCGCGAGGTCGTTGGGAAGGGATGAGCAGTATAGCATTGCACTGCTTTGCCTATACTGACACAAACTCCCTTCCCGGTGTCTTTCTCTCTCTTCCAGTGAGTAGACGGTCCGTTTTTTGTTTATCCACAACGTCCAAAACAGCAGGCCACTCCAGAGAAACGCCGATCCATGTTCCACGTCATATGGATCATGGGTCATTAAGCATGAGCCATCGGCCTCACAAAGACATGACATGTCGTAGGCACGCCGGGTCCCTTGTCCCATATCGCTGGGTATCTCCATAGGATGCGCGTCCATTTCAAACATGAACGCGAGCCCAAAACCTGACTCCTCATCCGATGCAGTCAAAAAAATTCATCTCGGTGCTCTTCCGAAAGCCTCCTGGTTAAATTGCATCCTCACATCCTACTGCACGCAATCGGCAAGACCCAGACAGAGCGGGTATATTCTGCCAATCACGTCCACCTTCGTCTCGAGATGGGCACTTTTCGTCCACATGTGTCATTGCCGTTTACATGAGCACACACTTGGCACAGCATCCGGCTTCTTGCTCGCCATTGTCCATATCCATGGGCTTGGGGGGTCCGTTCGCGCCAGAGGTGTTACCGCTGTTGGTCGAGTAACCCTGCATCTCGCGGTTATATCTTCGGATCTCTCGCACGATATCGTAGAAGGCCTTGTCGACATTGATTCGAGACTTGGCTGAGGTCTCGATAAACTTGCAGCCGAATGACCTGGCAAGGGCCTCTCCCTCTATAAAGATTGTCAGTGAATGATAGCCAAGTAGGATTTATCGTATCAACGTACCCTGTCGTGACACCTCTCGTTCGCCTTCCAGATCACACTTGTTACCAACAACGACCATAGGGAAGTAGTCCTTATCCTTGACTCGCAGAATCTGTTGTTGAAATGTGGTGATTTCCTCAAAGCTTTGTCGCGAAGTGATGGAGTAGACTAGTAGAAATCCCTCTCCGGTTCGCATGTACTGCTCGCGCATGGCGCTATACTCCTCCTGGCCAGCTGTGTCGAGAACATCAAGCAGGGCGACCTCTTCGTCGATAACGCACTGCTTTCGGTACGAGTCTGCGAGGCACTCTGTCAGTGCGTGTTGCGGTGCGGCATAACCATCATGCAAATGCGATTAGAGTTCACAAACCTTCAATTGTAGGATCATACTCGTCGACGAAGTGGCTCTGGATCAACTGGATGGTCAAACAAGATTTACCGACACCACCGCCACCAACAACGACGAGCTTGTACTCTCGTAGGAACTGTATCTCGGGAGTTAGCAAGACAATGATGCTTGACCAGTTGATTGACGTAGGCAGAGGGTGGTTCAAGAGATGTGAAAGCATGCTCCGTAGAAACAATGCTGTTTTCGCATCATACCTTTGTGTTCGCAGCCATTGTGAATTAGCGTTCGAGTTGCGCTTCCTATGTTATCTTTTGCTCGGGAAGAGTTGTCGTAAATTGAAGATGAGGCAAGGCAAATCGCGAGTAAACCGGATTGAAAGGCGAACAACCGAGGACGACAGCACAGCGGAGATGGAGTTGGAAGAAGGTAGATTGTTTGCGTTCGCAGGCGAGACGATGTAAAAGAACAAAGGAAGTAAGAGAGAGAATGAACGATTTGCCGCTGGGGCGAGCGGATTCTAGTTCTGAATGTGTGGAGAGGGAAAGACGATTCGGATGGGCCAAATGGGTTCAAGAGAAAAGGTCAAAGCAGAGGGAGTTGAGCGAGGGTAGAGAGAGCAGAAGAAGGGGAACAGGCCCAAAGAGGAAAGGGTCGAATAGCCAGGGTAGGAAAGTATCCTGGAAGGGGAGCAAGGGAAGGGGAGGAAGGGGGCGTCCACGGATCGGATTGGTTTGGGAGGACCTTGGAATGGATGGGTCAGCTCGGTAGCAGGTACATTTTGATCGCTTGTAGCTTGGCCGCGTGAGAGATGACTTCAGAGGTACCCACGACCTTTGGCAACCATTCTTACGCTTGCCCAGGTGCTCTGGGTGTTTGCGGTCACTTTTTTCCCTTTTGACCACTGGTATCCGATACACGACGGTTGACATCGACACTCCAAAAAAAAAATCAATTAACGAACCCATCCAAGGATGCGGTTAACGAGAACGTTTTCTTTCTCTCATGACCAGGCAAGGTTGGTCTCGTCTATCAGTCTAGCCTGGCCTGGCCTGGCCTGACCTGACCTGACCTGACCTGGTCCGTTTCCGCTACGATTGACAGCTAAGAATCATGACTTCACTTTGTTTTGCCTCGTGTTTCTCACCAAGCCTCCAGTGTACGGATACACGCTCAGCACGAATATCCCACGGCTTTCCAGGTGGTCAATGTCTCTGGGCGCTCCCGAGCGCTGAGATGGATGGTCAGGTCCTGGGGACCCAGGGCCCATGGAATTATTACTGGAGACTTCCCGTCCCGTCCTGTCAGTGGATAAAAGGTATCTGTGTAGTAGGCCTTTGGAGGGGACACCCGATGACCGGATTGGTCGCTAGGTTCGATGAAGCCCAGCCTCTAAATTCTACTATGTAGAGATAGGGACGTGTTAACCGTCAATAGAGATAGCTAGCATGGCACAGGCTCGCCATGCACGTTGACAGAGGCGGAAGGTGGATGGGATTCTATGGAATCTAGAAATCTTCATCTCTGGTATAGGGGAGCAATTCGCTGTTAGTGAGTGTGCCAATCCATGGCAAGAACCTATCATGTGTTTTCTGCAGCCCTACCAGAAAGCCTAGAGGCGCACGCCGTTCTCTCCAACTCGAATGCAGCCGCTTTTTCATAGTTGTTAAGATGAGAGAAGCATCTACGATCTCACAGCTAGAGTGGCTAGATTAGATGACTGGCTCTCCCAGCCGCCAGGACGGCGGGAAACTAGTGTTGGTGCAAGAAAATGGAAATGAACCTGGCGTAAGCTGGACCAGTCAATGTTTTGTCCTGCGGTTTGTCCATTAGCAGTTGCAAAGAAAGCCACCAGAGTTTGTCAAAGAGGCGAGAAACAGAGTCAGAAAGCAAAACTTTTGTTTCGGTCGTCTCCGGCTTTGTCGTTCTGGGAGATAATCGTCAACAGCTGCAATTCGACGTTGAATTTTTCAGATCCCAGGGGCTCAGGGACTTTCAGTGCCCTTAAAGAAAAGCTCAGGCTCCTATCTGTACATAGTATGAAGAAAGATTGGTATGGGGAAGGGGGGGGGGGGGGGGGGGGGGGGGCCCTTTTTAAAGGGGGTGGCACGCCAAGAAAAAGAGGGAACCACACCCTTTTTTTTACCTTAATGGGTCTATTGTTTTTCGTGGGGGACCT
>JAHKNS010000003.1:5445614-5496748 GCA_019054645.1 Fusarium sporotrichioides
GGGGTTCGGCGGGGGGCAGGGGGGGTGGTGCTGTCAAACGAGCGTAAGATAGGCGTCGTGGGGGTGGGGAGGGGGGGGGGGGGGGGGGGGGGGGGGGGGGGGGGGGGGGGGGGGGGGGGGGGGCGTGCCCTTTCTAAAGCGTGGGTCAAGCCAAGCAATAGATGGATCCATACCATCTTTTTTACCTTAATGGGTCCATTGCTTTTCTCGGGGGACCTTTGCTCTGCTTGCTACTGATCAGCGAAGCTCTAGTTCTCGCTGATTAACAATTGGCCTTGTTTTCCCGTATCTGTATCCAAACAGTATGCATAGTAGAGTTCAGGAGGATCCGTCTGTACTATGTAGGCTGCTGGCCTCGTCGATGCGATGCGATGCAGTTTCGTTTCTGCAAGGGCGGCGGCTGACTGCGTCTACTCTGCCAATCGCAGGTACACTGTAGCGTGCTAGAAAGCTGATTGTGCATTGTTCTGCAGACAGCTTCTCACCGTATCCGCGTGCTTGTGTTCCCACAGCATGCATTGCATTGCAGCACTTTGAATTGTTGATGGCCTCCGATACATACCTAGATAGATAACTCACCGTCGTCATCATGGGTAATAATCAACAAGGACGTATCCGTTTAAAATTCTATACTGGCCTACAGTAATCTGTATGTGCATACATGCATACGGAGTACATCACCGGTGGGTGGCAGCAGAAGTGGATGGAATAGGGGGCAATGGATTAAGTCCCTGAATGTTGTAATTTGCCAACCAGGGCAGGGCCGCTCGTCTTGATGAACGCCAACTAAGCTTCTGAGCTACTGGTCACCGACAGTAACAGCGATGGATACATAGTACATAACGAGGGTGCAGATCCTTAACGTCTAGCCAAGACAGTAGTAAACTACCTAACTGTAAAGGCACGCCTCGTCTCTCCTCGCTACGATTACAGCTAGACTAGCTACTAACTCACTCACTCACTCAGCCTATCTAAAGTTATTCTACGCTTCTTTTTAAGCTCCTTCGACAGTATCCTCTCCGTCTCCCTGTATGGTCAATAGAATAAATTAGTACATACATACGTTCTTCCTCATCCCATCCTGCCTATATTAGTCGTACTCTCCAATGTAACTACGTACCTTAGAGAGAGTCGATTGCGGGACGCCGCCCCGAAAGACGCCGGCGCTGTGACCCTGACCATCTCGGTCGAGCCAGCCCTGGAGCCATGTAAATGAGGCCGACCATTTGATTATTTAAATTATCGTTGTAGCGGTCTCTCCATCTTTTGTTTATTACTGCTACCGCCTGGCCTGGGTAACCTAGATATTATTCCACAACTTATAAGCCAGAAAAGACAACACACGAGACTCGCCAAGGAACCACGACTTTTTACTCTGATAGTTATTGTATATGCACTAACGTTTGAGCAGTCATTTGTCTTCTTTTCTTTTCTCCCTCTTACTTTTTTTTTTTTTGAAAGAGTTCGCGTCTTTACTTCATGGCCCAAGCGCCACACCTCAAAAACTGGGCCATCGACCTCGAACAGAACTCAGTCGCAGCAACAAGACGTGGAAATGACTATCTCGACTCGTCACTTAAGAACAGCCGCATCATACGGAACAGACTAATAAAAGGAGAGGGATGCGTAACTCAGGCACATGTTCCCACGTAGCTTTACCTGATCCTGTGCAGATCGAATCCTCTGCCCCTCGAACTCTGCAGCTCTAGGGGCCTAGAGCCCCATCCCTGGCAACTGGGGAATCGATGGGGTGATGAGCTTCCCAAGGCCAAGCTCCGATGCTCTTAATCTTAGACGGTTTAGTTCCGAGTCTCAGGCGCAGGTCCAGGATCATGGTACAACGTACAGAGCAGGGCCTAACAGAGCGATCCTCGCCTTTATTCCCTTTCGCTAAATCCTTTCCACTACGACTCGTCTCGGTAGATGCACGCAACTAATGCTACATATGTCATGACAAATTAACGGTCGTTGAAATTGGGTCTTAAGATTAAATAGTAACCCGCTTGCAAAAAGCCGATTCATGAGCACTTCGACAAGGCTACTGGCTGCATCCAGACTACTCACAACACAGTACTGTATTTAAACAAATCCTCGCCACACAGGTGTAGGTCTCTGATCCAGATCACAGAATACAAGTCTCACAAGGTCTGTCTGTTTTTGTCATCCCCATACACATACGCATCAAACGTCGCAGTGACTGTTCTGCTCTAGTAAGACGGGCAATGACAGTCCGAACCAGCACGTGGTATGACTACTATAGCGTTGGTGCGTTTGAGGCTATCGAAGATGTGACAGCGTGTCAATGGGATCAATGCCGAGTGGGGTTTGGTTACACCTGGATACATTGATGGCGAAGAAGACAAGATGCTCTAATGGCTACGGTGCCGCAATAGTCATCATCTCGTGATGCTATCTCCGGGTGGTGAACTCCGTTCCGTAGAGGCTATTACTTTACACCGAGATATGATATCCAAATGAATGATATCAGCCTGAAGAGAGTGTGTTTCATCTTGATGGACTTGGCAAGGTGCTGGGATATACCGGTCCGTGTACCAACATTCAGAGGCATTTTACTACATATCATAATGAGGTATCAACGAGGGTAGCTAAGTGCATGCAGGGGAGCGAGTCCGCCATGCCAAAATTCAAGCATTGGTGTAGCAGCTTCAGTTGTCCCACGTTGGTTGCTTGCTTTGTAGCCTGGGGTTGGGGGTTTGATCTACAATCTAGAACAGGTGTTTGAGGGGCGGGTTGTTCACAATCCAAACCAAAACAAGTACTTACAACATAAGACAAACCACTTGTACCTGGTCAACTTCTCACGTGCTGCTGTCAAGCATGTATAAACCAATAGTAGTCAAAAAGCAAGCAAGTATGGCCTTGTCCTTCGGTCAAACAAACGAGTTGGTTTGGCACGTGCACTCTGAAAATATAAACCCATCTCGCCAAAAAAGAAAGAAAGGTGTCAGATGCTTGTCGAAATGAGGATGAACCCCAAGAGTCGTTCGCTGACCGTGATTTGCGACTCTCGTTCGGCTTTTCTAGCCACGATATAGGTACTTTCAAACACAATCTCCGCAGACCGAGCAGCAAACGGACCTACCTGCAAGACCCTGTTATTTCTGATACCTGTCCTGCGAATGCCCCTTGGCGCTGTACCTTCACGGGTAGATACATCCTTTTATTTCGTAAAGCAAGCGACTGCTGTGTGCAACCGGCCCGGAAGGAATCAGGTGTGCGGCTGGAGGGATGCCCCAAGCTTCTTCTTACATGCGTTTTCATTGCATTTCACCCGGTGTATAAGATATCTGCTAGCAACATGGAAGCGCGATGTTGAAGTACCTAGACGATGCTTGAAGAAGAAAAGAAATTCATCTATAAAATGCGGCTCGAATTCTAGCCTAACGTTGAAGGAAGGTGTGGATCTGGAGTTCGTCCATCCTGTCAAAGCTGCATATATGCACGTGACTGGACGTGCTGCAGAAGCTGAGATGAGCTGAGCTGAACTTCGCCTACCTATATGCAGGTACTCTGTAAAGAAGACCAACATCGTGAACCTGTGTCGTCAACATGGATACAACAGTCCAAAGAAATTGACCCACTGTCGTTAATCACTGCGTGGACATCCTACAAGTTCTGCAATGTATGGCAACTTGACCCTTTCGGCCGATAAGGACATGATGCTTGTCAAAGCATGACCTAATGCAACCACAAGCAAAGCCCATGGGCTCTACGGATACTCTACAGACATTCAATCTCTCAATGGCTTCTAGAACGACACTGGAGATGACGTCTTCGTTCCGCCTGTACCCGTCTCCACTGTCTGTGGTCCACTCGAACGTGTCTTTAGTGCTTCTCTTAATGACTGCCCCTTTTCGGCAGATTACTCTGTTGTCTAGCTCAACGCGCCAAGGCAGCCCATCACGACATACTATTCCCAATCTCCTGTCGTCAAGGTCCTGGCGTCTCGCTCTAATCTCGCCGCCGATCATGTCACGAGCCTTGCTGATGTGCCCAAGACACTCTCGGCTCCACCTCCGCCATAGTAGTCATAACCCCTGCGACTTGGTCTTCAACGCACCCCAGGTTCCTTCTGGGAAAGACATCCTCGAGTCAGCTTCCCAATTCAGCATGCCATTTCACGGAAAGCGAATCGCTTCCTAGATTGCCACGCGGATGTATCCTAATTGTGGCGATCTACCATGTAACAGAATCACTATGGGGTGCAGCCCCTCTCTTTACTTCACGTCGCATGATTTAATGTATCGAGCACCAAAATCCCCAGCTTGATACCACGTTACGCCCACTCAAGTTTTGCTAAGGAAATGAGACTAGTAGACACCGCTTTGTGTCTTATTTCGGTTGCTTCAAGCAGGCCAGCCCTAAAGTCTGGAAGATGTAATGTGACAGGAACACAGCATGACTCTTGCCCTTGTACGCGGAAACACAGCATGACACAGTGTTTTATGTGTTGGCATCAGCTACTGAATCTGACAGACGAGTGTGTTCAACTTCACTGGTGGAACAGTCAACTTTGGGATATACTGGTACGACGCCTGGTTGATTTTCATGGGGTGACTTGACATTCAATGTCAATATTGCAATCTCCCCAAGCACTAACTATAA
Source organism: Fusarium sporotrichioides (assembly GCA_019054645.1). NCBI lineage: Eukaryota > Fungi > Ascomycota > Sordariomycetes > Hypocreales > Nectriaceae > Fusarium > Fusarium sporotrichioides. Next base: position 5,450,241 of record JAHKNS010000003.1, read on the forward strand.
CAACGATGCTGCATATCAAACAAAATGCGCCGCGATCGACAACGCTACTTGTTTGTGCCGTTAAATCACAGAATGTTTCGAGACCGTGCGCTAGTGTCAGACTGCATGTAACTCCGAACACTCTATAACATATGTCTACATATATCCAGGGATATCAATCAAACACGCCGCCTAACCGATAGCGACTCTACATGACCGCCTCAACTCATACAACTGCAGTTGAAGTTGCCATCATACTCCATCAACAATCTACTGACTTGGAAAGTATGAGAGCACCCACGACTCTTCAGGGTTCCTGAGCAACCTGCTTTGCTGTATCCTTGTCTGCATCTTCGGTTGCCTGCTTCTTGATCTGTTTTGGGTCTTCTTCCGTGTCACTTTCGGCGGTGACTCGCATGCCCTGGATACCAGTTTCCACTTCTTTTACGAGACTCTCAAGATAGTCCAAGTCCCTTTTATCTGGGTCAATATATTATATCGAACAGCCTGGCGTTATCTCTCTTCTTACCTTCCAACAAGAGTTACTGTGTTGTTCTCTTTACCCCAACGAGGGTAACTTCCCACCTTCACACCCTTGGGCTCAACTTTCGCCGCCAGAGTCGTAAGGAATTCGGCAACGCCACTCTCAGGTAGGGGAGTAGAGAACAGAACTCTATGCGTGCCTTTACCCTCAGGATCAGTAAGCCGGGGCAGAACGTGAGACTTCAGTCCTTCGAGAAGTCTCTGGACTGATACTGGTTAGCGGATGACGGGATCAACCACAGGCACGACTTACAGAGTCTGGGGACGCCTGGGAGAATATGGATGTTTCCATTCACGACCGACACGGGAACCCAGAGATCTTCCTGGGGGAAGAGGGCCTGCTTCTTGAGATCCCTAGATTCGTCCGTTGGCAGTTCTGCCATGCGAAGCTTGGCTCTTCTGGCGGGCGAATCAACTTCCCAGTCGAACTTGGGTTGGTTGGGGTGAGGCTTCGAAAGAAGCTTCATCTTTTCAAAGGTCTCCTGGTGAAGCTTAAGAGGTAGGTTGAAGGCAGTGGCAATAGATTGATAGGTGATGTCATCGTGTCTGGCATGTTAGTAAACAAAAACCCCAAGTACGTGAGTTCTTACGTAGGTCCAATTCCACCACTATTTCATGTTAGCCGTCTGATATACCAAAGTTGTTTCTCACAACTTGCCTCGTGACAACAAAATCGTAGCCGTCACTCATTCGCCGAACTGCCTCAATAATCTCACTTTCATCGTCCGCAATGACCTCGATTCGTTTGAGACTCTACAACTGTTAAGTGACATCACACAATCCTCGGCAACCACACGTACAATTCCAAGGTTAAAGCACCATTTGGCAAGGTAGGCAGAGTTGGTCTATCGTGTCAATACTGGTTCCGTACCCTATACCGGAATACTCACATCAACCGTCTGAGTCCATTATGTCAGTATACTCAAAGTACCAGATGGGAATTTCCAGGATATCATACCTTTCCACCTAGGACCTCATCTCCAATGATCAAGCAGGCTGCTGTAGAAATAGTGCGCGAGTTGCGCTCATCTGCCGATACGGAAGCCATGATTCGTCCAAGAGCAAATCGTCTGGTGTTGTTCGCGATGGGGGCTGAGAGATGGCGAGTGATCTGAGAGATGCGTGAGAACATGGATGCCAAGAGCAGGTGTAATGATACGAGAGGCTGAGAGCAGGGTCAAGTCTACAAGTCACTCTATTCACCCAATGTTGTTTGAGTTGTCTAGACTGAATGGAGCTCTATGGAGCTATAGATGACGTTTACTCGCTAGGTTAGTAGGTGATGGCGGGATAATGTGGGGGCTACCTAGAGATACCCTTTGGCGGGGCTTTCACTTCATCAACTCCCGCGGATTGTCTGATGCTTGCTGTAGCTACCTACATTAACCTCCATTACAGCTTTGATACAACTACAAAGAAGCTTTCACTTGTTGAAAGGGCTAACAAATAAATACTTCAAAATGGTGCCCACTCAGCTCTTCCAGTATCTTGTATTCATCTGCTAACAAATATGCTCAGGCATCCGAATCGCGACTGTATACCTTCTCTGGAGAGTCAAAGGACCATCTCCGCAAGTTTCGCCTTACTACCTCCCGAGCCAAGGGGCCTCAAGCTGTTATCTGTATGTACGTCTCTTCCTGATGCGACTTCACTGTCCATACTCCCGTGAGCTCCCACTGATCGTTCCCTTCCCTAGACCTGATCGATAAGAACACCTACGAGATCCGACAAGACGAAGACAAGACCGTTTATACATCTCTCGAGGAGGTTGGCGATGACCTCCCAGACCATGCTCCCCGCTTTATCCTCCTGAGCTACCCCCTCACCATGGTACGTCCGTCGATCTCCTACCAAAGATGTGCGATACTAACAACCGTACAGGGTGACGGACGACTATCTGTACCATATGTCCTCCTCTTCTACCTCCCTGTTACATGCAATGCCGAGATTAGAATGCTTTATGCCGGCGCTAAGGAGTTGATGCGTAACACTGCAGAGGTTGGACGAATTATCGACATCGAGACGGCAGAAGACCTGGAGGAGATTCCTGACAAGCTCAAGTCGGAGTAGACAAAGGAAACACATGGTCAGAGAAATACGATGGAGCAGCAAAATCCATATATCATGACATACATAAAAGCGCAAGGCCGATAAGTCTGCCTACTCGTCCGGCAGCACATCTTGGGAATTCAACCCCAATTGCATCGCAACGTTCTTAACTACTCCTTGAAACGCGAGGCATGCCGGGCTATCTGGGAATGAGTCAAAATAACTCTCTCCGTAATCACACGCCATCCTGATTCTGGGGTCCAGAGGTACTGATCCCAAGAAGGGAATGTCCATCTCCTCGGCCAAGGCACGTCCACCTCCTGTACTAGCCTTGAAGATCTGGCTCTCATTTGAACATTTGGGACAGACGAAGCCGCTCATGTTCTCTGCAAGACCTAGTATCTTGATACCAGCCTTACGGCAGAAATCGATTTCCTTTCGTACGTCCAGAAGTGAGACTTCTTGTGGTGTTGTGATCATGACAGCGCCATCGATTCCGCTTCCCTTCAGGAACGAGTTCACACTGAGATGTTCATCACTTGTACCTGGAGGTGTGTCGACAAGCAAGAAGTCAAGGTCACCCCATTCCACATCCTTTAGGAACTGCTTGATAAGACCGTTCTTCTTGGGACCCCGCCAAATGACGGCGTCGTCCCGGTTCGGTAGTAGAAACTGAATGCTCATAACGGCAAGATTATCCATAACCCAGATAGGTGACCATCCTGTTCCGCTGACATGTACCGTCTCTCCCTCAACACCCATCATCTTGGGGATACTGGGTCCGCAGATGTCGGTATCCATGATACCTACATTGCTGTCCGGGTTTGTCGCAAAGGCGTGGGCTAACAATGAGGTAAATGTGCTCTTGCCCACGCCACCCTTTCCGCTGAGCACTAGGATCTTGTGCTTGACATTCTCCAATCGCGCAGAAATTACTGGAATATCAGGATCCGGTCCCTTTGGCGCTGAAGCACAAATGGCCTGGTTCGGACATCCAGCGCATGAGTCCGCCTTACCAGCCTGCTGTGAGTCGGGGCCGACGCAGTTTTGGGGTTCCGGCGCGACAAGTTGTGGCTTTTGCTTAATTGGGTTATCGAAAACGTCATCGACAGACTCTGGTGTTTCGAGAGACGGTGCCATGGCTGTTGTGGTATGAAAGAGGTCTGAAGTTGTGGTGATGTTCAAGTGATTGTGAGTCGGAGGTGGCGAGTTGGAAGCCGAAGCTTAATAATGCTAATTGAGCAATTCGCAAATAGTGCGTTGTTGGATTGCTAGAAAGATAGATAAGACAAGAAGCAAATAGCAGCCAAATTTTCGAAGCCAAATTGCAGTCCAAGTATGAAAAGTGTCTAAAGGTGAAGTTGAATGAAGGTTGGGTTAGTAGTTTATTGATAAAGATAGGTTGCTTGTTTCTAGGGTAAGTGTTTGATTTGTTGCTTAGCAAGCGTTGGTTGATAGACAGACGGTTAAAATATCGCCGCGAAGGGAGTTAAAGGTCATCACAAATCCACAAGGAATATTTCAAGATCTTTGCCCTTTCATACTTGTTTTGTGTTTCTTTTATTCGGTATTTGAAAGTATATTGGTGATCTCAGTGTCGCCGGCGCGATTCTGCTGTATTCTGACTGACATTGTCTACAACACGAAGTACCTAGGACATGGATCGTTGATCCAAAAGGATGACTATGGTGTGCAGAATTAAGACGATAGGTCAAAATCTGATTTATATCTTACCACTAAATCCTACAAGTCTCCTTATTGTTAATTCACAAATTCCCAATTGTGAGTAGAGGAGGAATAAGAGAAGCTACAAAGCCCGCCGGATATCGGACCGGTTGGGCGCCGATCTAACATGCAAAAAAACTGAGGGTGGCGGGGTATTATGCTTTCATCTGAGATAAGATAAGCTGGACCCCGCGAAGAATTTATTCTGAACTGACTTTCAGGCACACTGCGATCATCACGAATTTCCCGAATCTGATACCCAAAATGTCGCCTTCTGCTGATACACCAGAAACCTCAATCTCGGCCGACTCTACGGTTCTGAGCTTGAAGAAGTCCCTCTGCTCGGAGGACACCCCTCTACCTGTTCGATTTCGTGCCCTCTTCTCCTTGAAGCATGTTGCGACCACTGCCGATGAAGATGCTACGAGGATCGCTGCCATTGAGGCCATCGCTGCTGGCTTCGCTTCGCCCTCCGCTTTGTTAAAGCATGAGCTCGCATATTGTCTGGGTCAAACGGGCAACATTGCCGCCGTTAAGCCTCTGCGACAGGTTCTCTCCAATCTCAAGGAGGACCCTATGTGCCGTCATGAAGCCGCTGAAGCCCTTGGTGCCCTGGGCTGGGCAGACAACCTAGACATCCTTCGCGAATACCGTGATCGCAAGGAGGAGGATGTTAGCATTGTTGAGACATGCGAGATCGCCATTGAGCGTATCGAGTGGGAGAACTCAGCAGAGCGACAAAAAGAGAAGCTGCGCCCTAGGTTGGTAAATCATATGTTGGGTTGCCCCTAATTAACATTGTACTCTAGTGACTTTGCCTCTATCGATCCCGCGCCCCCAATGCCCGAATCTGACAAGGAAGCCGAGGTTGAAGATCTTGGACGAAAGCTCATGGATACAAGCGTGCCTCTCTTCCTCCGTTACCGCGCTATGTTCGCCCTTCGAGATCTCGCTTCTCCTCCTGACCTGCCAACTGCTACTCCTGCCGTCCTCGCCCTCGCAAAGGGACTAGCCGATTCGTCCGCCCTGTTCCGTCATGAGATCGCTTTTGTATTCGGCCAGCTGTCGCATCCTGCGTCCATTCCCGCCCTTACTAAGGCGCTGAGCAACACCAACGAGGCCAGCATGGTTCGTCACGAGGCGGCAGAGGCACTTGGAAGCCTGGGTGAAGAAGATGGCGTTGAGGATACCTTGAGGAAGTTCCTACACGACAAGGAAAAGGTTGTTCGAGAGAGTTGTATTGTTGCGTTGGATATGGCCGAGTACGAGAAGGGTGGAGAGGCTGAGTATGCTTTGATTCCCGAGTCCGCGGGGGCTGCTGCATGATTTATGAACGCGCTCGCTTCGTCGAGTATTATATCTAGTTGTTTTCATTCCACCTAAAAGTAAACTGTTAAAATATATCAATAGATGGATTCCGGGTTTCATACGAGTTACCGCATTCGCAGCTGTATATGACCGTTGAGCCTTCGTCTGCACTGCGCAGTTGAACAGTAGTATACTTGACCTCCTCGCGACCACACTTGGGACATGTCTCGTGCGCAGTGCTCTCAGTTTGCAAATTGTGCTTCTCGACGGATTGCACGCTTGACTGCAGCTTCTGTCTCAAAAAGGAAGGGAAATCGGAGGGCTTCGTTTGCGTGACGGTGACCTTGGAGCCGGTATCTGCGCAAAGGATTAAAAACTGTCATTGTCGACCGTCCTAAAACCAAACAAACCTCGATTTTCAGCGCCGCAGCATTCGCAGCGCAAAACATTTCGCTGCGTACCCTTGGTCGCGGGCAAAAGGTTACCACAATCGGTACAAAAGACAAGAGTTCCGATCGCGGCCATTGTGTACAAGGGCGGTATAGTTAGGTATGGGAAAGTCAAAGAGGTTGTTTATGAGGTCGACGCGCGAGGTGATCAAATAAATTCGGAGACAAAAATTTGGCCTGGTCATCATAGGCTCAAAAACAAAGTTCCAACACAGGCAGTATGCTAGGGTCTTCCTGCCGGAAAAAACAACAAGGCCAGAGTGGGGCCTGTGGAACAAACGCTGACTGGCACTGTGCCTGGCGCACAGACCATAAAATGCGCCAATCGAATACACTCAGGGAAAGAGCAAGCTCACGAGGCTGACCATCCGTGTTGGTCTTTCAAAGCTTTGCGGTAGGTTTCGACCTCGTCGTTTACATTCATTTACCTTCTTCTTCTTTACTTGCTTAAAACATGCTTACTTAGCGCAAACAACTCGCACCGACCCTCCCTTTTGCCTTCACACGAAAGCCTGTTCGCACGTATCCGACGAGAGCAACACGCTCGCAGCGTGTCTATTTATACTCACTGGAGCCTGGTTACTATTTGCTTTGCGATCTTCCGATGCGCTATCACCCGTTCACTCCTTCCTCCTGAACCGCGCTCTGTGATGGCTCGCCTTCCCACTTGGGATAATGAACAATATGCATCCCAATAAACATGGGGGTCCCTCAAACGGGCTGATTGCTCAAATGGGGACTGACAATAACAATCCTGCCATTACTCGCTCTCGCCCCTTCACGCTGCAGGAATCTTTGCCCTTCTCACCGCAGACCTCGACGATTCCTTTCATTCCTGGTTCGTTACCACGACTTTAAGACATGTGTTATCCCTGACTTTGTTAAGATATTATCCCTGACCCCGTCCTGGGTTCTGGTTGCCCTGCGTTGCCATTGAACGATTTGTTCCAAGCGCACGAATTCAACAGCCTGAATAAAGAAGCCGCTGCTCACCCTCAGATGCCGCGCAACGTCAAGCAAGCCGTCGACCATGTCCTCCAGGACATAAAACCTAGCCAGCGAACGCATTAGTACGATATTGATTCTTGCATATTGACATCGATGACATTCTGACCGACTAATAGCAAGTTTACACCCATCTCGAGAACTGTCACATCTCCATCGCCTGGAAAGAGCCTAATGGAAGGCTTGTCGCCCGTCACAAGAAGCGTTTTCGATAAAGTGGGAGGCTACTTCAAGACGACAAAGCCCGGTGCTTCTGAGGCGAAGCAGCTGAACGGCCAAGCTGGAGGCCACTCGACCCCTAAGCAACGCTCATCCTCGGTCAATTCTCCGAACCCTCCGCAGCCGCACACCCTACCAGCCCATAACTCTCAGGCACACAAGTCGAACTCGGTTAGGATCGAAGTTGTTGTACCGTCTAAGAGGCAATTTGAGCCATCCACGTATGTTGATGTAGACTCCTCAATTGCCGCCGCGCAACAAGTGCAGCAGCAACGCCAGCAGCAACAGACCCAGCCATTACCCCAGCTTCAAACGCCTATCGCCCAGTCTTCTGGGCAGGACCACACGAAAACAAACCAAAATGGCACGTTTCGAATCGAACTTCCCCGCGCGAAAGTCAATCGTGAAGAGTACATCGAAGTCAAAGAAAGGTCTGAGGATTTGCATCATCTCTCAGTTCGAAAGCAGAGTCAGCAAGCGTACCCTGATAGCCAAGATCTCATTGGAGAGAGTCTCGACCAACGCCAACGGAGCGAGGCAGCTCTCCATGCACTTGACAAGCTCATGCGCACAGTCTTTAGCTCGGTAGGACGAGCGCTAGGCGATGAGCAAGGGTATGAAGAAGTCGTTTCTATGACACCAGATCAAGAGGTTGCTATGACCGCCTCTTCGCAACAGAAAATGCATGGCGCGATTCAAAAGGCGATTGCTCTGAAATGCTTTGACCAAGTCCCTGTAGAACACCTGGTTCAGATAATGAAGCTGAGTGATGCAAGCTTAAAACAGGTCGAAAATTTGGAGCTACGAGTTGACGAGACGTGGAATGAAGAGGCGGTTGACGCATGGGTACAGCAGCTTTCCGAGGTGGAGACAATGTTGAAGTCGGCTCGTACATGTCTTCGTATCCTCTCAGGTGGCCGAGAGGACAAACAGCTCTACTCCGAAACCACCATCCAGAGGAGCGTAGATATCTTCAGAAAAGTCACCGAGGACATCGTCATGCCCCTTGTAGAACTTCGGCCCTCCGGACTCGCCTCAGGTGTTTTCAAGGCTCTCTCAAAAAGCAAGAAACATATCACGTCAGTGTTTCTTTGCTGCCAGAAGTTGTTTGCGTTGCTGGCAGAGCTTGTCACCAAGATCGAGCTATCAGAGACTGTGATCAATTCACTCGAATACACCGCATCTCGGCTAATCTTTATGGAAAATGCCTATTTCGAAAAGGACTCTGTCGTCGGAGTTCAAAAGTTCGATGGGCTCCGTTCTGTTGCAATGGACATGCTGTCCCAGATATTCCTAATCAAGCCTGAGCAGCGCCAAGGTATCATCGATGAAATCCTCACTTCACTCGAAAAGTTGCCTGTTGGCAAGCAAAGTGCCCGCCAATTCAAACTTTCTGACGGAGGAAGTATCCAGCCTGTTTCTGCTCTGATCATGAGACTGATTCAAGCCAGCTCCGGGCGAGTGGACGACAACAAGAATCGTGATCGTCATAAGCTGCTGCGAAACATTGATGGCGAACAGGGAGGTTCGGATGATGACGACAGTGCTCCTTCAGGCGTCAAGCAATTTGTTTCCTCTATTAAGAGTGAGGTCCAAGGTGCCAAACAACATAGTGTTGCTGTTAGGGATCTCGAAATTTCCGTCGCTCCCCTCACCGATGCGGCGCAGCGCAATGCATCATATGTGATAAGTTTCATCGTCAAGCGTGCCATTGGTTCCACGAAATCCGGCGATACTCCTTATCGAAACTTGCTTGATCTCTTCGTGGAGGATTTTACGACTTGCCTTGACTCACCAGACTGGCCGTCTGCTGAGCTTCTCCTTCGCCTGTTAATGGTAATGATGGTGCAACTTTTCGAAGCCCCCAAGACTGCTGCCCCAGCGAAGAACATGGCCCTTGAGCTGCTGGGTGGTTTGAGTGCTGCCATCTCGCGTCTACGCTCACATGTCCAAAGACTTACGAGCTCATCGGAAGGCAACGAGGCTGATGATTTGTCACAATACCTCGCTGACCTGGCCAACCAAGCACTGGATCACAAGGCCCGCGTGGAACAGCTTGTGGCCTGGGCTGGGCCCTATAGGGTCGTCTTGGAGCATGTGCAAAACAGAAGCAACGAAGATCCCCACTTGTCGAGTGCGATCTCATTTCTGGTCGCGGGTTGGGCAAGTCAGGTGCATACTGGCTTCGATTCTTATAACGACGAGGATGAGGAGCGAGACGAGGAATTGGGCCGTATGGCTTATCGTTTGAGGATGATGGTTGAAGACCGCAGTTGGCTTGTCAATGAGTACACCTTCAAAAGCGTCTCACCGAACCAAGCCAAACTTTCTTACTCAATCATTTTGTTGCGCTCACCTCTATGTGAAGCTTTCAGCAAGATCTTAAACATTCTGCTTGGTTCCATGGCCAGTGACCAAGCCACAGTCAGGAGCAGGAGTCTCAAGAGCGTCAACCAGGTTCTGGAGACAGATCCCTCGATCTTGGATGGCGACTCGACGGTCATTGACTTGATTTTGGACTGTGCAGGCGATCCCTCTATACAAGTGCGAGACTCTGCCCTCGGTCTCCTGGGCAACTGCATGACGATGCGTCCTCGTCTAGAGTCCTCCCTAACACCAATGATCGTCAATCGGTTCCAAGACAATGGTGTTGGTGTTAGGAAGCGTGCGATGAAACTCACCCGCGATATTTATCTTCGCAACCCCAGCAAGACATTGCGCAGCATGATAGCGAACGGATTGTTGCGCCGAGTGCAGGATCCCGACGATGCTGTTCGTGATCTAGCCCGCCAGATGATTGAAGAGATTTGGTTCGCGCCATTTTACCAAGACGAGGGGACTGCTGTGTATCAGACATCGCTCAATGAACACGTGTCGCTTGTTATCCAGACTGTCAAATCTGGAACGGTTACTGAAATGCTCGACAAGGTGTTCCGATCCATTCTCAAGCCGAAAGACAAATCTTTGAGTGGACCCTTTACAGTCTGCACCAAGCTCGTCGCCAACATGTTTGGATTGATCGACAACCTTGACCCCGAAGACTCTACTGTTCCGTCTGGACGCGATGCGCTGCAAGTGCTTACAATATTTGCGAACGCGGAGCCCAAACTCTTCAACTTTGAACAGATTCGGCTTCTACTACCGCATTTGGCAAACTTCTCGAAGCCTGAGGAACTGGTTGCTTTTCGACATGTGACCATTGTCTATCGTCGGGTCTTGCCTACTTTGACCAGTGTTCATACAGAATTCCTGTCGGAAGTGCGCGCGTACCTACTGAAGGCTCTTTCCAAGATCAGTCAGCGAAACCCCCTAGATGATTTGGTCGCCTGTACTCAGGTGGTATGCGGACTGCTCAACGTCTACACTCCACTAATTGGTGGCCTGCTATCTAGTTTGTTGAAAATCGAACAGATACAGGCAAGACCCATCGACCAGACTTCGATCACATTGACTTACGGATACAGTCTGCTGATCGGCATGATCGCAAAGCATTGTAAATTGGACGAGTGGACAAATACCTTCAAAGCAAAGTTTCCCAAATGGAAAGGAGACTCGGTACCTTTGTTGGCCATTGAGAAACTGGCGCCCCTTGCAGCACCTTCTAAGCCGCTCGAGATTCGCAAGTCAGCACTCGATGCTCTTGGATTGATTTGCCAAGCGTGGCCACGCAACTATGTGGTTCCTAAACTGTATACACTCTTTGATCAAGTTTTCAAAGAGCAGACACCTGGTCTCGAGATGTTGATATTGAGGTCATTCCGGGAGTTTCTTCTTACCGAAGAGAAACGCTCCGAAACAGGGGCGGAAGGACCGGCTACCAGCAAGAAGCGAGAGCTCACAGTCATGGGTGGGACTAACTTCGACGATGTCGCCAGTGCTACCTCTCAGAGATTCTTGAAGTATATATCCCGCATTGCACTTTCAGGTCAAGGTGACCATGCTTTCCTCGCCACAGAGGTTCTAGGCAGCATCAACCGACAAGGCCTAACCCACCCCAAAGAGACCTGTGTCACCTTAATGACCCTTGAAACATCGACAAATCGACGAATTTCAGAATTGGCCTTCTCTGAGCATCGCTATCTACATGAGAAGCATGAGACTGTTCTTGAACGAGAATATGCCAAGGCAGTACAATCAGCTTTCGCCTACCAGCGGGATATAGTGGAAGATACTCGCGGCGCGACGACGAATCCCTTCCAGTCCAAATTACACTTGCTGATGGAGGTACTCAAGATCAGTAAGATGAAGAATCGCCAGCGCTTCTTGGATAAGCTCTGCGGCCAGCTGGATTTCGACCTCGCCAAGTTAGATACAACTGAAGAGGTTCCGTCTCATATGGCCTTTGCACGTTTTGTCACCGAGAATCTGGCCTTCTTCGAGTACCAATCAGTTGGGGAATTACAAACAACAGTCAACGCAATCGAAAAGATGGTGACCAGTACTGGTGCACCACTGGCACAGGCTATCGAGTCGGAGATTTTTAATGTCCGTGTTGATACACTGCAATCGTCGGCACTTGAGACCTCAGCACTCGTTCCTGGAATTTCGGCTGACCTAACTTCTGGAGCAATACCCACTGAAGGAGACTCCAAGCCAGCATTGGAGATGGCACCTGAAGTTGAGCCAGGTCGGCTTCGTCAACTGGCGACTGCGTCGATTATTCTGCTATCAATGTGGGAAACGCGAACACATCTGCGTCGACTGTATAGTATGGGTAACAGCAGGCATGACAGCAAAGCCAAGGCCTTAACCAAGGACTTGAACAAGACGCCAGTCAAAGTCCAAGGTGTTCATGGCGACAAGGTCTGGGAAGAAATCGAAACTCATATGGCCGGACTTCAGAACCAAGAACGGATGATTCAAAAATGCACCGCTCTCGTGGAGCTCCTTAATGTCGACAAGGAGTTCAAAATTGCAGACGACGCCGACCAAATGGATATGGATCCCTCGACTCCAAGTGGGGACGAAGATGAAGATGGTGACAGTACGCTTGATAGAGGACGCAAAAGAAAAGGAGTACATACACCGGGCGGACGAAAGAAACGGGCGAGGTCCGACTCCCAACCGCGAAAAAGAGGACGACCAAGGAAGAATCCGTTGCCCGAGTCAGATATAGGCGTAGATCTTGATGAGAGCTGGATTTGAAAAGACGTGCAGGCGTAAGGTGGTGGACACGGGATGGTCATTTGAACCAGTTTGGACTGGAATTAAAACGAGCAATGCATACTTGGGACAGGCGTTTTTCACCCGCGCTAAAGCGGATTTGAAGAGTGTGTAGTTGGAAGGTGGCCTGGCCAGCAGGCGGCGACACAAGATATTGGTCCCTGAAGGGAATTGCCAAGGGAGCGAAGAGACGATGCACGGCGTTTTTGGAGCTTTGCAATTTGATGATACCTGAGCTACCTACATTTGTGGTTCACCTTAATGCCAAAGGGAGTTAAGTAAAGTGCATCACACCTATTAGCTAAAACACGAGTACCTATTTCTTGGTACAATATCATTCGAATTTTAAGAGATGGTGTAGTTATTCGTTTGTGAAACAGATAACAGGCGCAGCGCAGCAGCTGCGAATAAGACGGTGATAACTCTGCCAAGTGAGCGCCAAGAATCAAGGCAATTGGATAAAACGGCTGCATTAATGACATAATTTTGAACATTCTGCACCTAGTCAGATCGCCAAGACATGGGTAGATCGCTCGGCATGTTTAAGCCGGCTTGGCACAGTCTAACCCCTGCGACCATCAAGGACCAACCCTCATCTGAATGATGACGACCCGCAACCGCAAGTTCCAAGTCATTTTATTAGCTTGGAGTAACACCTGCCAATGAATGGTCTGTTGCCAGCTGCATCATCCTGATTCATGGACACTATTCTAACGGTCTGAGAGGACAGTGAAAGCTTGATGTGTTGTCGTCGTGACCTTGTGGCTGACCATGACACTGAGACTGACCATGACAACAGTGGAACAAGGAGCGAAGAACGTCGGACTAGATTCAAGCTTTGAATCAAGCTTATTGGAAGGCTTGCCCTCCAGAACAGGTGAGGAGGAGGCCTCTGGAGGAGTCCTATGCCTTGTGCAGTCCTTGAATCATTGCCGTTTTAAGGTAGCGGGCGGTAAGATAGTGATAGCGTAGCATCTGGTTTTGGGTCTACTTTGACGTGTCGCTCTTAATAAAAACCGGCCAGTGACATAAGTAGTAGCACATGTAGCATAACAGAGGGAGAAACAGGTCTTTTTTCAGGGAAATGAATTGTTATTAAAAGGGGAAAACAGAAAAATCGGGTGACCTCACCGTTAACTTTCAAGCTTAAAGGAAATCAACAAAACGGTGTCCACCACCAACCCTTTCCCCTTCTTGAATTCTTGGCAGTTCTTCCTTTTTTTCTAATTTTTACTTTGCACTGCCGTGAGTGACACGCACACACGCAACATCCGCTGACCCACGCACCTCTGAACTTGGACCCCAGTTCTTGGCGATGTCTTCCTGTAAGGTCCCCTTTCTTGACTTTTCACATTTGCCCTGTCTCAACAACTGGTTTTTCTTCTTCTTTTTATTCTCACGCATAGCCTTTCTTATTGTTATCGTCATTGTCGGGTTTTTTTTGTTTTTTTTTGCTTACTCACATCACGATAGTCAATCACTTCAACATTAAGCGCCAAGCGCACACCCTCAGTCGCACCAGTACCGATCAATCTTGGAACCCATTTCGTCACGTCGCCTGGAACCGTCGAGCGCGCACTTTCTCCGAAGCTGGTTTAGAAGGACAAAAAGGCACTCGAGACCACGCAACTGGAGAAGAATTGACTCACGCAGTCACTGAGCCTGGACGAAGCGGACCAGCCAGAGAGTGGTCAACAGCAGAGACAATGATGGATACGAGAAGAAGTAAAGAAGACGGATATGATCGGGAGAAAATGGCTGGAGGAGGCTCACCCATCGAGGGAAGCGACGATATTCCTACATCACAGCGCTCGCTCGTCGGCGATGAAAGCCAACTACGAAACAGAAGACGCGAAGACGTTCCAGCCGCCGCAGACCAGAACGTCGACCTGGAAAAGAGGAAACTTGACAGACGACAATCATCAAAACTATTCCGTCATGTTGAACCAAAGGAACCTTTTACTGTCCGAAATCAACTTGAGAGGACCTTTCTCAACTCATACATCAACATTCTTATCATCGCCGCCCCCGTCGGCATCGCTCTCAACTACATCCACAGCGTGAACCGAATTGCCGTGTTTGTCGTCAACTTTATCGCTATTATCCCACTTGCCGCCATTCTGAGTTTCGCCACAGAGGAAATAGCCCTCCGTACCGGTGAAGTTTTGGGAGGTTTAATCAATGCTACTTTCGGAAATGCCGTTGAGCTGATCGTGGCTATATTGGCTTTGGTAGATGGAAAGGTTATTATTGTGCAAACCTCTTTGGTGGGATCTATTCTGAGCAACCTTCTTCTGGTGCTTGGCTTCTGCTTCTTCTTTGGCGGCCTGCGACGTGAGGCTCAATATTTCAATGTGACGGTGGCACAAACCGCGGCCAGGTAAGTTAGTGAAACCTGGCTTATCCAATATTTTGCTAACAAGATCTCATAGTATGCTCGCCTTGGCAGTCGCTTCTGTCATCGTACCAACAGTCTTCGACCAAGCCAGAGACACACCGGCTGCTAACGTTGCCCGACTCTCAAGAGGCACAGCAGTAATCCTTCTCATTGTATACGCGGCCTATCTGCTGTTTCAACTCAAGACTCACTCAAGCACTTTCCGACAAGAAGGCCAGAAGGTTGCCGCGAAACCTTGGTCGCGTGGTGGTGGCGGTAACATCCGTCAAGGTATCATGGTCCCAGGCGCTCTCATCGGCGGTGGCATGACCGGCCGCGAGGAGAACGAGCGCCTCTCCGAGATGATCATGAACCCTCACCGATTACCAAAGTCCCAGGAAGAGGAAGATGAGGAGGAGGAACCTCAACTGCACTTCTGGGTGGCAGTTGCTACACTGACGACCGCCACCGTTTTGATTGCCCTTTGTGCTGAGTTTATGGTTGACTCCATCGACGCCGTTACGAAAACAGGAGGTGTATCTGAGGAGTTCGTCGGATTGATCTTACTGCCCATTGTAGGCAACGCAGCTGAGCACGCAACCGCTGTCACTGTCGCAATCAAGGACAAGATGGATTTGGCTATTGGAGTAGCGGTTGGAAGTTCCATGCAAGTTGCCCTCTTTTTGATTCCTCTGCTGGTCATTATTGGCTGGGGAATGGGCAACGATGATATGAACTTGAGTTTCGACTTATTCCAGGTCGCGACCATGTTCGTAGCTGTCTTGCTGGTCAACTATCTGATTGCAGATGGTAAGAGCCATTGGTTGGAGGGCTGGCTTCTTATCTGTCTTTATTCTATCATCGCTGTATGCTCTTGGTGTAAGTCAAACGCACCGGCCTTTTTTAAACTTTCACTGACCACAGAACAGGGTACCCAACTCACTCAGACGAGTAAGATTGATCTCTCCAGGGATACACTCCCATCGGTTTCCCGATCCAAGCCGCAACCCTGTTATAGGGCACTTCTTGATGTTTATATTTTTGCATTTCCGTATGGCTACCCGCCTTTGTCTCCAATGATTTCATGCGGATCTCGATTGAGCAAGTATTTGTACAAAGTCTATTTTAAAATTTTAAAATTTATTGGAAGCTTTTCCCACTACAACCGTTAACGTAGCGGTGACTATATCAGTGCGCAAAGCGAAGGGCGTTGGAGGCAAGGTCGATTCTTAGTTAGAAACTCTCAATAAATGCGAGATTAATAAGCCCTTGCCCAAGATTTCTTTACATTATGCGATAATAGCGATCTACAACAGCCTGATAAAAGACAACAGAACCAGATCCCACATGATCTACCTGGGTCCTCCAATGTTGACTGGAAGTTCATAATATACTCTATGAACCGAGATTTATTTCATTTGGGTTTTTGTACACTACCAAGGTATCTACAGTATCTTAGTACCTTGCACTAATCTACTGTACACCTCCTTGAGACAGCTATAGCAGTAGTAGCCAATCATATTACACAGTGATGCTTGCTTGATAGCGAACTTCCATGAGCAGAAGGCGGTGAAAGAATTCTGCCGCAACCGCCAACCTCACGTTCCAGTGCTCATGCTACCTACTGACCATGTCCGCTTGCGACGAGCGATTCTCCATCAACCGCCTCGCGATCGGCTCAGTCAATCGGACCAACACACTCAGAGCAACATGCGAGCTACAGGATCACATCGCGCTCTGTCGAATCTTCCTCTATAGCGAGCGAGCGACAGCCCGATCCCATGTCACGAAATGGTACTACCAGGAACCCGGTCCCGCGCATGGGACCGCCGCACTGGCGACAGTATAGCAAGTCAAGCTTAGATCGCTCCCATGCCGAGGTTCCTGTTTCCCCTGCGAGCATATCGACCCATTCCACTATTAAAGATGAGAAGCGAACAAGAATAGAACGCCGATGTACTGTGACAGTCAACGAAGGCTATGCCCGGGATGAGGTCCTGCTCAATTTCGATGTAGTGGGCGCCGATGTGAAACCTGGAACGTTGATGTGTATCTCGACTGTGAGGGACGACCTGCGAAAGATCTCCGCTGGGCATGGTTCCAGTAGCAAGCAAAATCAAGATGCTTCCAAGGGAACGTCAGGAACTCAGAGTGGGGATGGCGCGGGCTTCAAGTATTTCTTTGTCGCCAAAGATATGCCTCAAGAGACCAAGACTCGGAACCCTGATGTTGAGGTATATGTATTAAAGCATATTGCTGATGCGTTTGGGATGAAGAAAGGTTCCCAGGTCCTGTTGACAATGGTGAGGGATCCATCTCAACATGAAATGCATGATGCTAATCTCAACCAAGGTGGATGCAACGAATCCAGCTACCGAAGCCTCTCACGTAGAATTGTCTTTCAAAGACCAATACCTATCCAGATCAGATATTTGGAGAATGACCGTTGGAGAGTTGACAGGAAGAACCGTCTACAAAGGCCAATCGGTCTTGTTCATGGGCACCATCAAGGCGCAAGTCACTGCAATTTATGTCGATAGTGGCAAAACGCACTCTGCCTTCTTCACCCGCGACACTCGGCCCATCTTTCGGAGTGAATCAGCAAGATACGTCCTCTTCATTCAGATGGCCAAAGAAATGTGGGAATTTGATGCAGAGAGTTCTGGCGAAATCATGTTCAACAAGGTCGTCAATGGGTTTCTTCCTGCGCTGTTCAAGAGATGGGCTATGCTTAAGGCTAAACACCTGGTCAGTATCGTGCTCTTTGCGCGTGTAGAATATGATACCGGCTTGACAGCTGAATTCGACGGCCTGTCCGGCGACTTTTACACTGGTATACAGCCATCTGGGCTGCGCCGACCATACAAAGACTTTTACCGAGTCGTGGTCAGCGAGATGGGCAGTGGGGAATGGACAAAGATCCTGCACCAGTTGAAGGTAGAATTCAACTTCTTCCGCCGGGACATCAGTTTGTATCATCACAAGCTCAACGCTCAGGCCGAGATCAACGGTCCGGATTCCATTCCCAAAGATACTCCCTCGTCTCGTGTCAAAGCTGAGTCAACCTATGCCATGTATGGCAATGTTCTAGAGGCGATCAACCTAGCTTCATCTCAGTTTGCCCACGATCACATTGACAGAGACCTTACTAGGACAGGAATTTCAATTGCGGTAATCAGTCCTGGCTCTGGTGTTTTTGAGGTAGACTATGAGACCCTGCGAAGGACCACCGAAGCATTGGTGGGGAATGGCATTGGTATTGATCTGATATGCATGCCCAAAATGCCGCTGCATTCAGTGCCTCTATTCAAGTATCGCAACCCACAGTATTCTGATGATCACGGCCATGCTCATCGGTCAAGCTTCTCGAGATCGTTTCACAGTCGTGATAGCACACCGAACCACCCTACGCCGGTGATAGGGAGCTATCAATCTCTTGGTGAATCATTCTCGCCCTCGAAAGGGATGGGCCTTTCACGTCGTGTTGACCCTCTCATATCCATGGCAACAAGCGACCAGTGGTGCTTTGCGCTTCCGCAATGGCTTCATGTCTCGTTCTGGACTGGAGCATCCGATGAGGCGCTTTCGTACGAGGGCATTGCCTTGTCGGTGTCTAACAAAGTCATGCAAGACGACGAAGACGAGTTTAACATTAGATGCCGTATGTACGCGTTGCAGATGAGAAGTGTCCTTGAAACAAACGAGATAGAAACAACACCTTTGCAAGTTGACACTCACTTCCCTGCCAATATCACTGAACCACCCTCGTCGCAGAAATATCGTAACACTGGTATCAACGACACTGTCTACATTCCCAGTAGACGAGCGCCAGAGGGTCTTTACGATCACACATACGGATTCCAAAGATTTGTTCCGGACAGATTGGCAAGGCCTGGCGAAAAATCACTATGGAAGCAATTGCAAGAGTTCGATGACCATAGGGCCAAAATTTCTCATGGTCGCAGTCGGCATCACTCATCAAGGTATGCCAAGGACTTGGATGAAATTACGAGAAGGCAGTTGGCAGAGGATTCTGGTCTTTATGGAACTTCTCTCCCTGAGAAAAAGGCCCCAATTCTTGGTGCTTCGGCAAGGAAGTTGTCAATGAATATCACAGATGGCGACAAGCCATCTCCAACCAGTCTCAAAAAGAGCACCGAATCAACGCCAAAGCCTCCCAAACAAATCGCGAAACAACCCAGGCTGATGAGGCAGATCAGTCTTGGCCAGCGCGGTTTTGGCATTGCTGCCCCCAAGGCCGTAGTTGCAGAGATCAAGGCTGAGACGGTCAACGCTTCTGGTGTCTCTTCTGGCGAAGGAAAACAGCCCTCAACGCCTCGCATGCGCCCCGAACTACGTCCAAGCTCTCCGCAAACAATCACAAGTCACCCATCCTCAGTTTCTATTCAGAAGTATCGACTTGACGCCCCGGATACTATCATTGAAGGGGTGCCGATGACCCCCAGTATTCCTATTCTTAAAAGAAACAACTCCGGCCTCGATGTGGCTGCGATGCAGTTGAGGACCGCATCTACCACAATCGGCTCGTCATTCAGTAACCGTCAGCAAAAGCGGGACGACGATCGCGACCTCAGGTACTCGGAAGCCCTTCGTGCTGACGATGCACAGAAACTGTACACAAACAAACTGCGTGCTGGTGCACTGAGCGATGCCGTTCAAGATCTACCCACAACTCTCTCACCCACCACTGCCATCACTCCATGGCTGACACTTGTAAACCCTTCGAACCCGGAAAGTCTTGCAATTGACGACACTGTATTGTATAGTCGGTGGCAACACGTTTATCCTCAGATCACCCAAATGAAGGTTCAGAAGTGGAAGGCTCTTTGCTGCCCTGCATCTGTGCCTCTCACCACAGAGTATTTTCCTTCAAAGACACAGTTTGACACGGAGTACCATCGTCATCCGTATACTGTCGAGCAGGATACAGATGACGACCTAGTTGAGGCGCCCAAGTCGCGACAGGAATTCATTCAAGAGCTCATCAGTTTGCGGTTCACTCAGGGTTTCCAGGTCGTGGTAGGGCCATTGGTTGCTCGTGCGTTTGGACAGAACTTGATCAAGATTGGTGACATATTCTCGAGGGATCAACCCCTGGAGGATGGCACTAGTATCTTCATGTCAGTTGGCAACAGCATTCATCAACTTTCGTGTGTCAATGGTACGGAAGTTGAGGTAAACATCTTCATGCGAAAGCCAACTGATACTTCATTCACCTCCCAAGGCTTCTCACCAATTTACAAGCCTGCGATCCGCACGCTATTGGATGATACTTATGAAGCGCGCGAAATTGATCTCCTCACTCCTCGCACTGACCGCAACTGGAACATGATCGACTCCTACATTGCCGGTCATCATAATGAAATGTCAGACAGCCTTCGTTTCTGGCGTGCAAGATTCGTCCTTATCCCTGTCTTGCGAAAGGACGTCCCAATATCAAGGACACAGACCGGGGACCATGCTGAAGAGGTACGAATCGAAGGTATCAAGCGTCTTGCCCAATCCTGGCAAAAGTATCGCTACATTCCCCCATCTGAGCGGAGGTATCATTCAGTTGCTCAACAGAAACGACGACGAGACCCCAATCCCCTGGATATCGTGTGGAAGACTGATGATCCCTCGGTTGTTATCACCGCTGAAGTCGAAACACTTCCTCTCACAGAAGGGGTGGAGGGTGCTAATCGAAAGGGATTGGTATCTGCTAAGGAGCGTTTCAAGAAATCCAATCTGAACTTATCAACACTGGCTGATGCCATGCAGCAGCCTGTTGAGAATGGAGGTGTTAGGCTGCAGAACCGCAGATGGCATCTTCGCCTCTACTCTGCCTGTTTCATCGGATCTGACATGGTGACATGGTTGCTTGACAACTTTGAAGATCTCGATACTCGAGAAGATGCCGAGGCACTGGGCAATGCTTTGATGGCCCATGACGAACTAAAGTCTGCAAACCCTAAAGACAAGGGCTTATTCATTCATGTTGATAAACGCCACCAGTTCCGAGATGGTAACTACTACTATCAAATTGCCAGCGAGTTTGCCAAGCCCCATGTAGGATGGTTCAATACCAGACGGGCTCCCGTGCCGCCAACGCCAAGTATCGATTCTTCGAGTCGAGATTCACCTCGGGCCTTGATGTCGGCTCGTTCAACTGAAGAAAGTGGTTCTCCTGCGTCAACTTCAACAACACCAACTATATCACTCCCATACGGTGGAAAGAGGCCCAGAGTTGTGCTTAGCAAGGTCATAAAGTACGATGTTGACCATCGCAAGCGGTCATACAGACCGGAGAGGATTGACCTGCATTACGACCGCCTCCACAACCCTGACGGCTGTTACCACATTCGTATAGACTGGATGAACGTGACGACAAAGCTGGTGGAAGACGCAGTTGAGAGCTGGGCCCGGGAAGCCAGCCAATACGGCTTGCGACTGGTCGAACTACCCATCAAGGAGGCATGTACAATCACAGAGACGAACCCCTTCAGAAAACCATATCACATCAAGTTGGCAGCCCGTCCTCCGGATCAGAGGCCCGAGACGTACATCGATCCCAACTCCCTGGGCCCGACAACATCTCCGAACAACCACTTCTACCAGACGGCGATTCTTAAGAAGTTTGACTTTGTCCTGGATACGGAAGCGGCATCCAATTTCCCAAGCAACGTTGATGTGAGCTACTCGTGGGGCAAGCCTGATTACAAGTACACTCAGTACATTCATCGCAGTGGTACTCTCTTGGCTGAGATCACGGACGAAGGTGATTTCTTGATTCTGGCAAACCGTTTATACAGTAACCGACCTGCGGGGATGCGTTCAATCGACCCACCATCTTTGGTAGAGCGCGGTGGTCGCATGGCATCGTATGGCCCCTACTCAACCTTTGGAATGACTGAATCAGCAACGCTATCTTCGCCCCTCCTCAAGCCAACGCATTATTACCACTCGCCAGCGCTGAAGCCAGCTGACCAACAACACAACAAACCAATACCTGCAACAACTCCCGATCCCGATTCTCTCAATGCCGAGATCGACGAGTTCTGCAAGAACAAGACAGCACTTGAGGAGTTTTACAGAGAAGCTTTAGAGAAGGGCCAGAAGGTTCAAGGCACGCCTGCAACAGCGCCGGCGTTGGAGGCAGTGCCTGAAGCTAGTATCCCGACGCTTGGATTGCCGCCTGGTGTCCTGGGAGGGAATGACGGAGCGCCAACAAAACGGCTTAACAGTCCCATGTCGTTCCTCCGAAGGAGTAGTGTGCAGTACGATGGCGGATCCAGTCTGACAGGGAGATGAAAAGGATAGGGTTTGTACATTATCTAGAATATATTGTCACTGCGCAGCGGTGCATGCCTGCCAGGTGCGTCGTGTTGGAATATGTATCAATAGCATTCGGCATATCACTTGACATCTTTTTGTGCTCGTTGAGACTTTGGGAAGAAGTTGATTGTTCTTTGAAATATTCGCTCAAAAGACCGTTGCATTCTGCAAAATAACACTAGGGGTATACTAAAGCAAAATACAGCCCGACATATGAAACTCTATCTAAACAAATCATCCTGTTCCATCCGTCATATCTCGTACACTTTTAGTCTGTTCCATCCGTGCCGTCCCTATCCATTGGCACTCCTTGTCTCTTAAGCCACCATTTTAGCTTTACCACCCCGTAAGGTAATGTCTTCTCACACTCAGGCGATCGTCCCACCCTGATTCAAAACAATGCAATTATTCAACAACGTAGCAGCTTCGTGAAGGAGCTCCCAGCGTGTTGTTTCGAATGTATCTTTGAGAACCATGAGAAGAGCTGTGTTCGAGTTAAACCCTGTTCTGTTCTGTAGATCGGCAGGGTTCTCAATCGTGCCAAACTTAATGAAATAGTTTCTCATGTGGTGAAGTTTCTCCTGCTTATTGGTAGGCAGTGGGACTTTCGGGCAGGGACCTTCCAGTGCGAAGCCATAACTCCAGACGACAAGAGCAGCAAAGTACATGACCCATGGGCGGTTCAAAAGAACATCGTCGCGGGCGTCGTATGGCTCATCAAGATGATAACCGCCGGCGTGCGCTGGGGACACCTGATCAGGAGCCAAAACGGAGCATAGAAATTTGATTGCATAAAAGGCAGCATCTCTGGCCCTTGCTGAATGGGCCCAGTGGTCCTTGATCCTCCTTTGAGCACTATTGAATTCTTGAGGCCCAATAGTTCGACCAAGGAGACGCTTTGCCCGAGCGAACATTTGACAGTCAACAATATCAGCATGCATGGCCATGTGAGCCAGATGGTGTAAAACTGTGCGGCTTTCAAACACGACATTGAATTCTTGCCTCTTAGTAGCGTCGTCCTGGTAAGGATCGGCCGCTTCGTTTCGTTCCAGATGCTTATCGAAATCTGCTTTCCAAGTGTCGTATGCGCGGGTTAGAGTAGCTCGCCATCGGTCACGACCACCCAAAGCCTGGATGATACCACCACCAAGGACGTTAACTTGGAGATCCCGCTGATGCATGTGCCATGATACACTCAAGAGGCCTGTCATGAGAACCGTTCTGCCAAATGAAGTTGTGTGAACATCTTGACCACTCAGTGTTCGCTTGAGACCCTCCAAAAATGAGGTTGGCTTGATACCATTCGACAGCAAATTTGAATCAATCCTCCAGACTTCGGAGCTGCTTCCGGCTCTCCACATGGATTCATCGCACGGGAGAGGGAGTCGCATCTCATGAGCGACCATAACCGCCGAGTGGCCAAACATGGTGGCATGAATTGAGTCAACAATGAATGCAGCGAACGCCGCACGTCTGGTCGCTTCGTTGGTAACCCAGTGTTCCCACCACTTGTCGGCCGTTCCAGTAGTGCTGGAGGTGGAGGACTGTCGAGAACCGTTGGACCCATCGCGGGGGTTTGGTGGAGAATCTAATGCAGATTTGCCGATCAGGGACCTTCCTCTTCGCATCAAAGTGATTGTGGTGGCATGGTGGATGTGGGCCCTTTCGTGGAGTTCTCTTGTAGCAAACATCTTCTCATAAAGCTCAAGCAGAATCAGGGATTGGAAGATCCATAGTTTGGCAGGCGGTCGGAAGTTGACATCCATGAAAATATCCCAACGGAGATGCCAAGCAAGGAAGTTGGACAGCTGGGCACTTGCTCTCGTCACTTTGTGTCCATGTGTCCGATCTAGACAAGCACCTCCAATAGCCATCATAGCAAGCAACAAGAGGTTCGGAGTTTTGTCAGGCGAGAACGTAGGCTTGTGAAGTATAGGCATCTGGTCACTAAAATGGTACCAGTAAGAGCCAATGTAAGCCTGCATCATCCTCTTGCTCAGCATGTGGTCGCCATTCGAGCGATCGCCCTCCAGCAGGTCGGCCCACTGACGGTCGGGTGGGGCATGCTTGCTATCATGAAATCGTTCTTTAATGAAGTCGAACAGTTCTTGGCTCTTCTCCTCGGATATCGTAGCCTCGGGAACCTGCTGGTCGAGAAGATTGTTGACAGCCATGACCTGCTGGGGGGCAGTCGGAAAATATCCCAGCGAATTACTGTCAGTGCCCAGAAGGGATATGTTGAACTGATTGCCTTGCAGTTCCGCATAACTAAGTTTGGGGTTAGTATAGTCACTCACGCATCTTGGGAGGTCTACTGACTTGGTATAGTTAGGACCCATAACTGGAGTCATGGCCTGGCTTGGAGAATTAAAAAGATAAGCCATGAAATCCTCCGGCATTCCAACGTAAGGCGACTTGTTCAGATCACCACCTTCTCCGAAGACAGGGACAGTCGCAGGCATGGCCATCTGGTCAAGCATCATCATCTCGCTAGCTTGCGTGGTGCCTGGCTCCGAGTACTCGGCCGAAGTGACAACGGTAGAATCCTGTCCACTAGAGTACTGAGCAGGAGGCAAGTTCATAGGCATGACATTCTGCTGGCTGACAAAAGAGTTCTGTGCCACGTTTTGTTGGGTTGGGAAACCATGCTGATTAGCAATGGGGGACATCACGTTGTATTGTGAATTGCCGGCTGACATGGAAGGTCTCTGCGACATTGTGGGCGATTGAGGTTGGCTCAGCTGCGGCGTGCGATTGTCGTAACCCTGAGTTGGGGACATGTAGTTTTCCATACCATTAGACATAGGTCCGTTTTGGTACATCCCTGTTGGAGCATTGCCCATGGGCGAGTAAGGACTAGGTGTTGGGATTTGCGACGTTTGATAAGACATATTTGTTGGCTGCGACTTTCCGTAGTCCATAGAGTTGTTTCGGCTGAAGTTTGGTGGTTGGCCAGGAGCAATAGCTGGCACCATGTGTCCGGCCATGCTATCTCGTTGATTAAGCTGCGAGCCTTTTGCAGCATGTCGGTCCATATGTCTTTTGAGAAGATCTCCTCTAACGAATGTCCGTGTGCAGTTAGGGAAGGTGCAGTGGTAAGTTTGTTTGGAGTTGTGGTTAAGTTGATGTCGATATCTGTGTTCCATGTCAGCACATGTGTCGTTGAGTTAGGTAGCACAAGGTCAAGTCATACAAATGTTCCGCTCTCGAATAGCTCTTTCCACAACCTTCAGCACTGCACTCGAACCTCTTATCCAAACCCTTTCGACTACGTCTTCGTTTTCTTGCAGGGCCTGGACCGTCTGAGTTGGAGGATGCGCCATTTGGGCCGTCTTGGTTTCCTTCGCCTCTTGCATCTTGTTCAGGGCCGTCATTTTCGGGTGAGCGACTTCTTCGTCGACCACGCGCTGAGGGATCTGAAGTGTCGCGAGGAGATATATTTTGAGCTCCCATTACGCCGGAGCTTACCGGAGAGATGGGCAAAGTCGGTTTCACTTGGTTCGTTATAACAGATGCCATGACCCGCTCTTAGAAGAGGTTGTTGAGTGCGAAACGAGTAGATACAACAATGGAAGAACTCTGGGGCGTCAAGCCGGTATCCAAATAAACCGGCAGGCAATAGACAGCCAGCAGCCGGGCGTTGTTAGGCCAAGGCGCGTACTATGTAGATGACGGTTGGTATGTAATTGCTGCGCTGCGCTGTGCTATGCTGTCGCAAAGCGTGCCGTCGCAGTTGGGTCTAATAGCGGGGTTGACTTGGTTATGACCGGGGGGCCGCGTGAGTGGGACTGGACGGAAATAAATCGTGTACATTAATTAATTGCCCTGTTCGAGACCCCTATAATAAGTCGATATGATGCTGCAGGTAACGCATGGCAGAATGGGGAAAGCTTCGGTGTGTCTCGACTCGACAAGCTGGCAAAGGCCACTAGAATTCGTAGCGTAACGGCACGTTGGGGTTTCACTAATTAAAGTTGGACGTCAGTCTTCTATGCTGACTTTTAAAGTCGATGAGGTCTCAACGGTCGGACTGGTTCCGCAGTGTTAGCAGCGAAGGATAATAAGTGTCGCGTGTTTCTGCGGCTAAAATGAGGGAGGTGGATCGAGGAGCCACAGGCCAGCTTTGGGGAAGACGGGATGTGGGACCATGACATGACTGGAGACGGATGGTAGAGAAGCCAGAACGAACGAAGGAGGTTGTGGGTTGTCGCATTGCTGATCCGTCTATCTTGTAATGACCCTCCAGCTATGGAGAGGACGGGGTTTCGAAGCGGCTGCTGCCGAGAGCGAGACGCCGTTGCGGCGCTGGTTGAGGTTGAGGCTTTCGTGGGGGTGGGTACGGATACGATCGAATAGGCCTTGCCTGTCTGTTTAAATGAGGCCGATATTGAAGTTGTCGATTATCTACAACTCGCCCAACGTTCGGTAAAAGCACGGGACGCTTTGACTGATGTTTGTAACGGATCACTCTTGAAAGTGTGGTTCCAGGAGGTATAATCAATCCATTATTGTGCAGCAGGTAGGGTCGGACGATGTAGGCAGCAGGAACGAAGACCAAAGGACTTGGATCCAGTATTGGAACAGGGCATGGCGAGTAATAGATAGCGACAAGAAAGGACGAGATCACATCTGACTGCTATCGTCTAATAATCCACGGTAATCTGGCGATTCTCTGGCTCCTTTGACGAGGTAAAGGAAGAGCTACAGGTATAGGTGCCAGAATGCGGTCCCTGCTGTCCAGTCCGAGTGGCGCTGGTGAAGGGTAGATGGAACGTGCAAAAAAGAAAAAAGGAGGGGGATTCAAGTAAGTGTAAAAGATTGAAGAAAATATCATTGCTACCCACCTGGAGGATCGATTTATTATACACGGATGTGTAACAGATGCAACATAGGTGTGACAGAAGGATGTTGGAAGCCGATGAAGAGCAACGAGGGAAGAGAAACAAAGACCAGACCGGCTAATAAGATTACCTTAGTACTAAGGTAGACTCGAGAGGGCAACGTTTCTTTTCTAACGTTAGATTGAGGGGGCTGAGATTTGTCTGTAGGTAATCAGGAATAGACCAATATGAAACAGGACTGAGTGGAACGATAAATCAGACACGTATAATGAGAAGCAACTCCCAAGGCTATCAGATAAAAGAAGAAGAAGAAAAGGAAAAAATAGTATAAGTTACCTATATTGTAACGTAAACAATAGGCCATAAAAGCTTCACGGCGTGGGATGGGCTGAAGTAAAGTGAGCTTGAACTGAAGTGAGCGATCTGGGGAGAGAGTGGG
The DNA here is from genome assembly GCA_019054645.1 of Fusarium sporotrichioides. Taxonomy (NCBI): domain Eukaryota; kingdom Fungi; phylum Ascomycota; class Sordariomycetes; order Hypocreales; family Nectriaceae; genus Fusarium; species Fusarium sporotrichioides. The sequence continues at coordinate 5,477,673 of JAHKNS010000003.1, forward strand.
GGGACTTGAATGGACTTTAACGGAATGGATGGGTCGCGTATAACCATGGATGCCAATGGAGCCTGAACCCTTTTCGTACCATGCTTTTTGCCTTCTCGGTAAAGCGTCCGCTTGCTCCTCCACGCGCGCTACTGCTTATATCCCTGCACAATCCATTTAGCGCAGCCTCATTTCGAATCTCATTCTTTTGATGTCGGATTTGTTTTACTAGTTACATATAAAACGATTCTGTTCTGTCATCAAAAAAGATAGCTGTCAACAGTAGACGGAGGTAATTTGCTTTTATCAGGTCACCTAGCCCATTCAAACTTATACGATGGATCCAAGCGAAAATTGACATTCCAAAGACGACCAGGTTTCACAACTTTAGGATGAAAAGACCCTGGCTCCAAGGAAGATGGGCTACACAGGGATGTTGTGCTTTGGATGTGATAACGTCTGTTCTCACTCTTTTGTCTGCCCCGAGCGACCGGGCATCCATGACTTTTCTTCTCACTTTAAAACCGCAGCTGATTATTCAGATGAATGAATACCTTGGCTACCTATAATCGAATCTTGAGAGTTTACCAAAAGGTCAGATCTCACTGATCATTAAGCACCAGCCAAACCATGTTCGTGGCCTTACTAACACGATTTCCCAAGACATTGTTACGCTATAATCTCGAGCTGACGAGCATGGTCTGTAAAGCTTGAAGCGGCCCGCTGGCTAGCAACTAAGGTACCCAGGTATAATTACAGGCAGTTCTGAATGGTCCATGGGGTTTCGGTTCCCTTCTTGGCTCGGGGAGAGTGGTCCGAGATTGATCGTGATGTGTCGTCGATTGTAAGCGACTACCTACCTACCTACCTACCTATTTTATGCAGCATGCAAGAAAGAGCAAGAGAAAGCACAGACTGCGCTTTTTCCCTTCTTTTTTCTTTCAACGCTAAGAAAATTGATCAAGACAGCATGGTTGGTTTCTGACGCTGTACCAAGTGCTTGCTTGTACCTACACCATCAGACACTTATCATATCCACGGTTGCAGTACGTAATTCTTTGGACTCGAGTCAAAAACTATATACGAATAGACTTGTATCAACCTTGTTATTCAGATCCCTTTTTGTTTCTCTCCAGTCTTACTTACATATATGGTTGGCGATCATTGATCTACAGCACGATTCGACTACTATAACTGGCAGTGATTTACCGCGTCAGACTAATAACTTACCGTACAGCACGGCTCTCTTTTTTGCTTTTGGTTCTTGATCCTATCTTTAGGGAACTTAGTGGGCTTCGCCTAATATGATAAATCTAAACATCTAATAACTACGTTACAGCTACTATCTGCTATCTGGATTGTCAACTGATTTCCACTCACAGTCGAACCCGTCACCTGCTAGAAATAACGAATGGCTGCTAGATTGGCACAGTACAACACTTGGCACTTGCTGACCACAGTTGAACGAGGCTGTCGTTCCCTCCAACTCATATGGAGCTGTTCCACCACAAAGTCCAAAGGCTGGTTCTGGGCACTAACCTTGACAGGGGTTGTGTTGTTGGAAAAGAGAACGTCATGCTATCTCTATGACTTGGAAGCAGAGGAACAAGATGGTGTTCTCGGAAAAATTATATGACACCAAGAAACACTGCTAGTGCTGCTCCTCAGAGGCTCAGACACAATAAAATAAAAGACAGAACAGAGCAGCTTCGAGACTCGTCAACTGTCTCAACGCTAACAGGTCGGCTGATCAGCTCCCCGGGTTTCTCTTCTCCACAGCGGCTGATACATTTGACTGGGAATGGCATTGGCTCGCATCTCCTCCACCTGCAACTATTTCCTCTAGGTATGCAGGTTCGTCTCAATTCGAGTATCCTGATTTGCCCAGACTCCCATCGCACAGTTGAACTCTTATCAAGGATACCTTCTATTGGCCGCCTTCCATGCAGATGTCGAGTTCCATTCACTCATGGAAATCTCAATATCAACGTAATGGATTGCGGAGTACTGTAGATAGGAGAACTAAACTTGCAGGCTTGGATATAGAAGAGTCCGGGGAACATCCCTCCAGATGAATCGATCCTGCATGAGAACAGGCCACCTGCCAACAGCCTGGTTGTTGAATGTGCATCTGGTGTCTTCAAGCTGCATTGGTTGATTGGAGTGTGTCGATCAGAGGGATGTTGTCCAACGGTGTGATCATGATTCCGATGCACGGCATGGTCGTACATACTATTAACCAGCCAAGTTCTATACATTCACGCTTCGCAGCAGTCATCATCGTTCTATGATGACTGTCTATATTATGACTAATAGGCTCGATGCTTGACTTGGAAATGGCCTGTATAGTTCTCGAGCAAGGCGAGAAGTCAAGAACCGGTGTGTTAAGTTGCGACAATCGCGCTTTGAGTTGAATTCTGTGATGAAGGACTCCACAGCCAAGCGAATAGAATATAGACGGCAAATCAATCGAACCCAACAAAATCTCCGACTTCCGATGTTTCAATCAAGTTACTTGGCAGACGAAGTGCACATGATTAGAAGTGACTGCGTGTTCCGTCCCATACTGGCGGATCGCAAGTGGAGATGGGGTCTTGGAATCTCGTTCCAAGACGATGAAAGAGGCTAATAAAGATGATGCCGCGCTTTACGAGCGATTGACTGTTTGATCTGATCGGCTCACACCAGCACGGCATTTAAACTTCATCGGTAACGTGGGGGGTCTCCAGTTGGCAGAAGAGACGGGTCCCGCTACATTAGACACTCACGCAGGGAGATCTCATGACAGATTTTTGGGGCCACTCGCAGCCACGTAATAACACTGCTTGGTTGACCGATGCTCGGAGAGAGACCTACGCAACAGTTACGAACATTGATACTCAGATGGTATATGGCCGTGCTGCGAGCATGGGCTAATAAGGGTAGTTGAGTCTGATCGATCAAGATACAAGGGAGTTTACTCATTCAAGCGACCTCGCTTGTCTCTAAATTAACCCACACATGGTATATATGATCGGAACATTATTACTGAGGGGCACCGTTGATTATGGGGTAGCAAATGGAAGTGAAGCACGACGTGTTGCTAGCGAGTAGAGGCACGTGGAGGCCAAAGGTAGGTAGCTAAGTAGATAGAATAAAATGTTGATCTACCGAATATCGGAGCTTGTCTCTTACCATTACGAATGCAAATGGTTCCTCAGTGAGCTGTGTGCAAAGCCCAACATTCGGTGCGTTGTCCTAGTTCGGTCCAGCTAGAATTGACAATTGCTTTTCCAGTAACTGGCTGTATAAAACATGTCTAGGTACACAGTACATAGCACGTCTCGGTGCCTCGAGCCGACCGGAAATGGGACGTTCAAGGTTAGTGAGGCGCCAGGAGAAGAGCATGCTTTGTTATAAACTTTGTAGCATTCCCTAAATTGAAAGAGTACGGGCAGCCCGATATGGACGTTTGAGCCACTCACCGGGCCGGACCCTCGGGCTTTGTGTCCCGTCTGTCCCCTGCTTCTCCAAAAGTAAAATTAACCTAAGTACCTGTCTAGACTCAATGGAAACCTTCTGGAATAAATTCTGTCCTATCTTGTGTAATTGATTCCTGTGCCATCTGTCTATTGTAGGAGCCATAAGAAAAATTAAAGGATGGCAAGGGTATAGGAAGGTAGTAGTTTTACAAAAAAGTGATCCATTCCACTTCTAAAGTAATGGCTGGGTGAGTCCTTTTTTTCAGGGTCTTTCATCCCTGCCTGGTCAGTAAATCCTTCCATTTTTGTGGTCGCTTTGAATTTGGAGAGCTGGGGCTGTGACGTCGAAGATGCGGCAGGCGCAAGCGCAGCGCAGTCCCCCGTCCCGTCTGGCAGGAGCAGTGGTGCGTGACCCAAATTCCATTATTTTTCTGGACCGACCGACAGCGGCCAACCTTGGCCCAGCTCTCTCCCCTTCCTCATTTCCTCTCCCACAAATTCCTCACTCAAATCAGGCATTGTTTATCCTACTATGTAACCTGTTGTCCTTTTCGATTTCACCGTTCTTATTCCACGACGACTCAAATTATCAATATCGACATCGACGCACTTTTCCATAGCCCACCATGCCACCCGCAAAATCCTCCCGCAGTCACGACGACTCCAAGTCGGACGCTCCCAATTCGAAGGAAAAAGGTGGAAACGGTCATTCTTCGACAAAGATGCGCCGAAACGCCAGTCAACAAAATCACTCTCATCTTCGAGAGGTTCAGAATGCTGCTGCTATTCTTCCTCCGCCACCTGCTGAGCCTGTTCCCCCTAGCGTTAGTCAACCCCCTCCTCCCTACCATGATTTTCGATCGCTCTTTCCAGTCTCCCGTCCCCCAGGTTGCAGACGAATTTGACAGAGGTTGAGAAACCATGAATTAAAAGCATGGCATGGTATGACAACGATATCATGCCTAGTCCTAGAGCTTGTCTAAGGCATTTGCCTTGCTTCATTCTCTCGTGCTTCAGTTCAACATCTCACTTACCTGTCAAACCGTTCGCCCTTCTTCTGAACACAGCTTGCCCATGTGTACTCGTCTCCAACATTCTACTATGATCATACTGACTCGGAGTCTCTTGTAGCTGCCATGGGCTCTCTTCGAACGAAACGTCCTCCATGCCTACCGTCGCGAGCACCGTCTAAACACCCCAACCTCTTTCTCCAGCCCATACTGCCAATGGATCCTGTCGCAGCCCAACAGCGTTGGTTTACACTCTCCGACCATGGTCCGACGTCGGCAAGCCCGGCGACAAAGCAAAGACCAGCTTGCGCTCGCCGTGCGCAAACATTTTAATGGAATGGGCGTACAGGAGAACGATGTGATCGTCGATTTTATTTACAAGATTCGTCACGACCCCAGTCGTATCTCTAAACCATACGCGGGCGGCAAGAACACGAATTTTATGAAATAAGGGGCGGGCGCTCATAAGCAAGCAATTGAGTTTTACGCAAGGGATCATATTGGTATGGAGTTTTGGGCGTTGAAATGAAGCGTTACAGCATCAGTCGCTTCGAGCAACTTGCGATATTTTACTTCCACACTTTACATGACTGCATGGGCATACAGACTTGTTTGCATTGGTCGCATAGGGATGTCTGTTCTTGGGATGGACTTAAAGTCTTGCACGGTTTCACGTTACATCATAGGGATACCACGTCTGGCATGGCAGGGAATGGGTTTCTTCAATTTTATTTGCAGGATACTTTGATAGTATCCGGAGTCTCGCGGAGTATATACTACCTGCTACCTCTAGTATCACAGGCAGATAAGAATATCATGGCTATACCTTCTAATTCAACGGGCGATAAGTTTAAGTTCTGTATTATGTTTGTGGTCATAGGCGCATGGACCACAAGCTCGCGCATGGAGCCGATCAAGATTGCCCATTGCTGGGCCTTCTTTCTCAATGCTGGAAAATTGTCAACAGTAAAATTCGCTGTTCTAAGAAAATATGCAGTGCCCATAAAGCGTTGTTATGACAAGCCATGAAAACGCCCATCGGCTTACCAAATTATTTACTATACGCAGCAGAGCTTCGAAAAGCCAAGCATGCAAGGAAGTTTCCAAACCCAACCCACGAAGACTGGAACTGACGCGGGAGCTTTGTCTTACTCATCAACCATGGTCTAAGACTAATAGTCACAGTTCTTTGTCAATTGTTTTCGGCTCCTCGTGGATCTCGAATGTGTTTTAAAATCCTCGGCTAGTCGGGGTAGTTTCGGCATAAGTGCTCAAGATCAACATCCTTCCATGATACTTTGGAACCCGGGATTGAATGCCGTCAACGTTACAAGACGAAATACCGAGACAATTTAAGACTCGAGAAGCGATCGCTCAACATTTCTCCCACGCGACACTGTATTTAGAGAACTTCGACTGGCTTTGCATCGTATTTTCCATTCTTCAGGTTTATTGTCACAAGCTTCGACCAATAGGCTTTCATCTAAAAAGCGCAGCCGAAGCCGGCCCTTACGACGAAGCTGGATGCCTGAGGCTTGTCCAACAGTGGAAAAGTTCGAGATAGGTCTCGAAAAACAGAGAATCACGAGCTATTCTGCTATTCGTCTGTGACGGTTCCCTCTCCTCCCGGTTACCCTCTTTTTTTCCTTTTACATACTGAACCTTGTGCACTTCTTTATATGATTTCTTAGAGTCAGATGAATTGCTGCAGTTCAAGATGAATCCTGGTTTGATATCAAAGGCCACCCGTCCCACACGAGTTCTGGCGCAAAATGCACCAAAGATTCAATGTTTAAGGAAAGGCGCCCAGCTTCACACTGCGGCGTGGCATGTCGGTTCTCAACGTCGACCTTCTCCTAGAAAGGGACCTCAATCTCCTGCGAAGCGGGTGAGTGATTAGAAATACCAATTGGTATCATAGAGCGGCTCTTTCTAACACCGTATAGTTGTTCCATGCCACAAATGCCGTTCAGCAAAAGGATCCTTACCAAGCTCTTGGTGTCGATAAGACCGCAAGTGCCAGCGATATTAAGAAGGCATACTACGGCCTAGCGAAAAAGTTCCATCCCGATACGAATAAGGACCCTCAAGCGAAGGACAAGTTCGCCGATATTCAGTCCGCCTACGAGATTCTATCCGACCCTAAGAAGCGCGAGCAGTACGACCAATTCGGCGCCGCTGGTTTTGACCCCAGTGGAGGAGGTGCCCCCGGAGGTGGTGGCGGTTTCGGCGGAGGACATCCGTTCTCGGGTTTCGGTGGATTTGGCGGACAAGGTGGCTTCGGCGGGTTCGGTGGCCAGGGAGGTTTCGGAGCCGGTGTTAATTTTGAAGACATTTTCTCAGCATTCACCGGACAGCAAGGCTTCGGCCGCCGAGGACGACAACAAGCTTATCAGCAGGAGATCCTGGTTGGCGACAACATCGAAGTCCAATCTACTATTAGCTTCATGGAGGCAGCGAAGGGCACAAGCAAGACCATCTCGATTACACCACTCAGCACCTGCGGCACATGTAAGGGCAATGGCATGAAGGCTGGTACGTCGAGGAGCGCATGTAGCGCTTGCGATGGATCTGGTACCCGGGTGCACTATATGGCGGGTGGCTTTCAAATGGCGTCTACTTGCGGCACTTGCGACGGGACTGGCACGGTTATCCCCAAGGGATCCGAGTGTAAGACTTGTTCAGGAAATGGTGTTGTGAGGGAGAGGAAGACCATCACAGTGGATATCCCTGCAGGTATCGAAGATGGCATGCGACTCCGAGTTGACGGCGCTGGTGATGCAGCCGCTACTGGTCGGACTGCTGAGCCCAATGCTCGTAGCCAAAACGGAGATCTGTATGTCTTTGTGCGCGTCGCCAAGGACCCCAAATTCCGACGAGACGGCTCCAATATCTTATACACAGCCAACATCCCTCTCACAACTGCTTTGCTGGGTGGACACGCCGAGATCCCGACTTTGGATGGAACTGTCAACGTCAAGGTTGCTACCGGTACCAATACCGGCGATAAGATCACCCTGCCTGGCATGGGAATGAAGCGCCTCGGTTCCCGACGTGGCGGAAATGGTGACCTAAGGGTTGAGTACAGGGTCACCATGCCCAAATACCTGAGCGCTAACCAGCGAACCATTGTTGAGGTGCTCGCGGATGAGATGGGCGACAAGACAGCCAAGCGGGTGATGGGCGTTGGTTCTTCAAGGTAAGGAGTTATATCATGCACAATCGTGACAGCTGATGTACTGACTGCCTTCAAAGGGATTCAAACGACCCTGAATCGCATAGAGATGAGGGCTTCCTCAAGTCGCTCTGGCATACCCTGACCAACCACCCCGCTCACCAAAAGCCGAACGATGATGGAAGTCAGGATGATGGTTCTACCAAGAAGCCTGACGACAACGATAAGAAATAAGAGATATTTCGCTCATGAATTGTACCATATGCTTGGAAGAATTATCAACATTAGAGGAACGGAAGAAGCGCATTTGTTGGTGTTCAAAAGGTTATTATTATTTGTTGTATGGCGTCGGTGGAGGGTTACGACAGCCCAACTACTGCTCACGTCGATCTGCCACACCGTCAGATCTGTTGTATACTAATTGTAGTATAGAAAGAAGGGGCCAGGAAACCCCAACGAGGCCACTCTCCTCATCAGTTTTGTAGTTAAAATCACTGTACGGTACATACACATTGTATATGAACGATGCTACGAATACAGATAGAATGCAATCCTACAATGGCGATGGGACGTCACGCTCACGGTACCTACCTTGGTCGATAATGGCCGCTTCAGCGTTGAGTGAGGGGTAGACCTTTGTGGTGTCTGACTTGATTAGAGTCCAAACCGTTCATCGTTATCAATTAACTCACATACCAGCGCAACAAAGTGTGTAGTGTAGCCGTGTCCCTTTCGTGCTGTCATCAAAGTAAACTCCGTCGCAAACGTCACCGGCCTATCAGCCGATAGGCTTGAGCTTCTTCTTCTTTTTCTTATCGCCACCCGGCCCTTTCTGAAACTGTCGCCAGCTGCTGATCCGCTCATCCCGGGTAGATTCCCAATCTTGTTCATGCTGTCGCTTGCGTTTGCGCTCCTCCAACTCGGCATCGGTGCGTCGTTGCTCGCGGCCCTCCTCTTGGAGTTGGGCCTTCATCTGTCGGCGTCGGCGGTGTTCGTTATCGATCAGGACGTCTCGCGCCTTTGCGCGCCACATCTTTCGGAAATCTTCTGTCTTGAGCTCTTCACTGTCTACAGTCCATTTATTCTCACGCATGAGGAGCATGCGCGCGTCTGCAATAGCCTCATCTAGTCGTTCGCGGTGCTTTTCATCCATGAGCTCAGTCTGAGCTTTCTTTAATCGATCGAAAGCATCCGGGGCCAGCGGGTTCTTTGTCTTATCGGGATGGATAAGTAGGGATTTCTTGCGGTAAGTGACCTTGATATCTGAGTCGGGGACACCAGGCTGGAGATCAAGAACAGCGTAGCTATTGAAACTGTTAGATTAGAATCTCCAAGTCCAGTTAAAGCGTTGACATACGCATCAAGTCGAAAAGCTTTTAAGATACGATCAATCTCGGCATCCTGTACATGAGGTTAGCAGGAGTCATGATACATCAAGATTATCGCTGACTCGCCTTGTCAAATTCCTTGGCTTCGAGCTCGAGAGCGTCGAGCGCATCCTTGTCCTCTTTTGAGTCTTTGCTAGCCATTTTGGATCGATCGGCGTGCTTGAGGCCCTTGCGAAGTTGAAGTAACAAAAGAATAAAGTTGAAGCTGAAGGCAAGTATCCAATGCGGTATGTTGAGTTGATGGGCGGCGCTAGAGTGACCCACTTAGCTGCCCCGCGAGATAAGATAACAGAAAAAAATATTGGAAAGAGTTACCGTTCTTTATACAGTTCCAACTCTACATATATAATTCTTCACATCAAGAGCGCGTTACAATGCCACGACGCGGCGCTTCACCAACTCCCTCAGAGGGGGAGATTGATATCTTCGGATCCCTTTACCCTGGTGAGACCGACAACGCTAATGGCGGGAACGGTGGCGATGACTTCGACTTCGACGGCCTCTTGAATGGCCCAGAACCAGGCAACGATGATACCGATGAGGCCTTCATTGCCTTACAGCAGGCGGCTTCTTTCCGAAAGGCCAGCAATCTGAAGGGTAGAACAGTCAAGAAGGGTGGAGGTTTCCAGGCGATGGGTAAGGGAAGCAATGGTTGGAGTCGAGAACCCATACTAACTAATCCCAGGTCTAAATAGCAATCTTCTAAAAGCTATCACACGAAAGGGTTTCTCCGTTCCTACTCCGATTCAACGAAAAGCTATCCCCTTGATTCTCGATAGAAAGGACTTGGTGGGTATGGCCAGGACAGGTTCAGGAAAAACTGCCGCCTTCGTTATTCCCATGATCGAAAAGTTGCGCGCCCACAGCGGTAGGTTTGGAACACGAGCGCTTATCATGTCGCCCTCTCGAGAACTTGCGATCCAGACGTTGAAAGTTGTGAAGGAGTTCAGTCGAGGAACAGACCTGAAGTGCGTCCTTTTGGTTGGTGGTGACAGCCTGGAAGAGCAATTCGGATACATGGCCGCCAACCCCGATATCGTGATCGCAACACCCGGTCGATTCCTTCATTTGAAGGTTGAGATGTCTTTAGACCTCTCATCTATTAAATATGTGGTTTTCGATGAGGCCGATCGTCTTTTCGAAATGGGTTTCGCAGCGCAGTTGACTGAGATTCTCCATGCGCTGCCCCCTTCTAGACAAAGTTTACTCTTCTCCGCCACGCTACCTGCCTCTTTGGTCGAATTCGCTCGCGCCGGTTTACAAGACCCCAGTCTTGTGCGACTTGACGCCGAGCAAAAGGTTTCGCCTGATCTCGAGAGTGCGTTCTTCTCTGTCAAGGGTGCTGAAAAGGAGGGATCCTTGCTGCATATTCTTCACGATGTGATCAAGATGCCTGTTGGCTCCCCCCAGGGCGCAAACAACGACTCCGAGAAGGGGTCAAAGAAAAGGAAGCGCGGCGCCGATGGTGCTGGCGGCAAGCCAACAGAGCATTCCACCATTATTTTCACAGCAACCAAGCACCACGTCGAGTATCTCGCAAATTTGCTCATTTACGCCGGCTTCGCGGTCTCGTATGTCTACGGATCCCTCGATCAGACTGCCAGACGAATCCAAGTCGAAGATTTCCGAATGGGTAAGACAAATATTCTTGTTGTCACCGATGTTGCTGCACGTGGTATCGACATTCCAGTTCTTGCCAATGTCATCAACTTTGACTTTCCCCCCCAACCAAAGGTTTTCGTGCACAGAGTTGGTCGTACCGCTCGTGCCGGTCAACGAGGTTGGAGTTACAGTCTTGTGAGAGATACTGATGCTCCCTATCTCATCGATCTTCAACTATTCTTAGGCAAGAAGCTTGTTGTAGGCCAGGAGAGTAAGAATCCATCCTTTTCGGAAGATGTGGTTGTTGGTGCCCTTAAACGAGACCCTGTTGAAGGCCATGTAGAGTGGTTCAACAAGTCCTTACATGAGAGCGAGGATATCAATGCGCTACGTGGAGTCGCTGTCAAAGCCGAGAAGCTCTACTTGAGAACCAGGAATTCGGCTGCCAGCCAAAGCGCAAAGCGTTCTAAGGACCTGGTTGGATCTCAGGGGTGGACACAACTTCACCCTCTGTTCGGTGAAGACGTTGATGGAGCTGAACAAGCGCGCGTTGATATGTTGGCGAGAATCAGTGGCTTCAGGCCTCAAGAAACTATTTTCGAAATTGGCGGTCGCCGCGATAAAGGTACCACCGAAGCTGCTGAGGTAATGAAGCAACTAAGAAAGAGAATCACCCCACGAAGACAGACTGAGGCAAAGGGAGATGACGACTTTGAAGGAATTGATGATGATGTCCCAGCAGCCGCCGAGGCGAATGCCGGTCCTGACGAGGAAGAGGAGGTTGTGGATGAGATGGATGTTGATGAGGAGTCAGACGATGGTTTGGAGGTCACTGTCACCAACACAAACTCCAAAAAGGGACGAACAGACTGGCGCGACTCGGAAGTTTTCATGTCATATACGCCCCGAACATTCAACGCTGCCGAGGAGCGTGGTTACGGTGTCTCATCTGGTGGTCAGGATCCTTCTAACTTCGTGGAGGCTGCCCGTGGCGTCACCATGGATCTCACCAACGACGAGAATGCCAAGAGCTTCGGCGAACCAACTCGTTCCAAGATGCGTTGGGACAAGAAGTCCAGGAAATACGTTTCTCGAGAGAACGATGACGACGGTTCCAAGGGTGCAAAGATGATCCGCGGCGAAAGTGGTGTCAAGATCGCAGCCAGCTTTCAAAGCGGCCGCTTCGACAAGTGGAAGCGTGCCAACCGCCTCGGCAAGCTCCCTCACGTCGGCGAGCAAGTGCGTCCAGGTTCTACCAGCCACGTTGCCAACCTCCCATCCGGAGTGCGCTACAAGCACAAGCAGGAGAGGGCACCCAAGGAGGCAGACAAGTACCGCGACGACTTCGAGGTCCGCAAGAAGCGTGTCGACGAGGCGAGAGAGAAGCGCGTGGGACGCTTCAGAGATGGTATGGGCAGCAAGAAGGAACTCAAGGGCAGAGAGGATATCCGCAAGGCGAGAATCGAGAAGGAGAAGAAGAGGCTCAAGAACGCCCGACCTACCAGGAGAAAGTAATTTTGCAAATGAAGTAGCACTTGTGCATGGCGTTTGGTCGACATCTAGAGAAAAGAATGCAATTTCTTTTGGCAGGTCTGTCGTATTATGAAGTGATGACAAGATGCCGTGGTTTCTTCCGTCCCATATCAAGAAAGAAAATCGACCATGGTTATTCTCACAACAATGGCTCGACAATAGGTCTGATAGCAAATGGCAGCTCAGAAACAGGATTACAGTCGTCTTTCGTAAGTCACAAGGGCACGTTGTGCACAGTAATGTAATGCTTGCAAAGTCAAAAATATCAAATGTAGGAATAATAGCATATAATTGTTCGCCAAACTCCAAGGCTATCGCTATTCCCCTTCCATTCCACGAAACGCCAACCTCTAATATGGTTAACTTCGCCAGGAAGCATATCAAAAACAAGATTCCTCGCTAATAACAAAAAAAAAATAAAGACCGACCCATGAATACCACAATGCACTAAGTCTAATTCAAAATAAACGACACATAAAAGAAAAGAGAAATTAGAGCGGTTCCTTTACGCTCTTCTCATGGTAGGGCCGTTTCCAGGGGTGTTTGTTCATGTGCGTAACAAGTACAACACATGGGGTATCATTTGGAGGTCTCGTTAAGAAAAATCTGATGATGATCGTAGATCCGCCAGATAAAAAGGTTGTATGCGGATGATAAAAACAAAAAGCAAAGTCATAAAAGTCGTAAGGTCGGGAGAGCCTCAGTCGGCTTACCCATCGGTAATATCGAGATTGTCCAACCACATGCTGATGGCATCATGAAGTGGGCTCCGTGATCGACCATTTCTGAGGTGGTTTGTCTCCAAGTGGCGCTTTTCGCGAACGTCAATGACTTCGCGAATGCTGTCTTCGAGTGCAGAGAGGACAACTGTCTTGCACTGGACACGAGGGATCTCAAGGGGTGCTGGGGCCAAAGCCGGTGTAGCGGGAGCTGTGATAGAAAGAGGCTCCTCAATCTCCGTACTCATAGGGGTATCACTATGTGTTTGAGAGGAGGCCAGCGAATGATCCTTGCTAGTGTCCTGGCTCAAGCTAATGACTCTTTCAACGGCATCAGTCAAGGTCTCATCAGGACACAAGACAGGCTCTTCGATCCATTCCTCTTCCAACTGCGTCTCGTAGGGGAGAATTGAGGGGGTCAGAAGTCCGCCATAAGAGGTCGAAAGGCCAGGCGGGCCAGTGAGCGGCCGATGGTCAGCAGGCGCTCGCGGCTTGACCAATCGACGGTATCGAAGTCGAGTGATTGAGTTGTTGGTAGTATCAGCGATCATGACACTGCTTATATCCACCCAACGCTCGTTGAGGTCGCCCAAGATGGGGTATGCAGGAGGTGGGGTCGGCTCAGCTTGGAGAGATGCTTTGATCTGCTCAATAAGATCCTCTTGAGGAGGGATTGCCTGGAGAGCAAAATCGGGGTGATAACGGTTGAGCCAGCCAGCAGCATTTAGAGGAAGGTCGCCGTCAATGCACAAGCGTGATGCTTGCTCAAACGACTCGAGCCCGTTCTGAAGACCAGGGGTGGACAAGTACCCGCTGCTTGAGGGCGAGCTGATGGCAGACTCAAAGGTTGTCATGTAATCGGGAAATGAAATGTCTACATCAATCACGCCATCATCAGCGTTGATGGAGGTCTTGACAGGCGATTCAAAAGCTCCAGTAGGATCGGGTGTCCTATCCGGGCGGATTGAGGGCTCCCGACTGTGGCCTTTGCATTCTCTCGGAGTGCCGGTTCCTCGTAGAGTATCGGTAGCAGGTCGTGTCGATGTCGGGGGAACATCTGCATCATCCACGAGTGTTGCCTCTTCAACCATTTGAGACAGCTTGTCGGTCCTATGGAACGAGGCCTTCACAGGAGATTTGGGATCATATCCACTATACGTGCTATACGTGGTCGAATCGCGGCGTCGAGTACTCCAGAGGCCACTGATGACGCTTCCCCAGCGCGAACTCTGGCTTCTAGAATCGGTGCTGGTAGTGCTCATCGCACCTGTGCTTTCGCCTCGCTTCAAAGAGCGCTTCAGATCGTCAGTAGCGACGCTTCCGCTGCTGCTCGGGCGAGGTCGTCTTTGCGACTCCACTCGTTGGGCTGTCGAGAAATGAGGAATGGTTGTCTCGGGCATAATAGTTGTGGTTGTCGCTGCACTGCTCTTCCTGCTAACAATATCGTTTCCAAACATTGCGAAGTTTGGGGGTCGAATTGAGGCTGCATCTGAGACGCGCCTTTCATGGTTTCTATCCATGGTCAGATGAGCCAGCTGCGCAGGAACAGCCGAGGCTCTTGCGCTCTGACTAGTCGTTCTCGAGTGGGAAGCTCGACGAAGCCCTGTGCGACGATTAATCTTGCGACGAAGGGACTCTTCTCGCAGAACAGGGATAACATAGGTCGGCGGTGAGTTAGAGTATGTCCCAACCGAAGTCGATGTGCTGGGCCGATGTGCGCGAGGCATGGGAAACTGCGAGTTGGCAGGTAGGAAAGCAGATAGGAGAAAGATGAGGCGTCGAGCAACCATTTTGTCATCAGAAACGATGATTGTTCGCGCTGGTAGCGACAAGTCCTCTTCATTTCGGTTCTTCTGCTGAAGATAGAGCCTTCTACGGTAGGAAGGAGGGCAGAGAGCCTGTAGCCAGTCGGTGTGTGTTGAGAGAAAGCCTGTCAGGAGGTTGTAAAAGAACTGATTCTGCTGGTCCGCTCCAGAAGCCCATTTAGAAGTCCAGCGTGCCTCATCACGCCAAATTCCCCAACGTCCTTGGCCAGTCACAACTCTCGCTGCGCTCAATCCCATGACAATTCTGTGTCTGGACGCATCGACTTCTCCGGCGATATTTGTGTCATCAGCGAGACAGTTAGGCCAGAGATGAACGAGCTTGGTGGTGCTCTTTGGAGGCTTGATTCGAGGCACTTCATTTCGTCGCTGATCAGAGAACGACGCAGCTCGGCCACCTTTGATGGATGTCGCTGAGGACGCAACCGGTCCAAGGGTAGGTCCGGGAGAAGCCAGATCAACCTGTCTGAGCATTGTTGCGAGAATTGTGGCAACCACGGACTGAAGATGGGTCAGCGTTCTCATGATAATATCCCAGTGCCGAGTAAGCGAATCGATTCTGTCTTCCATATCGGCAGTGTAGGTTGATTCTGCCCCATCCCCGTTCCCAGATCCTACCATGGTCCATCCTGAAGGTCGAGCTGAACTGAAAGACGATGGAAAGAAGTTCTCCTGGTCATTGTAGGAACTTGATTCACGCTGTGCAGATTTGGACTGGCCTGTAGACATGCGGTTTGAGGTAGTGTTTGTGGCAGGCAGTTGGACAACTAGGACCACAGCGTACATAGGAGTTCGCCGCTGCTTGACCTGGGGCTTCTTCTTCTTGGGTACAGACTCATCGCTAGTTGTAGGGAATGGGAAGCCGGAATTCTCGTCTGACCAGTTATTGGAGGGCGAGACGCTGCTTTCTGAGTCATCGATAGGGAGATTGACGGGAAATAAGCGAGTTATCAGGACCTTCTTCTTCTCAGTCGGGCGATGAGTAGAAGTATGGTTAGGAGCTGCGGCGTTTGTAGGGGAGAAGGCTTGTGAGGAGAAAGATTGAGATAATCGGCTGGAGCGAGCACTGGAACGCCCAATGGAGCTTCTACCATCGCCAATGATGCTGCTGGATGGGTCAGCAGGGCGTGACTCGCTTGGTACGACATGGACTTTAGTCGATGTTCCCTTGTAAGACGACAACTCGGAGTTTCCAAAGATGCAGCTTGAGAACGTCGCAAGTTCCTCACGATACTCGCGTGATGCCTTCTGTCCGTCTGACTCGACTTGACTATCCCTGCGCCCCTGCAATGAGGCTCGGCGATCAAAAGCGCCTTGTCGAGGGGAAGGTTGGGGACCTTCGGGTTGAATAACGAGGGGACGTGATATACCGCCAAGGCTGCTTTTCCGTTGTGAAACTGATGATCGGCGGAGTTCCGGAGACGGGGGCGCGCGCTCCGTGGGTGATAGTGGTGGAGCGGGGTGGCTGTCAAAAAGTAAGGAGGCATTGGAAGGACCTAGGGCGTCCTGCATTATGAGAACGCGAACATCGCGCACGTCCAAGTCGACATCACCACTATAGTCGAAAGCATTTGCTGTAGAGGTGGCGGGGGTGGTGGGAGTAGTTGATAGAGGGAACACTTGATCATTGCGATGTTGGTACAAGGCATGAGCATCTGGGAAAAGCAGGTTTCGAGTAAAAATGTCCTCTTGGACAGATTCGAGTGACGATACAGGCCTCGACGTCTTTGTGGTGGCCTGAGTAGGCGTGGCTGAGGGGCCGCCAGAGCCCAAGTGCAAGAGCCGGCCGAGCATGTCGGGAGGCGCACTCAGGGATTTGGGCAGCAGGTTGAACTAACAAGGAGGCGGCCGTCGATATTAATCACGACGGCGAGCCATAATCAAGGTGGGGAGCGAAGTGTTTCGAGCTGGGCGTAATCGCATAGTCACCACTGCTCGTGGCATGTGAAAGTGTAACGCTCGCAAAGCAAAATTTTGAGTTTATGCCTGAGCTCAAGCTTTACATACGAAGCAAATCAGAGTAGTCGACAGGTTGAGGGGTAGAAGAGAAGAAGAGGAGGGGCCAGAATGCCACTCGTTGAGATCAAAGAGACAAAGACAAAAACTAAGGTGGAAGCTCTGTTTGCTTGTCGTCGCAAATTCAATCAAAGGTGGCAGCCGTCAGCGCGTGCGGGAGGGTGGTGGCAATGGTGGTATGGTGTGAGTAGGATGGAGTGTGAGAAGAGCTGAGGTTGGCGGTTGGTTTTTAGTTTCTGATTACTGAGAAAGAATTCGAAACGATGCGTTGCTTTTCGACAAGAGACGACACGATACGATGCGATGCGATATGATGGGCGAAATGCGGAGAGCCAAAGGGTTGTCCTATTATGTTGTTTTGCCTTTGTGTGAGGGGTTGATAGTTCGTGGGTGGAGGATATGCGGTCTTTGCGTGTGATCAACAGGAGAGATGGGGGTCGGTAGCTGCAGAAGGACGATCGTACAGAATGGAGCTGATGAGATGAGAGATTGTGGCTGAAGCTATATGTGAAGTTTTGTGTTTGGCTGCTGCTGCAAGTTTCGAGTTAATGAATGTATGGAAAGATGATGAGAAATGATCGAGTCGAGAGTTCATGTAGGTAGTAAGGCAGAGTTGATGTTGTTGATCCAGATGCTCGGGTCAAGGCAAGGCAAGGAAGGTTAAAAGGCGCCAACTCGGAGCGGGTGGCAGCCCAGTTTTGGGTGTGTGTGTGTGCTGAGGTTGACTGGGATTAGAGGTTCCCGGGGGGTATCCCCACCCTGTACCGCTGAGCCAGGTACTCGTTAGTGGCGGTTGAGGGTTAGCGCTGGTGGCGGCTGGCCCATGAGGTACAAGGCCCCAGGTACCTCTTAGTTCGGGGGCCAGGATGGAGAATTGAGATGAGATGGGGAATAGTCAAGTGGAGATTGCATGTGTATGGGTGGGTAATTTTATGTGTCTGCGAGTGTTGCATGTATGAATGATTTTTGCATCGGAGGAGAATCAACAACAGATGAAGAAATGTGGACCAATACTTACCTACCTGGGATAAGACTGGACTGAACTGAGAGGCAACTGCCTGATGCGTTTTGTAGTGTTTTGTATGTACTCACAGAGGAATGAGCTGCATCTTGTTTCCCCAGAGTCTTAGATTAAAGAGGGCGGGCGTAATGAGAGACTCGTATGCCGAATGATGATAAGCGAATGCCAGACATAAAACGTCTTGCGAGCTAGAGCACCTAGCACCTATACCAGGTGTGTTGTGTGGCTGGAGCAGCCCAAGTTGACTTTTTTCTCTATCAAGATCAACACCAACTTTGGTTTAGTTTTTTGGGTAGTAGATCTGATCTGGTATGGGTCGGGTCCGGTTGGGTTGGGTTGAGTTGAGTTGGGTTGCCGTCCAGAATTATTATGAATTATATGTCCGTATATCCTGTTGCTGTAGAATCGAGTAGAGTTCAGAGAGCCAAGTCGAGAACTTGTGTCAGAGTCGTGTGCCGAGAGCCGCAACTAGATTATTCAATGGATACCAGTTCAACGGCGACAACACCTCAAGCGGCGATGTTAGGTAATAACCCACGAGAAACACCCGTCGTTAATTAATATCGACGGCGGCACTGCGGGTGGCTAAACAGCTAAGAGTAAATGGGCCTTCGGCGTGGGCGATTCCATTCCACAGAAGGGCCTTGGACCAAGTTAATAGGCTGAATTTGAGGCTGAGGGCGGGCCTTTAGCTAAAACAATTATCCTTTTTCCCCTCTGCCGGCGGCTCTGCTCCTGCTCTGTTCTGGTCTGGTCTGGTCTGGTGCGCTTTTTGTGAATGATTCGGAACGACAGGCGCGTAGAAGACCAAAACAGAATTGTGCAAGGGCAAGATAAAATAAAAAAAAGAGGGTCGAAGCCTAACGATGGAGTCGTCCTTTTGATTGTCGAGGACGGAGGCGAATGGAAACACTTCAGCCACTGCGACTAAGTAAGTCAGTCCCTGGACAAGACAGGGAATGACAAGAAACAAGGTCAAAGAAGATGTTAATTATGACTTGACAGAAAAAGGTTAATAATAAGGAAGCGAGTGTCCAGGATGAACTCGTTAAAGAGGAATACCGGGTGCCTTGTATGTATGTATGTAGCAAAGGAAGGCATCCTTTACTTTGAATCCTGGCTCCCAAGTTGCGGTGAAAGCAACCATTGAATCGACAGTCGTCAGGCCCCGACCAGGGTCTTCCTGGTAACCAAGGGCCCCCCCCCCCCCCCCCCCCCCCCCCCCCCCCACCGCCCCCCCCCCCCCCCCCCCCCCCCCCCCCCCCCCCCCTCCTCCCCTCCCCCCCCCCCCCCCCAAAAAAAAAAAACAACAAAACACCACTCCCAACCAACCCCCCCATCAACCAACC